>SSNS01000027.1:0-56943 GCA_006937985.1 Aphyosemion australe
CTCCACAACATCCCCCACCCCACCCCCCACAGGAACATTGGCCAACCAGACACTCACTTCCTCCTTCTTCCTTGACCTTAAAGCATCAGATACTAAATGGGAAGTAATGTCATGTGAAAACACTTTCCTTCTACATAATAAATAAATACATTTACAATAATATGAATACTACTACTACTAGTAATAATAATAATAATTTGATATTACTGTTTATTGTAGAAATCAAGTTTCTTGGACTGATACAGGACCATAAAATCAGCTAGAAATCCAAAATAAAGTTAGATGCAGCATTTGGTAAAACATGTTACGTGCTTAATTACAAGGCTCCGTTCATGTTGGATTCATCTCTACTGCTACCTTATATTACTTATGGTGTGGAGGTTTGGGGTAACACTATAAAAGCCATTATATTTATTTCAAAAGAGAAACTAGAACAGTTCACACTTTTGGTTTTTGGGAGCGCACAAACTCAACATTTTGGAGGGGGGCCTCCAAGTCCATTTTGCCTTGAGCCCCCAAATGCCTTGAACCGGCCCTGGGAGTGGGACTGAGCTTTGAAGGTCATCTGAATTGTTTCAAATATGTAAATAATGCATGCTTATAGATTGTTGCTTTATGTCTTTTCATTTTCAAGCACTTTGTTTTGGTTTCTTGTTTTTTATTTGACTGTTTTCCATCCTGTCTTTCTCTGATCTTTCTGCATCTCCTCTAAATCCTCCAGAAAAAAACGCTTCCAGGCTTTCTGAGTTTTTTACTTCATGAGTTACTTTTGAACTAAGCATCTCAAAGGGAGTGCCGCAGCCAAGGCAGAGAGGTGAAATAACCGCAGCACAGCAGTTCAGGGATCTGCACTCTCCTCTGCTTTTGACACTGTTGACCACTGCATAATGGTCAGCAGGCTCAGGGACCTGGGGTTGTCTGGTTTAGTACTGGATTGGTTCTTGTCATATCTCTCCGGTAGAAGCTTTAGTATACTGGCAAATTAGATATCTTCTGAAGCAGCTGATATTACGTGTGGAGTACCACAGGGTTCCATTTTGGGACCCCTCTTGTTTTTACTTTACATTCTACCCCTAGGAAAGTTAATCAACAATTTCAGCAATATATCATATCACCTGTATGCAGACAATATTCAGATGTACTGCTCCTTTTATGAGAATGAGTTGCATTTATTGTCTCCACTCATGGACTGTCTGTGCCATATCAAACGTTGGCTGAGTACGGACTTTAGTTTAACCCTAACAAGACTGAAACTCTAATTATTGCTCCTGGGATTAAGTTCCAAATAATCAAAGACCACTTTGGTACATTGGCCTCTTCAGCTAGATTGAGTGACCGCAACCTAGGTGTTATTTTTCACTCTGAGATGTCTCTGACACA
Source organism: Aphyosemion australe (assembly GCA_006937985.1). Taxonomy (NCBI): domain Eukaryota; kingdom Metazoa; phylum Chordata; class Actinopteri; order Cyprinodontiformes; family Nothobranchiidae; genus Aphyosemion; species Aphyosemion australe. Next base: position 1,381 of record SSNS01000027.1, read on the forward strand.
ACACACAAACCAGTTAGTTAAAAATTGTCTCTTCCAATTGAGAAATATTTCTAAACTCAGGACTATGCTTTCTAAAAAAGAGCTACAGATGATAATACATGTTTTTATCTCCTCTCGTTTAGATTATTGTAACAGTATTTTTACATGTTTAAGTAAGAAGGACCTTCAACGTCTCCAGGTGGTGCAAAACTCCGCTGCCAGACTTTTAACATGCACCAGTAAAAGAGCTCACATCACCCCTGTTTTAATGACTCTACACTGGCTCCCAGGTCTCTATAGGATCCAGTTCAAAATCTTAGTCCTTACGTTTAGAGCGCTTATATCATTGATCTGTTGACTATCCACAGTCCAGGACGCTCTCTCAGATCTTCAGGCAAATAGTTACTGGTAGTGCCCCGAACTAGGCTTAAGACCAGAGGTGACCGAGCCTTTCAGCCCCTTTCACTACTCATCATTGTGATCTGTACTCACTCGTTAACTGGCCATCACTCCATTCCCGCAGGTTGTTACATTGGTATCAATTTATATACAAAACAATCATCGGTAGAACACCGTCATATCTTCGCTCATTACTCATCACTTCCAACAACCAGCGCATTTTACGTTCCAGTAACCTCATCTCTATGGTTATTCCCAAAGCTAGCACCTCCTTTGGCCGCTCCTCATTCCAGTTTGCTGCTCCCAATGACTGGAATGAGCTGCAAAAATCACTAAAGCTCACTACCTACGTTCCATTATCTACCTTCAATAATTCATTGCATTCAATAGTTTCTGATCAATGTGCCTGCTTCTGAGTACTTAAAGGTGTCATCACCTATAATACCGTGGATATCTACGTCCTATTATAGTCTTTTAGACCAATAAAATAAATTGTATTGGAAAAATAAATTAAAAATGTGCTTTTTCGATCCTTTTCTGTAAAGGGCATATTTTCTCACGAGATCACACGCGATATTTCGGCTGTCTCGGACGCGCGCGGGAGTGAGGCGTTGATTGGTGGAAGGAAGCAGGAAGCAGCTTCAGCGTCTTGCTCCAAAACAACAAAAGTTATAACTGAACCCGACCTGGCAGCGACCTACGGGATCTAACCGTGTATGTACGAGCCAGAGGTCTGTGTTTTATTGCTTTTATGGTAGGTTTTATTGATTTTATTTCTATAAAGCTTCAATTTTGCTATATAGGTTGGTGTTTATATTTATTTTATGGTAGCTACTCTTCTTTTTGGCATTGTTATGATTGTTTTATCACTTTGTTGTGTGAAGCACCTTGTGGTTCTTTCTGTGAAAGGTGCTATAGAAATAAACATTACTTACTTATTACACCGCAAAAAGAGCGAAATGCGCACTGTGCGCCCGGAGCAGTGAGGTGATGTCACCGGAGCACAGATGAGCTCCGCTAAGGCAGAGCGCGTCAAGCATGAAGTATATTTATGAGCGGACAAGAATAATCGCGTGTTAATTGTTTTCTTTTGGTGGCGTGACTTTGTGGTCGCGGTGCTCGCAGGAGCGTATGAACGATCAGCGGTCTCTGTCCTCTCTGCTCAAAAGAAGTCCTGGTGCGCTATAGTCCATATAAATAATGTTATAAAAAAAACTGGACCTTTTTTCAGGCTCCCCTGTAATTAGAACCCCGAAGAAAACCCACTAATTTATTCCTGGTTAAAATGCGTTGTAATGCACGTTACTGACATTTGTACCGAGTAAAATATTGTGAGCTCTGCTGAGGCAGAGCGCGTCAGGCGTGTTAATGATTTACCTTTTGTGACTTTACTGGGGCTGTGCGCAGGTCAGCGAGAAGCATCTGGAGTGCATGAACAATCGGTGCTCTCCGTACCTGAGGAGACGCTGGAGCGAGCGCAAGAGAGGCGCACAGACTTGGAAAAAAGGGTGGAGTAAACTCCACCTGTAAAATAAAGTCTTTCAATTGATTATATTAGCGGTGTGTGTGTCGTGCCCGGTAGCTGCGTCAGTTAATAAATGTCTCCCTGATGTTTAGACCTCTTCTATTCCCCTTCCTTGGGCTGCTCACATGGGCCCCTAGTGGGCGTGGGCCCCTGGGCCAGTGCCCATAATGCCCATTGGATAATCCGGCCTTGATTATTGAGAGTTTTTCATTTGAGAGTTGTTCATGGCAAGTGTTCCTGGCACAAGCAAGAGGCACGCTTCTGATGTTTTTGTGATGTGAAAAGATTTTATTGACTGAGTTCATCCACATTTTCAGGTTCACACCTGTGAAGTCTCCCGTTTTGGGCTTGAAGCCATTTTAAAAACCATAAACTATATTTACTTCTTATTCCCGCTGTCTTCCTGAATTATTATTCACTGAAAATATCCGGTATTAAGTTCATTCACGGGGAATCCCTCACTCTCACGGAAGACCCCCTTCCTCACAGAGACGCTTTGCTCCAGAAGCTCCTCCCACTCTCATGTATTTTTAAACCCAGAACTAGACGGGATCTCCAGACGGAGCTCTGAATCCCTCTGTCAGTGCTCCTCCTCAACGTCAACACACCACACTCCCCTCTGCTGATCAGTGATGTACGAGGTGGATTTAATACAACATGACCGTTTAGACTGCAGTCGCTTTCAAAAACATAAGATATGTATCAGAATAAATACCACAAATGAAAGTGACCTGGGTAGGATTAGAAAAAAATATCTGTGCTGTTCAGACTGTTCAAACTCATGAGAAATCAAATTTGATGCACTTTTGCCTGCAGTGACATCCTCAGACACAATGTGTGAAGCATTTTATTTTGTTGTAATATGACCGAGTACCACTAGATGGCGCCACAGCTATGTGTTCGAGGCCTCGAATCATGTATCGGCACATTAGAGAATGCTTCGAAGCGCTTCATGAGGCTTCATTGGCACATTAATAGGGATGGGACGAAATATCGTTTGGCGAAATTTCGCGATATAAAACGTGACAAAATGCATCGAGTAAAAAAAAAAGGATCGCGAAATAAAGACTAGATGGCACTGCTGCATGATTTGTGTATGGCAGGCATACAGTCTAAAGCCTTTTTTATAAAACAATGCCGCTAATTTGCGCAACGCCTGAGGCATCTGGGAGCGTTAGGTCGTTTATAAGAGCTCAGACCGTGGCGGTAATGTTGCGCAATCATGTCCGTTTTATAAAAGATTACGCGATGGTGGCATAAAGGAGGTATGGGGGCGGTCTCCGCGCTGTCACAGACTTCCGTGTATCTTGGACATAACTTGCTTTTTATTGCGATCAAAGCCGCGCTCGTTGAGGTTTTTTTTTCCACATTTCTCTACAGGTGTGTGTCCTCCACCATCACTGTGAACAGTCAGATGATCTGAGCTGCAGATCTAACGGAGAGACGCTCCGGAGCTCCGCATCGCTCCAGTTTATCATCTCAGCTGGTTCGAAAACGAAACTTGTGGCCGTGTTTAGTTTCACTTTCATTTTGTAGTTCCCGGCCGGAGCTCGGCATTAATTCATCACGTGGTCATGACACCTCCCTCTGTTAAGTTAATGTGCGTTTATAAGACCGGCGAAGCCGCAATATTACAGCAATATTACTATCAAGCGTGGCGGCACGAATGCCGCAAAATTCGGTAATATTACGCTGATTTTCCGGCATGGTGTGTCTTATTAAAAAGGGATTATGGTGGCAGGCTGACAGCACTATCTGCTGATTAAGCAGGGTAAAACTAAATGAAAAAAATAAAAATCCGGGGAACGGTGCAGTGCGTTGTGACGTCATCACGTCAAGTCACAACGCCTGTTGCAACAACACTGCAGGCAGGAGACATTGTTTCTGCTCAAAGATCACTGATTACACCAGAACATGTTGATATGTTAGTTTTTTTGAAGAAGAACCAGTCCTGAGATAACTTAACCTAGGGTTAGAGCAGCACTAAGGGAGTGTTCTTGTTTGTGTTTGGCCTGTTAGGCCTTGTGTTTCCCTGTGTGCAACGGAAACAAAAATAAACAAGTTGTTATTATACAGAAATATTTTTTCCTTTTTTTTTTAATATCGTATCGTGACTATGACATATCGAGGTGCATCGTATCGTTAGTTTAAGTGTATCGTCCCATCCCTACTAGTTAACACACAGTTTATCTAAAACCATAACTCTCTGAGACAAGTTGTTAAAATCAAGAAAACACAGAAAATAAACACCACCAGGGAGCCAACAGGACAGCGCTCCTTCCTGTCCTGCCGCCCCCAGAACTGAAGACAGACTGGCTTTATATAGCAGAGCCCAGCCTGATTACAAGCAGGGACAGCTGGTTCTGCTGAGGTGAGGGCAATCAAGGAGAGCAGTGCCAGGTGCTGCAGCTCTGCTCCCTTACACACAGGGAGGAAAACAGAGGAGGTTAAAAATTACAAAACGCTAAAGGCCAAGGGCCGTAACGAGTGAGTTACTGTTGCCTTTCTATCAGGCTGGCTTTTGAGTGACCTTTGGTGGATTCTTCTTTGCTTCTCTTCATTCTGCTCTGTCTACCATTTCTGCCTTTCACATGATCCACTGATCACCATTTTCTTATTCATTTTCCTTTTGCCTTTTTTCACATTCTTTTTTAATCACAATTTTTACTTTTCCCTTTTTTGATATTTTTAAATTTTTATTTAACTTTTTAATCTTGTGAGGCGCTATATAAAAGCAGTTTCTGAAATAAAAAAACATGCAAACTCCATGCAGAATAACCCCAGGCTGGGATTCAAACCCAAGACCTTCTTGCTGCAAGCCAACAGCACTATATATCATACTATGCCATGAAAAGGTAAAATATACATACTAAAGTACGTGTCAAAATGGTATCAAAACAGCTCACTATAGCATTTGTTATGAAAAGGTAAAAAAGAGATACTCTAGTATGTATGCGTCTACAAAAGTTCATGAGTTATATTGTGTGTCATGAAATGGTAAAAGAAACGTACAATAATATGGGTCATGAAAATGTAAGGGAAAAAAACATCACGCTATAGTATCTGTTGAGAAATTGTGGATAAATAGAAACAGTATTCAGCTCATCCAAGAGGCAGCAGTGGTTTAGTTCACTTTTAAAGCTTAAAACTAAATTTTATCTCACAAAACCATCACTGTGTACTTACCTTGGTAACTGTTATTCATCATGTACGTCACGTGTGTTACTTATCGTTTCTGATATTAGGGTTAATTATGGGGGTAAATCAGAAGAGAGGCTGAACTCAACTTTGATCTCACCCTAATCAGGTGTTTGCCATTTGACAGCTCGACACCCGCTGACACACACACCAGTGGGTTTTAGCCCTGTGTGGTTTAATGTAAATGTAGTTTAAGGCTGTTGCCATAGTAACACTGGCAGCAAGTTGAACCGTGACTGGAAGCCAGTTTGCAGCCTCTTTGCGCTTTAATCATTGTTTTCTTCTGATTCGGCTCTGCAGTTGTGAAGTGTGACTATTTCGCACGATTAATTGTAGCACAGCTTTGGAGAAACCTCTGGAACAGAGCTGCTGCTGTTGTTGGTTCCACTTGTGCTTCTGCTGAGAAAAAAACACCTGTCTGACTGAGATGAGTCCAAAAGAAACAGAACATTGTCCAACTACTGTTTTCCAACAGATGCAGTCCAGCCAAAATCACTTGCCAGACTCTTTTTTAATCATTTCCACAGATACCAAACAACTGAGGGTAAATATCATGAAACAATCATTAATCTAGTGATATCAACATAAAAACTAATTCTAACTGAAAATAAATTGCCATGTAATCCTTTTTGTCACATTTGACCATAAATGACTCTAGGTGTTCTGCTTCTCCTCCTCTTCCTCACCAGAATGATAGTGTCGATACTCCGGCTTCAGTTCCCAGGTGCTTTTGTGTGCTCCCTTGCGATTGCATATCCCGATTTCCCTCACGATTTCCTTTAGGTAGGTCTACAGGAGGAGAAGCATTACATTTTAACAAATCGAACGTGGAGATCATGGACAGCTCCTCCAGAGGTAGACTTAGACATCCCAGATGTAAAACAGCGCTATCGTAGATCTTTCTCCACAGAGTGATGGTATTGAACCTTCCTCTGAAGCTTGTGAGAAATTTTTGAATTTCTTTGTGGATAAGGTGGATAATATCAGGGCGGCTCGGGTGGTCGCAGAGGCAAAAACCCGGGCATGGGAGGAGTTCGGTGAGACCATGGAACAAGACTTCCGTACGGCTTCGAGGAGATTCTGGTCCACCATCCGGTGTCTCAGGAGGGGAAAGCAGTGCACTACCAACACTGTTTACAGTGGGGAGGGTGTGCTGCTGACCTCGACTCGGGACGTTGTGAATCGGTGGGTCGAGTACTTCGAAGACCTCCTCAATCCCACCGGCACGTCTTCCAGGATGGAAGCAGAGTCTGGGGATTTTGGGTTGGGCTCTCCAATCTCTGGAGCAGAGGTCACTGAGGTGGTCAAAAAACTCCTCGGTGGCAAGGCTCCGGGGGTGGATGAGATCCGCCCGGATTTCCTTAAGGCTCTGGATGTTGTGGGGCTGTGTTGGTTGACGCGGCTCTGCAATATCGCGTGGACATCGGGGGCAGTTCCACTGGATTGGCAGACCGGGGTGGTGGTCCCCCTATTTAAAAAGGGGGACCGCAGGGTGTGTTCCAACTACAGGGGGATCACACTCCGTTTTGGTGATCCGTTTTGGTGGCCTAAGGATCAGGTCTCTGCTTTTTGCAGATGATGTGGTCCTGTTGGCTTCGTCAGAACGTGATCTCCGGCTTTCGCTGGAGCAGTTCGCAGCCGGGTGTGAAGCAGCTGGGATGAGAATCAGCTCCTCTAAATCCGAGACCATGGTCTTGAGTCGGAAAAGGGTAGAATGCCTTCTCCAGGTCAGGGATGAGGTCCTGCCCCAAGTGGAGGAGTTTAAGTATCTCGGGGTCTTGTTCACGAGTGAGGGAAGGGTGGAGCGTGAGATCGACAGGCAGATTGGTGCTGCGTCTGCAGTGATGTGGGCATTGTACCGGTCTGTCGTGGTAAAGAGAGAGCCGAGTCGAAAGGCGAAGCTCTCAATTTACCGGTCGATCTACGTTCCTACCCTCACCTATGGTCACGAGCTTTGGGTAGTGACCGAAAGAACGAGATCGCGGATACAAGCGGCCGAAATGAGTTTTCTCCACAGGGTGTCTGGGCTCTCCCTTAGAGATAGGGTGAGAAGCTCGGTCATCCGGGAGGGGCTCGGAGTAGACCCGCTGCTCCTCCACATCGAGAGGAGCCAGTTGACGTGGCTCGGGCATCTGATTAGGATGCCTCCTGGACGCCTCCCTGGTGAGGTTTTCCGGGCACGTCCAACCGGGAGGAGACCCAAAGGAAGACCCAGGACACGCTGGAGAGATTATGTCTCTCGGCTGGCCTGGGAACGCCTTGGGATTCCCCCGGAGGAGCTGGCCCAAGTGGCTGGGGAGAGGGAGGTCTGGGCTTCCCTCCTTAAGCTGCTGCCCCCGCGACCCGACTCCGGATAAGCGGGAGAAAATGGATGGATGGATGGATTCTGTTACCCATATCACCCCATAATGTGGCCAAATCACCAGTGTGCTAACCTCAGTTTTATTGGATTGAAAGCTTTCTGATTATGTGCCTAGTCCCAGTTAGAAAGAGATGTTTAATTAGCCTCTCTGCTTTCTGACTGGAAATGAGACCTATCAGGCCAGTTTCCTATTAATATATAATGAAATCTACATTAATTTGAAAGTAAGCACCTTATTTTTTATATAGAGGAAGCAGCACCACCTGTTATTCCCTGCACTGGCCACAGGGTGTCGCTGTTGAGCTTGTAAAGCTGAAGTCGTTCCACTTGATGAATAACAGGCTTCAAAACTTCTCATAATGGGCATTTTGGTTACTTCAGTTCAGTTAATTTGAGTGTTGGCCAAGTGCTTTGGGAGAGAAATGATGGTGTGGTGTGTATTGGGGCGTTTAACTCCTACTCAGCTGATAGTTATGCAATCAGAAGCAATCAGAGGGAGAAGAGGACCTCAAGGTCTCATCTGCACCTACACATTGCTGTTTGCAGAGCGCTGGATTGAGTCCAGTGCGCTGTATCGATTCTTCCTGTGTGTGCCTATGTGCACGTGTGCACACGCAGTCCCAAATTTCAGCCACAACAGATAGTGTGAATAGGCACGGACGTCATGCCGTGGGCGATTTGTTCAAATTTAACAAAGAAAGGTGGATAGTGGGCAGGTGTATTGTTTTTTTGGGTCGTTCCAATTATACTGTTAAGTGTGTGTTTGTTTGTGTGTGTTAGGTATTGCTGCACGCAGCTCACCACAGGCTGTTTAGTGATGTCCACCAGCTCCTTGAAGCTGTAATACTGGTGCTTCTCAAAGGCAGAGAAGAGCATGTCCAACACCGCCTGGTGCTCAGCCCTTACCATCTTCCCCTCTGACTTCTTCTTCTTCTTGTACTCCACCTTAAAAAGTGCTCATTATTACCATCAGTACTAGTTGCATCAGTGACAGGTGCGATCTGTATGTGACTAATCAAACAGCAGGTTTTCAGATTCCAGTCATCTGGTCAGTTTTCCCTTTGGTTTGTTCCTTTTTAACACAGATAAATTAAAGCAGACTAAAGAGCGTCGTTAAAAGCCACCGTGAGTGACCGCGCTGACAGCACTTCATCCAAAAGGTCATGGTGCTCGTGTTTCTGCTGCCCTGATGAATCATACCGAAGAAGAAAACAAGCCCGAGTTGTTGTTTTTAATGCAAAAGCATGAACACACCACCGTGACAAAACCCAAACAGATATTGCTATAAGTTGATGCATCCATTTTCATTTTTTAGTAAAAGAGGATTTTTTTAATGGTGGATATTTACAAAGAAGTGGGTTAGTTTTAGATTTACCTAAATATTTGGCAGTTTGTTCAGAAAACATACCAAAATCTATTTTTATGTCTAATAGGTCTTAGATTTTTTTCCTGTGCCAGTTTGTGCTAAAATGACCCTTTACATGGTTAATGAAATGTCAATCAGACCCCCACCGCCCTCTGTGGCCAGAATACCACACTTGCAACTTCAGCGTGCCCGGTCCGGTCCCTGTTGGACTTATGGTGCATTCGATTTGTCCCGGAAATCCTGACTTCAGAGTAGGAAAAATCAAATGAAATGCCCCCCCCCAAAGTCGGACCTCCCAGTCAGAAACTCTTAAGTTTTTCAGAACTCCGACTTCAACATCCAAGATGGCAGCTCTCCGTATCAACAACAGTAAGTTTTGGTTGAAATGTGTTTACTTTACAAGACACCCATATAAGAGTGCGTTTAAAATCAGTGACTACGTTTACATGCAGCCAGTATTCAGGTTATGATCGGGTTAAAGTCAGTATTCGGGTTTCTGAAAAATTCAGAATAACCTGTTTACATGCACAAATAGAGAGAGTTACCCCTGTATACATGGAATGTTTAATATCCTGATTACATAGTGTCAGGACCAGGACGTACGGCTACGTTAAGACACAATATGCGTCGTTTCCTGTTTTCTTCCTGTATCCAAAGACGACGACAACAGCAGCAGCACGCAGATAATGGATCGTTCTGAGCTAATAGTGATCGCCTTTGTTTGCGCATTGGTGCTGCTACTGACCTGGTGCTGTGTCTCGCCATGTTGAACTCAGGTTGAACTCTACGTGTTCACTTCCGGGTTACTGGCCCATACAAGAACTCAAAAGACCAAGATTCCTTACGAATATAACATGTGCAGAGCGCACCTTTTGAAAGGGTTATCCCGATACGCGTTTACATGACCTGATATTCAGGTTAGAAAAGGGTTACCCCAGGGGTAATAACCCGGTTTTTAAAAACCCGGTTATGCTCATAATCGGATTTTTGCCGGTGTTTACATGGCCTTGCAGAACCGGGTTATTGGGTGCATGTAAATGTAGTCAATGTTACACGTAGCGCTTGCAACTCTAAAGCTGGGCATACACTGTGCGACTTTTTTTTAGCATTCAGCTTCAGCTGAAACTGTACGACTTCCTCGCAGAGCAAATCTCATGTGCTCACACTGTACGACCCAGTTCTCGGATGCGACCTGACTGCTCACACTGTACGTCTGGCATGAACTCGTCGTAGCTAAAAAAAAAGTATATATGACGCAACACATTGGTCTGAGTACGGGAGGACGAGGACGGCATTTGGAATAGAAGCCTACTCTGTTACTTCATGGCAAGCGCTGCTTGTTGCTACGGTTAAAAAATCAATCTGACATAAAAATAAAAGTCTGGTTTGTTCCTTAAATAACAAAATAACAACGAAAACATATTATTTGTATTATATTTGATCCGCTTTTGATCAAAATCGATAAATTACCAGCATTTCCCGCTGTTAAATGAAGAAAAAAAGTTTATTTTTCATCAAAACAAAGCAACGCTGCTTTTATTTTGATAGTGGGTTAGCTATTTGGTTTGTTTTCGCTTCCACTTCCGTCATTTACGCTACTGCTTCTGTGTTTGCGCATGCGCCGTGTGCAGTTCTGATACTTTTTTGGGTCACAGACGCTCTCAGCACTGCTTCAACAGTGCGACACCCTCACGAGGGACAAGCAAAATATCAAACACGCCAAAAATCCGTGCGAGCTTACGATTGCTAATCGGTAGCTGGTCATGTGGTGTTAATCGCCTCTCGTTACCCCCTGTATACTACACGATGCTCAGCGCAAAACTCGCCCCGATCTCGTAGATTCTCGCACGAGGAGAAAATCGGCTCAAAAAAATTAAAAAGTCGCCCGCCTTAAGCTGAAAAAACTAAAAGGGTTGTTTATTAGTCATCTGTGTTCATTGAGAGCTACAAAAACAGCAGTTTTCGAGGGCACCGCCATATTGGAATTCTGAGTTCTCCGACTACGGTGACCTGAACGCTGTTAACTTGGTTGTGACGTCATTCCTAGTGCCGAGTTCCGACTTCCGAGATATATCGAACGCAGCATTTGTAAAGTGGAGCTGACATGCATGGCGCTGCAGTCTACTTTCTGCATGTTTTTTTTTTCCTTAAACTTGTGTTACTTTTTCTGCTTTTAGTTGCCTGTGGTTTTAATATTTTATGATGCTTTGTTGGCTTTTACATTTTTTTTTGGGTTAGGGTTCACTACTATTACTGTTGTGCAGCATTTTGGGGCAACAATGTTGCCATTTAAATGTGCTATATAAATAAAGGTTGACTTGACTTGATGTTTTTTGGGCACAGCTGATTTGTTTGATTTAGTGATGAACCGCTCCTGTAGACACTAATGAAGGCTGAGGAGACATTTCAGCAGTTAGATTAAGGTGTTAAAAAGATGAACGCACAGCGAAGAGATAAGTTTCACGTTTGCTTTCACTAACGGACACTAGGGGGTGCTAACAGCAAGTCAAAACTGCATAGTATCCCTTTAAAAATGTTTTGTCCCAAACTGATTATTTTCTACTCTTTATAAAATGAGATTATAGTAATTTCTTCTACTGGTTCACAGATAAGGTTTTATCACATTTGTACTATCGGCACAGAAAAATTATCAACTACTTTTTGATCATAAATAATTAAAACATCGCCTCAATATACATTAAAATATTCTTATATTGTTAAAAATCATTAAATTATTATTTTGTGATTTGAATTATTAAGATTATTGTATATTCTGCAGCTAAACAAAATCTGAATTTAAATTAGAATTTGATAAAAGGGACAATAAACCAGCTAAATGTGTATTTTGGCCCTAAAGTATAGTCCTAAAAGTTGAATATGGAACACGGACAGTCTGGCAAACTCTAGTGTTCAGAGGTGGTTTTGCAACAACAGAACTAATTTTCTTTTTTTTTAATTAAATCTTTATTTGGAATGACCACATATCAATACACTTGACAGAAAGTAAATAAGGTAGAAACAAGGTCCTTCCTGATTTTTGTTGTTGTTGTCCCCCCCCCCCCCCCCTTCCTAGTTCTCAGTTGGATCCTCTAGGAGTAGTGGGCGGCGATTGAGTCCCGTCCGTCTTATAAGCACCTCGGAGAATCCCTTGATTTAAATGAATCTAAAAAATGACTATGCTTGGAGGAGGAATCTGTACTAATCTAATGATGAGACGTATTTATACAGAACAGTGAACAAAACCGTAAACCAAAAACTGAGGGGTTGCCCGTGCCGCGGTCAAAAGAAGAAGATCAAATGCTAGGTTAAGAAAGGTTGATTAACAGTTGAGTCATACAAAGTCCGCTCTTATGGGGGTAATGAATAAGATCCATTTGTTCCATATATCATAAAATTTAGTCTTCCGATTATTTAGCAAATATGTCAGTTTTTCCATTCTAAATATCTCTAAAATGATCCCATACCAATCCTCTAGTGTGGGGAGGACCTGACTCAGCCATTTCCTCGTAATTGTTTTCTTACATGCCACCAAGAGTAGTTGCGCCAACTTAATCTCACTCTTACATTTCATTGGGGGGAGCAGCCCCATGTAGAAGACCTTGAAATCCAGAGGAATTTGAATATTCAGAACTGTATTTAACGAGGTCTGGACTCCCCTCCAAAATTCTTTTAACCTGGGACAGTCCCAGAAAATGTGCAAATGATTCGCAGGAGTGGCGCCACATTGTCTCCAGCATGGTGAATGAGTACCTCGATATCTCTGCTGATAAGGCGTTTTGAAATATCTTATAATATTCTTCCAACCATGTTCCCTCCAGCTCGAAGAGCTGGAGGTTGACCATTGAAAAGACCAAATTTGGCTCCACTCCTCTGAAGAGATATCAGATCCCAGCTCCCTCATCCATTTGTCTTTGATGTAAAATGTGTTGGCCTCGCAGGCACTAGAGATGGCTTTATATAGTTTAGAAGTCGCTTTAGTTGGTGTTTTAATCAAAGCACTTTTCAAGATAAGGAAAAACTGTGACTCCGCTTCTGTAAGATCTGTCAGTTTGCACTCATGAACGATGTATGATCTCAGCTGTAAGTATTTGTGAAAGTCTCGATGTGTCATCGCGTGTTTGTTGCGTAGAGTCTCAAAACTGAGCACAGTGTTTCTATGGGTAAGAGAGAGAAATGTTGTGAGACCATACCTCGTCCATGATTTAAAATTAGAATCCTGTCTATTTGGAGCGAAGTCAGAATCATACGCGAACCACCTAAATATTTTTAACATTTTCTGTAACCCACAAATGTTGATTACCTTCTGCCAGGCTTGAAGGGTATGGGCCAGCCAGGGATTGCCCAGCCCCTCCAGCCGGCACATTAAACCCTTGTCTGCAATAGCGGCCTGTAGGGGAAAGCTCTCCGACAAACCAGACTCCAATTCCTTCCACCTAGCCACGTACGATGTGTCACACCAGAAGAGAAGGGGGGTTATTTGCGCTGCGTAGTAGTAGTTCCTGAGGCAGGGGAGACCCAGTCCTCCCTTTTCCTTGGGAAGCTGGAGGGTGGTGTATTTAATCCTTGGCTTTCGGCCTTGCCAGATAAATCTGGATATCCATTTGTCCCATTCTATGAACTGGTGGTCCCCTACGTCTATTGGCAGATTTCTGAAGAGATAAAGCAGCCTTGGGAGTATGTTCATCTTAATTGCTGTTACCCTGGAGCTGAGACTCAGGAAAGGGACAAGATTCCATCTATGCAGATCAGCCTTTATACCAGCAGAGGTTGACTCATAATTTGCCCGGAAGAGCTCAGAAAGGTCCGCTGTTAGATATATTCCTAGGTACTTAATTTTCTCATTATCCCAGTTGAGCTCAAATTCCCTACGTAGGGTGACAGAGGCTAAATAATTCAGCGTCATCACCTGTGTTTTAGAGATGTTAATCTTATAGCCAGATAGCATTCCAAAATTGGTGAGAGTTGACATCAATTCTCTAAATGACCTCTCTGGGTCTTCCAGGCAGACCATTACATCGTCGGCAAACATCACTACTTTATGCTCCACTCCTGTTAGAGTGACCCCTTTAATAGTATTATTTTGCCTAATTGATTGACCTAGAACTTCTATAAATAAGTCGAAAAGAAGTGGCGAGATTGCACACCCCTGCCTGCAGCCACGCTGCAGAACGAAGGGCTCAGACAGATCACCATTCACCTTTATACGAGCCAAGGGCTGATCATAGAGAGCTTGGATTACTCTAATAAATCCTTCTGAAAAACCAAACTTCCCCAAGACCTTATACAAAAATACCCATCTGACAGAATCAAAAGCTTTCTCAGCGTCTAGACTACTTATAATTGATTGGGTTTTGTTTTGTTGTAATTGAGTAAAGATGTGTAGGATTCTTCTAATGTTGTCAGTTGTTTGTCTATGGCAAATAAAACCGGTTTGATCTAAGTTGATAAGGTCAGGTAGCAAACTTTCCAGTCTGCGGGCGAGGATGGAAGTAAATAATTTGTAATCAAGGTTGAGGACGCTGATTGGACGATAGTTTCCACATTCTCGCCTGTCTTTTCCCTCTTTTGGGATTATAGAAATAGTTGCCTCCCTCCAAGAGGGTGGGATTACTCCCTCCCGTAAGGTGTAATTAAATGACTTAAGAAGTATGGGAATTAGTTCTGACCTCAAACTGCGATACCAACAAAAACTAAAACCATCCGGGCCCACTGCCTTTCCTGGTTTCAGTCTGGAGATAGCTGTATCAATTTCCCTCGCCGAAATGGGGTGAGTTAAAGACTCATTTTGGTGACCCAGGAGTACAGGTAGTTCTAGAGAACTAAGATAGGCGTCAATACTACTCTCCTCTGCAGCAATGGGTTGTGCATATAATTCCCTAAAAAAATTCTCAAAACATTGGTGTATGTTTTCTAATTTTGTCAGCAGATTGGAAGTTTTGGGGTCTTTAATTTGGTGAATCGCATTTTCCTCCCTTTGCTTGCGTAATTTATAAGCCAGGTATTTTGCAGATTTTCCTCCTAGCTCATAATATTTCTGCCTCAAAAAAATTAAATTGTTTTGGGCCTCTTGAGTATATATATCATTTATTTCACCCTGTAAACGCCTAATTTCCTGCTTTATAGTAGGGTTTGGAGAATCAATATCAGTCTGTTGTTTCAACTTTAAAGTCGCCTGTAAATCTACTAATTTCTGCCCTTTAATCCTCTTATAGTGGGAAGCGGTGGAAATTAATTTACCTCTCATTACCGCTTTGAGCGTATCCCAGAGAATTGTTGGGGCTACCTCGCCCGTGTCATTAATTTCTAAAAATTCTTTGATGTCCTCCTTTATTTTAGAAACTACAGTCAAATCATTAAATAGGTGTGAATTAAATTTCCACAGCGTGGTGCGCTTTTTCAAAGCCATCAATATAGATAGAGAGATAGGGCTATGATCAGACAGATCCCTTGTTAATATGTCGCATTCCTTAACCCTGCCATTATCCGCATTAAACATAAAAAAATAATCCAGTCTTGCATATACTTTAAATGAGCCTGAGTAATGCGTAAAGTCTTTAGTTGAAGGGTGGCGCTCTCTCCAAACATCTATTATTCCCATCTCTACCATGTAGCTACAGACTTTTCTGATGAGAGTTGTTGTCTGATTAGTCGGGTTTGATGAATCTATTTTAGGATCAAGCCTTAGATTAAAATCCCCCCCACAGACAACTAACCCCCTGGAGTCCAACATTAGATCGAAAATATGCCTATAGAAAGGCCAATCACTCCCAGGTGGGGCGTAAACATTTAGTATTGTAATTTCGAACCCCTCTATCCTACCTGTTACTCTAACAAATCTCCCTTCCTCGTCGCAGACTTCGGATATGTGTTCATAATTTAGAGAACCAGAGATAATTGTCGCCACACCCCTCTTGTGTTTGGTTTTGTCGGATGAAGAGAATACGTACTTAAAACCCTTTCTTTTCAATCTTAGATGGTCAGTTTGGTTCATGTGTGTCTCCTGAAGTAATGCGATTTGGGCCTTCTCTTTCCTTAATTTAGATAATATTTTACTCATCTTGATCACATTCAAAACCCCGTTAACATTAAAAGAAATAATTTTTACTGATGGACTAATCATTAAAGCATATTAACCCAGCGCGCAGCGTAAACTCAATGGCAACAAGCAACCCCCCTTACAAAACAAACAATTATCAACAGTTGAACAAAACTGGAGCTTAAAGGCTCCTAAGCTGACTTCCAACGGTGGATCTCTTCCACCGTCACCTTCAGTGTTTGAAGGGAAACCCCTTTTTACTCCCTGAGACAGGGGGCCTTCCATCATAACAGCGCTCATAGCTATGGGGTATCTCACCCAACCCAAATTCGACATTAATTATAATTCACCATAGTGTCCAGTAACGACCATTTGGCAAAGTCATTTCTCCCCTCGCCTGTATACTTGCAGCTTCTCTCTGTAGCCTGGAACCTTTTGGTTTTTTCGCGTGCGTCGACCTCCCACTTCCTGCCATTGCGCACACCTTTGCAGCTTTTCTCTTGGATTCCCCGGAGGGGGAATCACCTTCACAGACAGACCCCGACTCGCCAGATCCGCCGTAGCCTCCTCCACGGTGTTGTAGGTCTTCGCTCCTTCTTCGAAAAATACCTTAAGCCGAGCCGGGTACAGGGTCCTGAACCGAATATTCTTCTCCTTTAAGACCTTTCGAGTTTCCGCATATTCCCTCCTCATGGCCATGATCTCAGGAGGGTAGTCGTGGTCGAGGCTGACCTTGTTCGAATTCAGCATAAAACCTTTCTTCTGCCAAGCCAGCCTCAACACTTCTTCTTTAATAGTAAAACACAGGAATTTCACCAGGATCGACCTAGGTTGGGAACCATCTGGGGGTAGTGGTGAAAGTGCTCGATGTGCTCTCTGAATCTGTAGCTCTGTTGAAGAAGATATACCGAGGTTCTCCCGCAGCAGCTTCTCCACGAAGTGGGCCACAGATGGGGCTCCCGCTTCCGCCCCCTCTGGTACTCCGTATAGCCTGAGTGACTCCCTCCTCGAGTAGGCCTCCAGCGAAGTCAGTTTGGCTTGAAGCCTTTCTTGCATTGTTAAAACCTCTGCCATAATCTCGTCTGTGTTTTGGAGTTTATCTTCATGTTCAGAGACCCTGGTTTCCAGCTCGTTGAGCCGTGCGTTAGCTTTATCCAGCTCACCTCTTATTTCCGATAATTGCGATGTCGTGTCTTTGCGAAATTCTTTCACCTCCTTGCCAACGCTTCTCAATTCTTTCAAAATCAGCGTCAAGCTGACCGGGTCCTCCTCATCTTCGGTCAGAGGACCCACCCCGCTCAGAACGGGAGAGTTGCTTCGGCTAGCCCCAGGGGAGCTAATGTTAGCATTATCTGTTAGCTGCAAGTCGTATTCCTCCGCTCGTTCCGCAGATAACTTCTTGGCCCTTTTGTTTTTCCTGGACGTCATTTATGCCCCCTTATTTATCTTAAAGTGTACTCAGCTAGTTAAAGTCTTCGCTTTGGGGCAATTTGGTAAGTTTCAGTCGGGAGCTCCCCTGCTACGATGCCATCCCCACCTTACCCGGAACCAGAAGCCCCAGAACTAATTTTCCAGCCGTCGGGGTGTTGGTTCACTGCTGATACGTGACGTGAGCAGCCAGCACCATGTCCAGTGATGAATCGTACAGGGTAAGAACTAATTTCTACTAATAAGTTTATTTTACAACAGTATTTACCGTTAGAACATCTTCTGGGCTCAGAATCAGCTGCTTGACTTGTCGAGTCTGTCATTTTACACAGTCCCAGCCTCGCCTTGCCGAGCGGACTTTTTACCACAACGGTGCCCTCTAGTGGCTGGTAGATGTAAACATAAACCCAGTGTCGTGCCCATCAATATAAAATTTTGATAACTTTTTAAAATATAGCTTTTAAAGTAGTACATTCATTCTGCACACCTGTAAACGCCCTGTGGAGGTAATATTTTAAAATATAGCTTTTTATTAAAATGTTCCATATTCAAGCTTTAAGTCATTAAAAGTTGCACTAAACTTTTTTCCCTTTACTTTTCATGGAATAAACGGTTCAGAATAAACAATTCATCCATTTTAAAAACCAAAAACAGAGCACCACACACAAACATTACAACAAAGTTTAAAACTTCATGACTCAAGACGCGTCCTCGCTGCTGCTGCTGCTACTCACATTGAAATTGTGGTTTGCTACGGGCTTGAAGATGGTGGTGACAGCTTTGTCCAGCTGCTGGGACAAACGCTGAGGCTTGACAGACTCAATCTGCAGCCTGGCACAGAAATAAAATAAAAACAGGAAGTGAGAAGGTTTATGCATCTCTGTGAATAACTTGATCCCAGAGCTGACACAAGAACCCAAAGGCACGAAGGCAGCTGTCAGCACCTCGAGGTGAAACGAACCAAATATCTAGTGACAGCTCTTCTATTTTCTTTTTCTTCTGGGCTGTTTTTAGGGTTGACCCATTTGGACTGAACTCATAAAACTATTATGGTATGCAACTTGAATAACTACAACAAAAACAAAGGGATTTGATTTTATCCTTCATTAATTTGCAAAATAAGTAAAACCATTTGGTGAATTTCCTGCAGAAACTGTTTTAATGCACGTACACACACACACGCCACCATAGGAACACAACGTCCTTCATTTTCCGTGACCTCAGTTAGAGGGACAGCCAGTGAAACTGGACCGAACAGCAAACAGCCTTCTTCTGAGCTGCATCAATCTGAGTTCAGAACTCTAATCTGGACTAATGTTAGTGATGTAACATCTGAGCGAATGACAGAACACCGCCACACTTTCCTTCCCTTCAGTGTGTGCTGCTCCTCACTGTTTTGATAGCTGACACACTGATTCGGACTGTGTGTTTGCCTCGGGTTGTATTGTAGCAGTGCATCTGCCACTGAGATGCTGTTGCTATAGCAATGCCATGCACCAACTCTGACTGGAATAACGTATTCCGATGAAGAGGAGACAAAAAAAACAGTTCAAAAAGAAAATAAAGGGGAGAGTGGACCCAAGCGTTTGGTGTGCACAAATGAACAGTTGCAGCAACGTCCCTGTCAGCGACTCACATGAGCTAAACAGATTTTCTTTTTTAACCGTTTGTTTATTCATTTTGCAACTTACAGTTTTCCCCTAACATGCATGTTTTTGGCCCGTAGGAGGAAACCTGAGAATCTGGGGAAAACCAGTGCATGCATGAGAAGAAAATGTAAACGTCACGTTGAAAAGACTGGAGCTGGGATCTAAACATGCAACCTTCTTGCTGCGAGACAACAGCAACACTGTGCCACCATGCAGCCTCTACACCGGTTGGGTGTGCTTGTTTGCATTTTTTTATTCAAGTTCAATTCATCAATAAAAACTAAACTTCTTTTGAGTTGACTTGTGAAGGTTCTAATGACGTAGATATTTTTTAAAAAGTCATCTGCATTCATCACCTAAAATCTTATTGAGATGTTCACAGATGAGCAACTTGGCAATCTTGGAAGCTGTTGCTCTGAACTGATGCACTTTTTGCTAAAAACATGCTGGACGATTGCTCTTTTCTGCTTAACTATAGCGATTTGTTTTACACACGGCCAAGTCAGCAAGGTGCAATTTTCTTGTTGCAACTTAACCACAAAATGTCATAATCAGCACTCAGTTCAGGGGTAGGGAACCCTGGTCCTGGAGAGCTGCTATCCAGCACGTTTTAGAGGTTTCCCTGCTTCAACACAGTTGATTCACCTGTTCAGCAGGTCTTTAAGCTCTGCAGACGCCTGTTAATCACCTGCTGATTAAAATCAGGTGTGTTGAAGCAGGGAAACCTCTAAAACGTGCTGGATAGCGGCTCTCCAGGACCAGCGTTCCCTACCCCTGTCTCAGTTCAATTATGATTGATTTGCAACTTCTCCCAAAGTTGTCTGACACTTCTCACTCTCTCTGACTCACTGAGACTAAATTCAGAAGAGTTCCAGATGCCTGCAACAGGTCTGAGAAAATAATCGGTAGCACGTATGTCTGATGTCTGATTTTTCTTGGAAAGTAGAACAGTATTAAGAAGTTCTGAAGTTTTTATTGTCATGTAACTCTGAGTAATTTGGCATTAGGGGAATATTTGGTAATGTTTAGAATATTTCTTGTAAGACTTTTAAAGTTTTGCACTGCAGCACCTGCGACAGCAGCTCCACAGTCGACTCACCTTTTAATCTTCATGTAGCTATCAGAGACGACAGGTCGACATTCAGCTCTGTGCACCACCATCCCCTCCAGACGGACTCCATCTGTAACAAAGACAGTGACTCAGGTGCTGCATCATGATGCAGTCACACACACACACACACACACACACACACACACACACACACACACACTCACACACACACACACACACACACACACACACACACACACACACAGTTCTTACTTGCCACACCACAAATTTTATCTGCACTCTATTTTTAATTTTTTACTGGGTTCTTTATTTTACTTGACTAACATTGTTTGTCTAGCCTGGCAAGCCATCCTATATATGTGAATATATAGTCTGGATCTACGGTTGTCTTTCAAAATGTCAGCACACAATTGGATAGCGCTAGGACCAATCAGAGTAACGAACAACGTGACGTAATCACAGCGACGGAAAAGCGAGAGGCAGCAATGGCGTCTAACATCAATGATTTCTGTCATTTTTGTATGAAAAACATGTGAATATCAGGTGTACTGGGACATTGCACTACTTTGATAACAATAAGAAGCCGCTAAGTATATCAGACAGACTTACGCACGTTGGAGTCTAAATAATCCAATGTTGATGACAAAACCGTTTCAAACCAACGTGGTTCCTGCGTTGCCACCATGTTGCTTGTGTTCGCGGCCGCAGTGCTGACGTCATCGGCTACTCCTGCTCTGTGATTGGCCCAAAATATAGAGCGCTGTGATTGGCCCAACCAAAACTATAGTGAGCTGTGATTGGACAGCCACAGCAGTGGATCGGGCTGCGAGGGTTCCAATGAAGCTTGCCTAGACCAAACTTTGCAAGGCAAGAATTTGGTCTAGTTCACTAGGCTATTGTTTGTCCTGATTTATCAACTTTTCTTGATTAAATGTTTTCTTTTATTGTTATGAGGTATGATTGAAGACATTTGTCAAGGTTTTATTATTTGGGGACGTTCGTTTGTATTTTAGCGAGCCTTTTCACTGTGGCTGCCACCGGAGCTTTGTTTATCCTGTTTGTGTGAAGAGACGAGCCAAACCCCTCCCTCGTAGGAAACATCTACGGAGAGCAGCAAGTCCAAAAAGGCCATGAGCGTAATCCTCTGGTATT
Organism: Aphyosemion australe; assembly: GCA_006937985.1. Taxonomy (NCBI): domain Eukaryota; kingdom Metazoa; phylum Chordata; class Actinopteri; order Cyprinodontiformes; family Nothobranchiidae; genus Aphyosemion; species Aphyosemion australe. Next base: position 22,547 of record SSNS01000027.1, read on the forward strand.
GGATGCAAACGCAAACACATCATGAATTTAGATAGATTTTTTTTTCTCTGGACAAGAAATAATTACTAATATATTTTGGATGATAGGCTATGAGCCACCTCTAAATAGAAGTTAAATTATTTTTCATTAATTATAAATATATAATAAATAAAAGTGCCTGTGGGACATTTGAGACATGCCATTAAACAGAACTTGGTCCATTCTCCAACATTTCTGAACTTATTTGTTCAAACAAACAAATAAACTAAGCCCTGGAACTGTGGCATAAATATTTGACTCTAAAGCTACTCCAGAGACATTAAAAGCTAATATATAAACCCATTATGGATTTTTAAATGAAAGGCATTTTTTTGTTTGATCATGTAATTGTAATAGAACAAATTAGCTATTTTTCTTACCTAAATTAAAACAAGTGTTCAAACAGTACCCTGTCTGAAATATTTTATCATATTTTCTGTGAAGCGGTATGCTTTTAAATTGATCTATTTTATTGGTAAATAACTTCCAAAATGTATGAATTGTCGAAATGGAAAAAAATTGTGATAAAATCAAGATCGTGATTTTGCAAAAAATAAATCGTGATATGATTTTTTTTCCATATCGCCCACCCCTAACTGAGATAACCGTTTACACACTTAATCACACCTGGTGACAATCTAGAGTCAATGAACCAAACATGCAGCATCCTGAGAAAGCTCGTGCATGAGGACAACATGCAGAAAGACCACGGCTGGGTGCTGAACCTACAATCTACTTGCTGCAAGGCAACATCACCAAGTAAAACTTCCTTTTTATTAGTGAAATTATTGCATTTGCACTTATATGCTGATGACACTCAAGTAACAGATTTTATGAAGTTCAGACAACTTGAGAAAAATAAAATAGAAACATAAACTCACTAAAATGCTGGAATCCAAAAATATGTGCAGCTTAATTTGATCTAAAACATCGTGGTTTTGCAATTATTTAGTCCTCATATATATTTTTAGTTAAGAAAATATTCTATCATGTGACTCTAAATGCAACCAAAAGAATCAGCATGAACACAAAGCATGAAATATGAAGATCTGTAGTCAAATTAAGTAATATAAATAATTAATGTATGTGTATAAAGTTGTGACTTTTTCAGAAATGAGTTTAAATAGCCCTCACTAAACCAGCCTAACATTTGCTGTCATCACTAAATCACGTAGAAAATGTGTTTTTCTTTTCAAACTGTGGTTTTGAAAGGTACTTTAGGCCATTATTCAACCCACAGGCCCTTTTATCTAAACCCTCTTCTCCTCTCCAATCATCACTGTAGCTGTTTTCTTTTTCCCTTTTTGAATCAACTGTCCAGGAAACGGTGGAGTCCAGTTGGTGAGCGTTGGCGTTACGTTGGCAGCAGCTTATCTATTGTGTATTGTTGTGTGGTTTCGTGTGTTTCCGGACACACAAAGGGCTCAAAAAGCCCCAACATTTCACATCCCTCATACCATAAAACCAGCAGTGAAAGTGACAGAGATGCTCAAAGGGCAAGCGGAGACGAGGCTGCGGTAATGCCTGAAAGGCTGAAATTACGCTACAGAATCGGTGTTAAAATTTAGCAACATACTCATCGAATCCCCTTTAAGAGTTCAGAATCTTCAGGTGTGAAAATCAGAGTCAGCTCTTCCTCTGTGAGAACATTACAGATCGTCTTTCCTTTCTTCTTCTGTCTTGGCCTCTCCCACTTGAAAATGCGTGGGAGCAAAAGAAAAGAGCCAGTGAAAAAAGGCATCTCTCCTCCCCGGGCGTCATCCGAAGCAGCGTCAGCTTCTGACAACGAAGGCGCAGCAGGATCAGCCGTCACTCCGCATCCGCTGCTCTGTGGCGTCTTTTGTTGCAGAGACGATGTGCTGTATTGTCCACATAATAACAAGGCAGCACATTGCCACTGCTTAGGCAGTTATTGCTTTCCGGATGTCCTCCCACATGTCAAAACAGTGTAAAAAATATTTGCCCTTGAATGTTGGCCCATAAAAACATCTGGTCATGGCCGCTGTACACAAACACAGGTATACGAGGCACAGATGGCTTTAGAATCTGTTATTATTTGTCTTTAATTGTATTTTTAGCAGTTAAAATTCCTGATTTATGTTGAAAATGGCAGATAAATATAAAATACGCACGTCCACTGCACGTTTTTGGCTATTTTACAATTTTGCACAAATGCATCCAACCCTACTGGAGTTCATCTTTAACTTAGAAATTCACTGGTGATTAAATTGTCAAATTTAAACATCCAAAGCCCAGAAATAACGAGTGTGCAAGGATGAAAAGTTCTCCCCAGGAACCGAGAAAGGTCATCACAACTGAAAGATGACTAAGTCTCAAAAAGAACCCAGAGAAATATCTAAAGGCTTTTGTTACAGCGTCAGTGTTTGTCATCAGAAGATCGATGATGAAAAAGAACTCTGAGCATCTCAGGGTGGAAAAGAAAAAATACTTTTAGGGTTTAAATAAAAGTGTTCAGAGACAAAATGAAGAAAAATACTGAATTTGAACAAGAAAAAACAACGTCCATCTGTGGAACGCAGTAGTGTTAGTATCATTGTTTGTACCTATTTTGCATAGTTCAAATTAAATTTAACATATTTTGATTGATGCCAGCAGATTTTGATGAAAAACTCTAAACATGCATTCCTGACCAGGACAAGGTAAGTCATGTGGTAAACAAACTCATGAGCAAACAGGAAAAAACAAACGTTGCTTAAAAACAGAACGCTGTTTTAGGACAACAAAGTCAAATCTGTAATCCAGCCTAATCTCAGAGTGTAAACGTCATGTTAGCCTTCAACAGCAACGCATCACAGATTCTGGATTAAATCTATACATTCTTTATTAACAGACACAAAGATTATCTCTAAAAACGTTTTCTGGCAGTTATGAAAAAGACATTTTCAAAACTCATCCACCTGTTTGTGGAATTTTCGCAGGTTTTTCTGGTTGTCTGGACTTTTATCAACAAGAAATAGTAAAAACTCATTTTAAAGCCACATTCATGAACTTGGCGGATATATGCTCTCTGTCTCCCTCTCAAGGCTTGCTGCGTAATGTCACTGTCGTAACATTAAATCTCTCTCTCGGGCATAAGAGGCATGTTTACATTCCTAATGTCAGGCAAAACAACGAAAACAAACTTTTCCACCTCCACACATTGAATAAATAGTTTTATCAGGACTGTATAACAACTTTATGCCCGACCAAACACAATAACCCTGGTGAAATCATTTATTACTTACCTAGCCATTAGCAGCACGGCTAGGTCAGAGTCCGTAGTTCATGTTGTTCTTTCTAAAAGAGCTCTCCAGCGAGGAAAAGACGGCCCAATAATAACTCTGGTCTTTGCTCTTGCTCTATCACGTTCTTCTTTTCTTTTCCTATATTCCTCTGATAAGGGATTTCTAGCTTTCTTTGGTGAATCTGCCACTGCTACAGTGAGTCTTCGGTTTACAATTATGGCAAGCCAAAGGGATAAAAAACGTGCCTTCTAGACTACGTTTAGAATGCGCGATTTTAGAACGCGCATTTTTGTGCATCCTTTGGCATCAAAACCATCGACACATAAATCTCTGGTCATAGCCCGCCCATTTGAATATTTATATGCAAAATGATTAAAAATGGGAGGTTCCCACCGCCTCCATTTTGGCCGTGACGTACGTCTCTTCACGCCCAGACAATCCATAAATGGGAAAAGAGGTGGAGCTGAGGGTGGGGCAGTGAGGGTTGGCGATAACAAAACCAATGTAGGAAGCTAAACTGAGCTAACACACGAAGCTAAGATGGAGAACCGAGACAGCGAACCACGCAGCTGTCTGGCTTCCGTGCGAGGCAGCAGCGTTGGTCGTCTGTGGAGCTGTAATATGGACTGTAAAAATACAAGCAGAGCCTTAGACCGCCGCGATTGGAGCCGTGCGCGCTGGCTGCTTACACGATGTCCCACTCCACTCCGCTCCGGGGGAGTTCAACAGGACCTTAGCTGCATGCTAACTGGAAGCTAGTGGAGTTTTTCGGGCGCTTTTAGCGAGAGAAACGCAGTTGAGTGACTCCAAAATATAACGAGATCAGCTCAAACAGCTCAATTGTTTCTGTAGTCTCCCTCAGAGAGTTCCACAGGCTACAACCACAGCCTCAGACGGTAGTCAAGCAGCTGCGCGTCCCAGCTCCCCCGGGAGAAGGGAGTGTGCGGCTGCTTGTGTGTAGAGAAGCTGGGCGCCCGCCTCGCTGGACTGCATGCCTCCACAAGGATAAAGCGGCACATTCGCAGATCTCTGATCGCACGCCGCTGCTGGTAAAAGGAGAGGCACGTTGCCCAAACTCGGCAAACCTCCATTCTGCAGCGATGACCTATTGGATCTTTGACCGTGGTAGACCAGTAAAATCCCGAAGCCTCAGCTAGCCTCAGTTAGCTTACATAGCTCGAGTTACGGTACCCAGTCAGCCCCACGAACACGTTATATTTTAACCCATCTTTGACCAAGCAGTGTTATGTTAAACACAAAGCATCTTCCCCCATTCAACCAGCGAAATAAAGTACAGAAATATAATTTTACTTACTGATAAAAATGAAGCAGAGACTTCTTGGATGGTCTCTTGGTGCAAACAATTCCACAGCTTTCCCTCTTTGTCCAAATAATTCCATGATTAACATCCAAACACGAACACGCAGAAAACACAACTAAAGTTNTGTGGGGCTGTGTTGGTTGACGCGGCTCTGCAATATCGCGTGGACATCGGGGGCAGTTCCACTGGATTGGCAGACCGGGGTTGTGTTCCCCCTATTTAAAAAGGGGGACCGCAGGGTGTGTTCCAACTACAGGGGAATCACACTCCTGAGCCTCCCTGGTAAGGTCTATTCAGGGGTTCTGGAGAGGAGGGTCCGTCGGATAGTCGAACCTCGGATTCAGGAAAAGCAATGTGGTTTTCGTCCTGGGCGTGAAACACTGGACCAGCTCTATACCCTTGGGGGGGTCCTGGAGGGTGCGTGGGAGTTCGCCCAACCAATCTACATGTGTTTTGTGAATTTGGAGAAGGCGTTCGACCGCGTCCCTTGGGGGGCCCTGTGGGGGGTACTCTGGGAGTATGGGGTACCAGGCCCCTTGATACGGGCTGTTAGGTCCCTGTACGACCAGTGTCAGAGCTTGGTCCGCATTCCCGGCAGTAAGTCGGGCTCGTTTCCGGTGAGAGTTGGACTCCGCCAAGGCTGCCCTTTGTCACCGATTCTGTTCATAACTTTTATGGACAAAATTTCTAGGTGCAGCCAAGGTGGTGAGGGGATCCGTTTTGGTGGCCTAAGGATCAGGTCTCTGCTTTTTGCAGATGATGTGGTCCTGTTGGCTTCGTCAGAACGTGATCTCCGGCTTTCGCTGGAGCAGTTCGCAGCCGGGTGTGAAGCAGCTGGGATGAGAATCAGCTCCTCTAAATCCGAGACCATGGTCTTGAGTCGGAAAAGGGTAGAATGCCTTCTCCAGCTAAACCCCCGAAGCTAAGACGGAGCTCCGGGACGAGAGCTACTTGTCCGCGACAGCGAACCACGCAGCCATCTGACTTCCGTGCGAGGCAGCAGTGTTGGTTGTCTGTGGAGCTGTAATATGGACTGTAAAAATACAAGCAGGGCCTCAGACCACTGCGATCGGAGCCGAGCGCCCTGGCCGCTTAAGCGAGCTCACACTCCGCTCCACTGCGGGGGAGGTCAGCAGGACATTAGCTACATGCTAACTCGAAGCTAGTGGAGTTTTTCGGGTGCTTTTAGCAAGAGAAGCACGGTTGAGCGACTCCAAAGTGTAGCGACATCAGCTCAAACAGCTGAATTGTTTCTGTAGTCTCCCTCAGAGAATTCCACAAGCGACCACCACAACCAGAGCCTCAGACAATAGCCAAGCAGCCACGCATCCCGGCTCCCTCGGGAGAAGGGAGTGTGCAGCTGCCTGTGTGTAGCAGCTTTTCCCGGACAGGAGACAGGAGAGGCCAGGTCAGAGTCAAAATGGCCGAACATCTATTAACGTGAGGCTGAGGCCTTCCTTGGAGCTAGCTGCTTATGCTAGCTTTGAAGCTAGCTCTGACGCTCATGCTTCCTGTCAATCAAATCTAATTATTCATAATTTCAAGCATTTAATTACACCTAAACGAAAGAGTTATAAAAAAACCCACCCCCCTCAGAGTTGTCAGGACTATAAACTAGACCTATTAAACACAAAATGAAAAATTGAACCAGGCTGTAAAGATCTTTTTTTCAGCTGTGAAGTTGGCATTTTTAACATGGGAGTCTATGAGGATTTGCTCACTTCTGGAGCCACCCCCAGTGGATGAGGGGAGAACTGCAACTTCCTTGTTTGCCTCATTTCTGAGCCAGAGGGGTTCCCCCTTGGTCAAAACGCGTTTTGGCGAACATAATGCGCATTTAGAACACGTTTAGAACACATGCTTTTTTGATCCCTTTGGCTTGCCATATTATGTGCTGTAAAGCAACATGCAGTCAGTACTTCTGGCAGCGAACCGCGGGTCAAACTGTATAGTGCGGTAAACAAACTTGGAACCCCCTAACACCATCACAGCTGCGAAAATGATAAACATAATAGATGATAGTATGCCACCAAAACTTTACAAAAATCATTATTTCAAGGTGTAAAAGTTGCGGAATGTGGCTTTAAACTATGAACAAATTTATACTTACTGGAAATGCATGCAAAAGAAAAATCTGTTAAATTTAATGCAGATAATATTTTCTAAATGAGTAAAACACAGTGATGGAGACATTGACAGAGATCGTATGATCTCTTTGTCAACGAGTTCCCAAAACAAAAAAATAATTAGTTGAAGGACACATGTATATACTATATGTATTCAGTGTTAATTAATACTGAATAACAGCAAGTGCAATGGCCTTGGTCGTCATAGTAACCACCACATCACCACCAGACATCATGTGATACAACAACAACCCATCAGCTGCCCGCAAGAGCCTCTGAAGGCAACAAGCGCCTTGCAGAACATGCCACCAATCTCACTAATGTTCATCTTTGCCTTTTCTACAAATGGATGCAATTATGTGCAATTACTGGCTGGTGAGTGCCAGAACCCAGAGTCGAAAACCCAGCCCCCCCACACGAGCACATTTATGCACAGATGCACCGAACATCTTTCTCCTAAAAATTCCTGTTGCATCAAGTCACAAACAGGGTCAGGAACAAAGGAACGCTCTCCCTGCTGCCTGTCAGGGCGTCTTGTGTTCTCCTTCCAGGGCTCACACGGGCACGTAATGGAGGAGAGAAATCTCTTCCCAAACCCTAGCGAGGGAAGGATGACCACAGCCAAACGTAGCTCCAGGCTTCATTTCTGTGTGTGGGAGGAACATTCGAGACACAAACAGTAGATTGGCTTCAATATGAAACTCCTGCATACTACATCAATGTTGTGGTCAGCACCTTTGACAAACACTCAATATCCTAATTCTCCTACGCACTTCAATACTCAGGAATGAACGAGGCTGGTACTCTCCAGTAGAAACTCTGCTCATCTCAAAACAAATATACTGTTTTTTATTTATTTGTTTTCCCTTTTTACTTTTTAATTTGCATTTTTACTCCGTATTTTGTGTCTAAACAGGGAAAAAACTGCATGAGAAATACATTTTTTAAACCTTGTGCTTGTCCTGGTGAAGGTTCTCAGTCATCCAGGTCATGGTAATCCAAAGGGGTTCGGATGAAGGCAACTGGACTTCTTTGGTTTCTTGAAGACGTTTCGCTTAGCGATAAACATTGTGCTTGTTAAGAATCATTCTTTTTGTTTTCCAGGTACAAATTCATGATTAAAATTTCCAAATAAGTCAAATTATTCTGTAAAAACGACCAGAAGTCAGGAATAAAATACTCTTATTTTGAGATTCAATGAACCATCACTGGCATAAAGACCTACAATACCCACAATGCCTTGTGTATATAAAGCATGGTGACCAGGTTTTATTGTAACTTAAATCCAGAGCTGAACACAACAGTAACATTTGACTTAAACCAAAACTTCAGCTTTATTTAAAGCCATACTATGCAACTTTTTTATATTACTGAGCCAGTATGTTCTAAAATGACCCTTTACAAGGTTAATGAAATGTTACTCTGACCCCTACCGCCCTCTGTGGCCATTTGCAACTTCAGAGTGGCAGGCCGCCATCTGCTGGACTTAGGAAAAGGAGCTGCATGCAGTCTGCTTCCAGCATGTTTCCTGCATGTTTTAGATCATGAACACAGTTGATTTGTTTGATTTAGTGATGAACCGCTCCTGTATACACTAATGAAGGCTGAGGAGACATTTCAGCAGTTAGATTAAGGTTTAAAAAAATGAACGCACAGCGAGGAGATAAGTTTCACTTTTGCTTTCGCTAATGAACACTAGGGGGTGCTAAAAAGAAGCCAAAACTGCCAAGTGTTTCTTTAAAGTGACAGTGTGTAGTTTCCTGGCGATAGGGGGCAGTACATACATTTCAGGGTAGTTTTACACCATATCGCTGTGACTGTCGCTAGTTTTAAAAAAAATACGGTAAATGTTACCCGTCGAGCAGAAAGCATGCAACCTCAGCGTGACTCCTCAGACTTTGATAGTCCTTCAGTTAATTCCATCGAGAGAATGCAATGCTGATGCTAGTTTTCTGGCGGGGTAGGTTCCAAATCTGCTTGGGGTCCTCCGCCTCCCGATGACGTCTAACTACGGCAATTCCACTTGGCCAAAATATATTGCATCTCTTTTATGATTCTGTTCTTTCACATAGGTTTTGGAAAGAGTTTAGCAGTTTTGTTATTAAATTCCTGTTTCGTACCACCTAAATGTTTTTGAACATGCCAAAGTAACATCCGTAAGTCGTACATCCAGGTAATCATCTAGTGTGATGTCGTCAGTAGGCGCAGGACCCCAAGCCGGTTCACGTAGACGAAAACATGGCATCTGATGTGGCGTCCCCCAGAGACTTATACACGTGCCCTATGTATTTTAGACCCGATTTCTATGGTGATATGTGACGAAACCGCCAAGATTTAACGACTGGACATAATTTTATTCACTTTCAACAACATTTCGATGGACATTTCCAGAGATTAATGGTAAAAACTACACAATGTCACTTTAAGAAGATTCTTCCTATTTTTTTAATTATGCATTTCAATTCCAGAAAATACATCACAAAATCAATGTCATGTTTATTTCTATAAAAGTTATATAAAAAAAATTATGAAACATTATGATTAAATTATTAAAATGATTTAATCTCCATATGCTTGGATCTTTGTTATGCAAGTAAACAAAAATCTGCAAATATTAGAGCATAAAACTCAAACAGAAGCATTAAAAAAGGTGTTTATAACGACGTAGTCCTCTATCAGAATGATTTGTTGAAGAGAAACAACCCAACAAAAGTTTTCCTGTCATTTCCATCACATTTAAGCATTACCTCATGCGTTTCTGACCAATTACACACCTCCCCAGCAGCACAGAATCAAGTGCCTTTGACCGCGTGTGGTTTGATGTCCTTTAGATGCACTTCACTCTTGATTTTTAGCTGTAATCACTTTTCTCCCACGTTGTTGTGTAACTCCAACACACATGCTCTTTGCCATACCACCGTGTCAAGTGATGAAACACAAAAGGTTTAACAAAACAACATCAAGTTAGCTCAGAAATATTCTGTAATCCTCCTAAGTAATAAAATAAAACGATTTGAGCCATAAATGACGGATTATGTGTGACACTCGACATAAGAGTACACACACAACACAGTGCATCAGCCAAAGGGCATCCAAAGACATTGCAAGTTAGATGGACCATTAACAGATTCCACTGAGCTCGGGACCCGCAGCTTAAAGGTCAAACACACTGTAAATTGCACAATTATCAGACAAAGTTGATCCACAGAGCCAGAGGAGGTTACTCTTCCTTTATATTCAAGAAGAAAGAGAAAACCACAAATGTGCCACTGAGAAAATGCCATTAAAAAAAAAAATCAAAGATTTGTCATTAAATAATGCAAAGTTTTAACCCGTTCTCCACCATAAGACTGCTTGTTAGAAGATGTCCACTCCGGAATGCGAGATCACCACAGTGCTGCTGCACGGACAATTTCCAGATTTCATCACAAACTTGCATCAGTCAACGTTTGACGCAACACAATCTGAGTCTGACGTTGGCGACCGTTAGTTGGCTGCTCTGAAGGACGAGCAGGGCGAGACGAGGTGGGAATTCACTGCAGTTTTGGGTCACGCTGCCTGAGCTGGACAGAAACCAGGAGCAGCACATCTGGAATCAGTTAAATCTAGGGATGTTCCAATCACACTGTTTTACTCCTGATCTGAGTCATTTGTTTTTGAGCATCTGCTGATACCAAGTACCAATCCGATACTTCAGCAAAGCATTAAAATAAGAAGAAAAAAGGGAAAACACTTCATTTCACTTCTCAAATATCACTGTGTTCATCTGCTATATGGTATATTTAACTGAAATTATCAATCTGAACAACTATTGATTTACAAAGGAAAATCATGAAAATTATCAGAGGTGCCCAAACGTTTTCATACCACTGTATAGTGGTTTTCTCCGTGTTTAATGCTTCTTCTTTCATCCTGGAGGAAGGATTTGAAGCTCGCTAAACTCACAGCCATTTTTCTTCTCCGTGTTCAGTTTGATGACGTAAATTGGGTGAGACGAGCATGTGGAGTCCTCTACGTCTTTCCACACAAAACCTGAAATAACTTTTGCCGCCTGTTGAACATAAGCTATTTTTTGGCATCAAAATATCTCTTTAAAATTCACAGACACCATATGTGAAATCTATGGCACATATGAAACGGGATCAGAGAATAACTTATCAGCCCATAGACTCCCATTTATTTACTTTGGCAGCTGGGGACCCATGGTCCAGAAGTAGATGGGCGTAGGGCTGGCCGATATGGCCTAAAATCAATATCACGATGTATTGAGGAGTTCACCACAATAACGATAACTACATGTATGCGCAAAAACAAAAGTTGTCCACTAGATGGGGCTGTCACGTGTATTACGTTGAGTCACGTTGTCATTGACTAGAGGTGGTACCTATTCTTAAAGGGACATGAACATCGCCAACCTACACACATCTTTTCATTTTTTTATTACCAAATTTATTGACATGGGAAAAAGGATATCGGTTAGTCAGAAATTTTGATAACAATAAATTTTCGATTTATCGCCCAGCCCCATTCCCAAATATTTAAACATTATATAAAGTGTTGTGACTTATTTCTTGTTGTTTAAGATCTGGAGGCCAACTGAGGCCAGCTAAGTTTAAAGGTTGAATATGGAACACAAACACCAAAGCGACATCTAGTGTGTGGAGGCTGTACAACAGCTTATAACCTATCCATGAGAAAATTTGCCATTTGCACGTGCGTTTTGATGCTGGGAATTTTTTTTATTTGTGTCCATCTGTTGTAGACTTCACCTAAACTCACTCTGGTTTTAGATCTTTTATGGTTGCTCCTCTTCTGAGTAGGATAACGACATCTTCTGGGCTCAGAAGCAGCTGCTTGACTTGACGAGTCCGCCGTTTTCCACACTGCCAGCCTCGCTTTTGGAAACCCGCAATGGTGCCCTCTAGTGGCTGATAGATGTAAACATAAACCCATCAAAATAAATATTTGATTATTTTTTAATTGAAATATTGCTTTTAAAGGAAATACTGTAGCTGAATTCTGCAGACCTCTAAACGCCCTGTTTTTTTTATTTAGCTTTTTATTAAATTGCTCCTTATTCAACCTTTAAATTCGCAAGAAATACAAAAAAAACAAAAACATTTTTAGCTAATTTCACATCTGATGTTTTTACACCAGGAGAGCACTTTCTTCTTTTGTAATCAGTTTGTAGAATAACTGCTTTTCAGAAACATTTTGTACCATTTATTCACTTTTTTCCTATTTATCAGAAAAATGACTGAACTCTAAGTGCCGGTTACACAAATATTTATTTTCATCTCTCTTTGCGTCACCCTCACTCTTTCGCTCCTCGGCTACAAATTTGTTTTAAATTAAACAGCGTTTTTTACAAATGGATGCTGCTTTTAACCCATTCTCTCACCCACACACATTTCATTTTTGATTGACCTCAGCGGGAACTGTTCTTTTGTACCAAAACAGGTCTTTTTCAACACATTTTCACAGAAACGCAGCTACAGTAAATGTAGAACAAATAAAACAAAGATGAGAGGAGAAATCCTAGCCTGGCAAGCCATCCTATATATGTGAATATATACTCTGCAAAGCAAGAATTTGGTCTAGTTCACTAGACAAATCAGGCGACAAATCAGCTGCTGCAGATTGCTTCCAACATCTACAAGATTAGACTTTATTTAAAAGAAACTGGAGGGCTTTTACTAAAAACTACATTTTAAAAATGGAAACGAATGAAATAAACAAAGTAATACTCTGAATCTAAATAAAGACACAACATTGGTTCTTATTCTATTGTAATACCATTAAATAAGATAAAAGGCAACAGAGAAATCAAAGGAGCTTTAATTTATGATGAGACTCAAAGTGAATCCAGTTCATTTCTGATTCACAAATTACAGAATTAAATAGCTGCATAATTGACAATAAATCAGGAAAATGAGAGTAAATAGGTCAATAGAAAATCTATTTAGGACTCAAGTACTCCTACAGTAATTGCTTTTCTTTAAACCTGCAGAAATAAAGACGGTAAAAGAACAGAGAGGCAAATGTGAGGGTGAGGGGGGCAGCCATCCACCCACACCGTACGCATGTCTTAGCTCCATCTGCTTCGGAGCCCTTTCCTCAAAGCTCTGACCTCCCTAATGTTAAAACAACAAACAGCTCTCCGCCCACCATCCACCGTCTTCACCTGTCAGTCCTCGTTTATGTTCCGTCCAGCCATCATAGCCAGTATGACACAGACCTGCATCCAGCTCTGCTGATGGAGGTAAACAAGTTTCAATCTCCTCAAAAAGAGTTTATTTTATGACCTTCAGGTTAGAGGTGGGCGGGAAAACTGAAAATTTACCGTTACTGAAATGTATGACGTAATCCATAAACGTCATTTTGGCCACGTCAGTGTGTTCGGTATTTTATAAAAAAATGAAACAATGTGAGTAGGTTGCTGATGTCTTTAAGAAGCTGTGACCCCTAATCCACACTGGAGGCATCAGCAGCACAGAACGGCAGCGGAACATCTCGGCATCAAATAGAATTCATTATGATCTTTGGGGTGATCCAAACCAGCCGGGGCGTGGAACATTTCAGGCGCATCCCAGAAGCGGCGTGGTGAGGATAGGATTGGGTTCTATTTTTGCTGTGAACTGCTTCTGGAACGTGTCAATTTCCACAGTTAACATAGGGCTAGACAGTGTCAAATATCCGGTGATTCATTTAATCTTTGGACTTCACCTATGATGTATTTTGTCCAGTTTATCTGGGGGAAAAAATGCATTGGTTTTACCATCCGGTTCGGATAAAACAAAGCTCTTTTATTTATGTTTATTTTTTTAACAACAGAAAAAAAACTATTTAAATATAGAAGAAACATGCAGGATGAATTAAAAAAGTACTAATGCATCACTTGTAGAAGCATCCTGGATCAATTTATCTGATGTTGTTTAATGAAAGAGCCCTGTGCGTCAAAATAGGACAAGAAGGGAGTTTCCGAGGCGTTGGTATGTGATGCAGAGGGAGACTGACCAAGCGTCAGTATAGGAGGAGTTGGGAGTGAGAACATGTTGGGATTACAGTCCCAGGATTATATCACAGAGAATATTTGTGTAGCCTATGTTTAGGGTGATTTTCCACTGGGAATGTGTTTTTAGAACGGCATGCACATGTATCACACCAACTACTACAATTAAATATTAGGACCACAGAGGGAAAAATATAAGAAGTGTTGAGATTAAAGTCAAAATGAGGAGAAAAAAATCCAAATACTGTAGGATTCCATTCACCATTTCACAATCAAGTCTCAGTTTTTTCCTCCATGGCCTTGATACACCATCATAGACTCCTGAAGAATGATTATTCATCCTAACAAGTCATCACAGCAAAGGAAACCCAGCCATGACTGGTGCTCTTCTTATGAAACGTATTTAAAGCTCTCTTTTGCATAAGAAAAGCTCTGGCGCTCCTGTTTCAGGAAGAAGTTAGTCGGAGGACTAGGGGGCAGTAGAGGGCAGAATTTACTCATTAATATTCATGATATTTGAACATCTCACCTCTGATTGGCTAACAACAAATTGACTCTACCACTGACTCTGTTTACTCAGATTTTTTTTTATCTCCACAAATAACACAAGCCTGAAGGAGTTCTGCTGTGTGGTGGAGTTGCTAATGCTAACGGTTAGCTTCTATTAGTCGAGACGTTCTCTGCTGTTTCCTGGACGCTAAACCAACAACAGCCTTCTCCGTCGTGAGCCAAGATGGGTGAGTCCATAAGTGTTAAGTGACAGTGTGACGTAGATCTGTCAGGATCTTCTGACCTGAGCGTCTATTTTCGATCTATGCTAATGCAGGAAATGGGGGTAGAAGACTATTTTCATGTTTAGCCTGAATGTGACTGATCAAATATTTCAAAAAGAACAAAACTGTTTTTTAGTGAACTTGCCCTTTAACTGAACATTTGAGACAACCTCTAACTGAAAAATCACACCATAAATGCCTCTAATTAGTAATTCTGTCTGATGATGTCAAACTTTAAATAATAAATTATTTTAAGGGCAGAAAAAATGACCTAAACATCAAAGTTTTGTGCTTCCATCTTTTAGTTTGCAGAACTTCTTATCAAACTCTGCTCCAGGCTCCAGCCTATTATATTCTGAGTCTTTCCATGGCCGAGCATCAACAAGCTGACATTTTTCCTGTCTGAGTCAGCTCATGGATGCTCTTTGAGATTTAGGTCTTTTAAGGCTGTTCCAAGGCTTTGATTTCTCATGGGTGAGATATTCTTTCAGCAGGCGTTTTGTGTTCTTTGGATCATTATCCACACTGAAAGACCAACTTCTTCACATCTTCCGCCTGACTAACTTGTAGCTAAAACTCCTCGGTATGCCGCAGAAATTACTCCTTTGATAACCCAATTAAAACACACCAAAAGTCACTATTACTCAGTTACAGCGCTGCACGAAACATTTCTGTAGAAGGAAATCTGTAAACAAATTAATCTTCCCCGAGGGATCATTGTACTTCCAGATCCTGAAGTCTGAACAGCTGATGATGGTTTACGATGCATTCTAATGAGTTAATGATATCGGTGCTATAAAAAGCAACCGCTGGTGCAAATAATGATGCAGTTCTATTAGAGGAACATGACAGAGCAGCACAACCTTTGTAAATATGACCACGTCCATCCAGTTGCATCATTCTGAAATTCATACAGGTGGATTTATTTGGGTTGAAGCACACAAATTAAAATCTTTATGCCACTGACTCAAGTTTAATCAGGTAATTTCTTTTGACTTTACATACATTTAATCTCTGCAGACAGAGTTGTGACAGAGGCTACACCCAATGACAACAAGGAAGCCACGAGGATGGTGGAAGTGGCGGTGGGCCGGGGGAAGTCACTGATTGGATCTCCAAATATAATTTTCCATTAGAGCTCATCTCTTCCAGGCCCAGAGGCTGCTTCATTAAGGAAATGTAATGATTCCGTTCGGTAACTTTGTAATGATTAGCCGACCTTTGTGGCTCTTTTTCGCCCACTCACTCACATATTTTATGTGGATAATCCGCATCCATATGCAACAAATAAGCTTTGATCTGCTGCTAATAAAGAGTTGGTGGACCGTTTTGAGTTATTCCTGCATCTCAGAATACAAACGTGTGGGTATTTGTTTTAAAAATGAAACAATGGGATTATTGATGAGAAAATAAATTATTTTACATCATACAGTCACAGAAAAACATAAAAATGCAACCCCAGATGAACAACATGACATATCACACTGTGTCATCAATTATTGAACAATGCCAAGCCAAAATCCAGAAGTGGCGTGTGAAAAGCAGTGGCGCCCTCCAAGGGGTGGCCAGGGGTGGCCATGGCTACCCCTAGAAAATTGCTGTCCCTCCAGGGAAGCCCAGGGCATCAAATACAGGCCATTTACCAGTGTTCTTTAATAAATCATATCACTCAAACCATAAATTCATCTTTATTAATCAAGAGATAAATGTAAAACCCAATAAAAATGTTTACAATTAATGAATAAATAGGAATTTTTAAAAAAATGTATAAATGTTTCTGGTGCTCACCATTTTCAAAAAAAATGTATATCTCCATAGATTTTGGTGAAGACAGCAATGGCAGAATTACACAAAAAAATTCTAAAATTATATTTGAAATAACATTTAAAATAACAGAATTTTTTTTTCTGATATTTTTGTATTTCTCACATTTGAGTCAAGTGTTTTTGATGCATATTGTTTTTAATAAAAAATAATAAAGGAACAAGCAATGCATCGCCACAGGCGAAACTCTCCCAGAGTTACCACAAGGACCAATTTGGTGTGCCACCCCAAAATTTTCTCTGGCCCCATTCTGGCCAACCTTATCGAAATTTTCTGGGGGTGCCTCTGTTGAAAAGTAAATAGCAGGTAATTAGCAGCTATAGATTCTGACAAATGCACTTTAATTGTTCCAACAATTGAAGCTTGGCCAAAAAATGGGTTGTGCAATAAGAAAATAATCCCAACACAGCAGCAAATCTACACCAGGTGGAGAAAAAACTCAGATCTAATTAAAACAATGTGATGGAAGCTCAAACTTCTACAAACTGAAGCAAATTATACAAAACGGTTGCTTCAAATTCTTCATAATCATTTGAGACTCGAAGTCATAAAATAAGCAGCTGTTTTAATTTATAAATGATTCCACAAGTTTTGTGCAATTAATGGGGCTGTGTGCGTGCAACATTCATCTTTATTTAAATTAGAAATCTAATAAACAGCTTTCTGATGCATGAATAACTAATACAAATAATAAATCCTGATTTGAGAACATGTTGATCTGCAGAGAGACGCTTCATCCCTGACACACTCTGTACTGTACATGGTTCTCATAATAAATGAAGCCAGAGATTGACAGCTCTGAGCTCATACAAGGCCCTATTTAAGTGGTTGCCATGCCAGCTCCGCAGCAGTCAGTGACTCCATGTTAAAACCACAAGCTCTTAGAGCCATTCCATGAATAATTCACCAGCGCTAACAGAGAGGAGAGCCCTCACTCGCAGCATTTTGGGAAATTTGGTTCCAAACACTGAAAGCTGCCATAAAGAGGAGAGTAGACAGCTTCAGATAGACAACAATGCTCCTCAATGAGATCATTTTATTCAACAGGAGATTGAAAACGGGTCAAATCCCCCACAATCCTCTCTTGCTGCATTTTGCCCTCGTTTGCAATTCCAATTGAGTGTTAAGGTTGATGCAACTAATCATGTATGAAAATCACTGCAGAGACATGTTCAGATGTGGTGTTACTTGTGTCATGTTGGTACAATAAGTGAGAAGGCTGGTAAATTGAATGGAACCGCTGTGCCGTTCCGCTGTCACAATAAAGAAGTGGAGCATGGTTCATACTAAATGCTCAGGACTCTGCATCTTGTGTTCCTCTCTCACTGGCTGTCCACAGTCACAAGGTGTGCAAGGCATGAGTTAGCTGGTGTGTTTCAGTGTGGTCGTTACACAGCAAATTCAACATACTCAAGATGTCAGAGTTGATTTCAACAGACAACATCTAATTAGTGTTGAGAGTTTCTATATTAATTCTAACAACGGTGTTAAATTGTACCAACTCTCCAAAAAGAGTTAAATTAACTCTTACTGGTGTGGACCCATATAGACACTTTAAAATTGTTGAAATCAACTCTGATGGTGTTAATTTGAGTATGCTGAATTTGCTGTGTACCAGGTACTCCCTGATTCGTTTAGGATTAATAATAAATCCACATTCATTTATTCCTCCACAGGGCTGGAGAGCTATGGGGAGAATAAAGTCTCAATAGATTTGTGTGTGTGTGTATCTAGATTTGTGTGCGTATCTAGATTTGTGTGTGTGTGTGTGTATCTAGATTTGTGTGCGTATCTAGATTTGTGTGTGTGTGTGTATCTAGATTTTTGTGTGCGTATCTAGATTTGTGTGTGCGCATCTATATCTATGTGTGTGTGTATTGATCTATGCATGTGTAACTCTTGATTTGTAACTTGTGTTTACATTTTTGTGTGTAACTTCAGCTCCTACACATACAAATCATTAGATACAAACACACAAATCAACTGGTACACACGGACAAAACTACATTACACACAGATCAGTTTACAAGTACAAAAACCCTTTTGAGACTCTCTTCACGCCTGACTGATTTGTGCGTAGATGGTGCATTCAATGCTGGGTGAAAGCTGGGAAATCTGAATTTTCTTTGGAGTTAGTCTAAACTTGTGTTGAAGGGGCAAACATGTTTTTCTGTGGAAAAATAGAATATCTCATGATCCTGTAGTTACAAAAGATTAACCTAAATTTACTTTTTAATAATCTAAAATAGTTTATTTAGACATAAATGTGTTTATGAGCTAAGAAAACGTAGTCAAATGGTTGTAAGAAATGACCACTAGATGGCAGAGTGGTTCTCTGACTGGGAAAAACATGCTTCATACCGGGAGAAAGCAGGAGAAGATGGCGCGGCGCCCTGGTGAGCTTTCCTCTGCAGTAAGTAAAAGTTAAACCTGCCCGCTTTGCAGTCCGGTTATGAGACAGGCAGCTATTATTGTAGATCATGTCAGACGTTTTATAGGTCTGGCAGCTTGACACTGTCCTCATTTCTGTGTTAGCAGGTGCTAACGTCTGTAAGCTAAGCTACTTTAGCCATTTCAAGCTGTTGAGAACATAGACATGAATAGAGAATAGTGTTTCTGTCTTTCAGCAAAATCACACCAACTTCACTTTGACATGTATGTTAATAGAGTTGTGTAATGAAGTTGCTAAATGATTTAAAACAGTTTTTAATAGGTGGGTTTTAAAGAGGCTGTAAGCTAACCTAACAAAAACACAATGCTAAGCTGCTTTTATGCCCTTGATGTAATCTGAACAAAGTCAAATGTAACTAAATCATTCTATTGGTTTTACAGAGCACAAACACTATTCTCTATTCATGTCTAATCGTGTTAACCGGCTAACTGCAGCTAGTTAGCAGCTGGTCTTTGTGTGTTTAAACGGGCCTATTCAGCTTCTTCACTTCATCAGCGCAGTTTTAAATTTGTTTTGAGTTTTGTAAATTCTTTGGAGATTTCTGAGTTTAAAGTGAATTCTATTGAGACACAATAATCATGACGTTTGAAAAGAGGATTTACTAAACTATCTGAACTAGGGCAGCTGTTTTTTATTCTGAGACTGTCATGTGAGTTTTAGATCAGACAGCAGCATCATTTGTGATATCATCAGTAAAGTAAATGTGATCATGAACATGAGTAATTATTTCATATTTTTCAGTTAAACCACATGATGCTGACTTCAGTGACCTGCTGCAGCATGTTACACACTCAGGATCACCATGGTAACACGATGTGTCCTCCAGAGCAACCAGAGCTGAATCAGGACGTCTGAACAACAGAACTAGAACCTTGACAAAGTTGGTATTTACTGCAGGACTGTTCCTTTGCATCTGTTTAATATCATTCATTTATCATCTGAGGTCAAGTTGGGATTAGAATCTTTACTTCAAGACAGAACAACAAATGAAGAATTATTAATGACAAAATCTCAGCATAAATAAATAAGTGTAGAACAGTAACTAAACAGTTAAGCCTGGGACACACAGGAGACAGACGCGCCACGGTTTATTGGTCACACAGGAGGCGCTGCGCCGCTGAACGCTTCTTGGAAAGTCGCGTGATAGTCACAACATCACACAGGACTTGAGAACAGGAAGCGGAAAGTGACTCTTTTGTTTATATGTGATCAGAATTGCCGCTGTGTTTAGTGAGACTCTAATTGATTAAAAATGGTAAGTACGCTATCTATTAGGATCGTACAATATCTTATGCTTCTCAACTTCAACAATAAAAAGCTCCTCATGCATGTTTTGGCAGTTGGGTTTATGCCAGCGTTTGGGTTTGTGCCGTAAAACCGTTCCGCGTCGTAATGTCTGTTGTAAAGTACTCAACAATGTTGTAAACAGCTGCGCCATGGTGCGCCGCAGGGCTTGACATAGAACTGGTGCCTATCTTCAGCGCCTCTGCGCGGACCGGCGCTTCTGGGACGCGATGCTGCGCTCCCCGTGTAGCCACTCTCACTAAGTATAATGGCTTCTTTTTAAAATGATGGCGCGGGCGTGACGCAGCACGTCTGTCTCCTGGTTACACTGCTGCTACTGCATTCATGTCTAATCTTCATGTTCTCAGAGGGACTGATCATGAGTGGTGAGCTGAGCGATGAGCAGGTTGGTGGAAGCTGCCGGTCCGGTCTGTGATGGAGTCAAAGCTGGTGAGTGGACTGGTGGAGTGCTGCAGCTGGCTGGTTGATGGGGAGGCCATCAGAATAAAATTCATATTAAAGTGATCAGGAATTTATCACGTACCAATGCTAATGCAAGCACCGTAACAACGTTTTCTGAGGTTTCCTGCAGATGTCAAGATTCTGTATGAATGTAATAACTTTTATAGAATCACTGATTTTAAAATTAAGGATAAGGACGTAAAAATCCATCCAACAAACCATTCATATGTACTGGTGCTACCGCATTGGTGGGGGTATGCTTGTTGTGATGCAAGATGCTGTGTGTCTGAAGGGGACGCCCAGGAGTACAGGTCAGTCATCGTGGACTTTGTGGACTAGTGTGAGCGTAACCACCTTCGCTTGAACACCAGTAAAACAAAGAAAATGGTGTTTGAATTCCAGAGAAACACTCCCCCTCACTCACCAGTAAACATCCAGGGAGCAGACATTGAGGTGGTGGACACCTTTAAGTACCTGGGTGTTCACTAGGGATGGGACGAAATATCGTTTGGCGAAATTTCGCGATATAAAACGTGACAAAATGCATCGAGTCAAAAAAAAATGGATCGCGAAATAAAGACTAAATGGCACTGCTGCATGATTTGTGTATGGCGGACATACAGTCTAAAGCCTTTTTTATAAAACAATGCCGCTAATTTGCGCAACGCCTGAGGCATCTGGGAGCGTTAGGTCGTTTATAAGAGCTCAGACCGTGGCGGTAATGTTGCGCAATCATGTCCGTTTTATAAAAGATTACGTGATGGTGGCATAAAGGAGGTATGGGGGCGGTCTCCGCGCTGTCACGGACTTCCGTTTATCTTGGACATAACTTGCTTTTTATTGCAATCAAAGCCGTGCTCGTTGAGTTTTTTTTTCCACATTTCTCTACAGGTGTGTGTCCTCCACCATCACTGTGAACAGTCAGATGATCTGAGCTGCAGATCTAACGGAGAGACGCTCCCGGAGCGCTGCATCGCTCCAGTTTATCATCTCAGCTGGTTCGAAAACTAAACTTGTGGCCGTGTTTAGTTTTCATTTTCATTTTGTAGTTCCCGGCCGGACCTCCCTCTGTTAACGTGCGTTTATAAGACCGGCGAAGCCGCAATATTACAGCAATATTACTATCAAGCGTGGCGACACGAATGCCGCAAAATTCGGTAATATTACGCTGATTTGCCAGCATGGTGTGTCTTATAAAAAGGGCTTATGGTGGCAGGCTGACAGCACTATCTGCTGATTAAGCAGGGTAAAACTAAATGAAAAAAATAAAAATTCCGGGGAATGGTGCAGTGCGTCGTGACGTCATCACGTAAAGTCACAGTGCCTGTTGCAACAACACTGCAGGCAGGAGACATTGTTTCTGCTCAAAGATCACTGATTACACCAGAACATGTTGATATGTTAGTTTTTTTGAAGAAGAACCAGTCCTGAGATAACTTAACCTAGGGTTAGAGCAGCACTAAGAGAGTGTTCTTGTTTGTGTTTGGCCTAGGCCTTGTGTTTCCCTGTGTGCAACGGAAACAAAAATAAACAAGTTGTTATTATACAGAAATATTTTTTCCTTTTTTTTTCTTTTTTGATATCGTATCGTGACGTATCGTTTCGTGACTATGACATATCGAGGTGCATCGTATTGTTAGTTTAAGTGTATCGTCCCATCCCTAGTGTTCACCTCAACAGTAAACTGAACTGGTCCCACAACACAGATGCTCTGTATAAGAAGGGCCAAAGCCGCCTCCATCTCATGAGGAGGCTGAGGTCCTTCGGAGTTAAATCCCAGCTGCTAAAATCCTTTTATCACTCTGTTGTTGGCTCTGTTATTCATTCTGCTGTGGTCTGTTGGGGTGTAGGCAGCTCTGACCGAGACAGGAAGAGACTGAACAAGCTAGCTACCAAAGCTAGCTCGGTTCTGGGCTGCCCGCTGGATTCTGTTGAGGAGACGTGTGAAAGGAGGATGCTGGGGAAGATGACCTCCATCTTAAGAAACCCCTCCCATCCACTGCACTCCACTGTGGAGATCATGGACAGCTCCTCCAGAGGTAGACTGAGACATCCCAGATGTAAAACTGAGCGCTATCGTAGATCTTTCATCCCCTCTGCTGTAAGAGTGTAGAACTCCTCAGTTTAAGCTGTACTGGTATCATCCTGGTACACAATAACACCAATGCAATATTCAGTATGTGTTCTATACTTGTGCAATACCGGATTCACATTGTTGTCTGAGTCTCTTACAGTATGCTGCATAGTGTTGGTACCAAGTTTGTTTTCATCTTTTATTTGTGGTTTTTTAGTGATCTAAGATTACAATACTAGATTACTGCCTATGTGTATATACATGTATCCTTGTTTTTTTTTATCTTTCTTCTAATTACCCTTTGAGTGATGGTGCTGCTGTGACAATTGAATTTCCCCACTGTGGGATCAATAAAGTCTATTCTATTCTATGTTACACATCATGTCATGAAGACTCAGGGCCGGATTATGATTGCAAGGGCCCCTGATACAGGACCATAAAATCAGCTAGAAATCCAAAATAAAGTTAGATGCAGCATTTGGTAAAACATGTTACGTGCTTAATTACAAGGCTCTGTTCATGTTGTATTAATCTCTACTGCTACCTTATATAACTTATGGTGTGGAGGTTTGGGGTAACACTATAAAAGCCATTATATTTATTTCAAAAGAGAGAAACCAGAACAGTTCACACTTTTGGTTTTTGGGAGCGCACAAACAACGTTTTGGAGGGGGGCCTCCAAGTCCATTTTGCCTTGAGCCCCCAAATGCCTTGAACCGGCCCTGGGAGTGGGACTGAGCTTTGAAGGTCATCTGAATTGTTTCAAATATGTAAATAATGCATGCTTATAGATTGTTGCTTTATGTCTTTTCATTTTCAAGCACTTTGTTTTGGTTTCTTGTTTTTTATTTGACTGTTTTCCATCCTGTCTTTCTCTGATCTTTCTGCATCTCCTCTAAATCCTCCAGAAAAAAACGCTTCCAGGCTTTCTGAGTTTTTTACTTCATGAGTTACTTTTGAACTAAGCATCTCAAAGGGAGTGCCGCAGCCAAGGCAGAGAGGTGAAATAACCGCAGCACAGCAGTTCAGGGATCTGCACTCTCCTCTGCTTTTGACACTGTTGACCACTGCATAATGGTCAGCAGGCTCAGGGACCTGGGGTTGTCTGGTTTAGTACTGGATTGGTTCTTGTCATATCTCTCCGGTAGAAGCTTTAGTATACTGGCAAATCAGATATCTTCTGAAGCAGCTGATATTACGTGCGGAGTACCACAGGGTTCCATTTTGGGACCCCTCTTGTTTTTACTTTACATTCTACCCCTAGGAAAGTTAATCAACAATTTCAGCAATATATCATATCACCTGTATGCAGACAATATTCAAATGTACTGCTCCTTTTATGAGAATGAGTTGCATTTATTGTCTCCACTCATGGACTGTCTGTGCCATATCAAACGTTGGCTGAGTACGGACTTTAGTTTAACCCTAACAAGACTGAAACTCTAATTATTGCTCCTGGGATTAAGTTCCAAATAATCAAAGACCACTTTGGTACATTGGCCTCTTCAGCTAGATTGAGTGACCGCAACCTAGGTGTTATTTTTCACTCTGAGATGTCTCTGACACAACACACAAACCAGTTAGTTAAAAATTGTCTCTTCCAATTGAGAAATATTTCTAAACTCAGGACTATGCTTTCTAAAAAAGAGCTACAGATGATAATACATGTTTTTATCTCCTCTCGTTTAGATTATTGTAACAGTATTTTTACATGTTTAAGTAAGAAGGACCTTCAACGTCTCCAGGTGGTGCAAAACTCCGCTGCCAGACTTTTAACATGCACCAGTAAAAGAGCTCACATCACCCCTGTTTTAATGACTCTACACTGGCTCCCAGGTCTCTATAGGATCCAGTTCAAAATCTTAGTCCTTACGTTTAGAGCGCTTATATCATTGATCTGTTGACTATCCACAGTCCAGGACGCTCTCTCAGATCTTCAGGCAAATAGTTACTGGTAGTGCCCCGAACTAGGCTTAAGACCAGAGGTGACCGAGCCTTTCAGCCCCTTTCACTACTCATCATTGTGATCTGTACTCACTCGTTAACTGGCCATCACTCCATTCCCGCAGGTTGTTACATTGGTATCAATTTATATACAAAACAATCATCGGTAGAACACCGTCATATCTTCGCTCATTACTCATCACTTCCAACAACCAGCGCATTTTACGTTCCAGTAACCTCATCTCTATGGTTATTCCCAAAGCTAGCACCTCCTTTGGCCGCTCCTCATTCCAGTTTGCTGCTCCCAATGACTGGAATGAGCTGCAAAAATCACTAAAGCTCACTACCTACGTTCCATTATCTACCTTCAATAATTCATTGCATTCAATAGTTTCTGATCAATGTGCCTGCTTCTGAGTACTTAAAGGTGTCATCACCTATAATACCGTGGATATCTACGTCCTATTATAGTCTTTTAGACCAATAAAATAAATTGTATTGGAAAAATAAATTAAAAATGTGCTTTTTCGATCCTTTTCTGTAAAGGGCATATTTTCTCACGAGATCACACGCGATATTTCGGCTGTCTCGGACGCGCGCGGGAGTGAGGCGTTGATTGGTGGAAGGAAGCAGGAAGCAGCTTCAGCGTCTTGCTCCAAAACAACAAAAGTTATAACTGAACCCGACCTGGCAGCGACCTACGGGATCTAACCGTGTATGTACGAGCCAGAGGTCTGTGTTTTATTGCTTTTATGGTAGGTTTTATTGATTTTATTTCTATAAAGCTTNTCCATTTTGCCTTGAGCCCCCAAATGCCTTGAACCGGCCCTGGGAGTGGGACTGAGCTTTGAAGGTCATCTGAATTGTTTCAAATATGTAAATAATGCATGCTCATAGATTGTTGCTTTATGTCTTTTCATTTTCAAGCACTTTGTTTTGGTTTCTTGTTTTTTATTTGACTGTTTTCCATCCTGTCTTTCTCTGATCTTTCTGCATCTCCTCTAAATCCTCCAGAAAAAAACGCTTCCAGGCTTTCTGAGTTTTTTACTTCATGAGTTACTTTTGAACTAAGCATCTCAAAGGGAGTGCCGCAGCCAAGGCAGAGAGGTGAAATAACCGCAGCACAGCAGTTCAGGGATCTGCACTCTCCTCTGCTTTTGACACTGTTGACCACTGCATAATGGTCAGCAGGCTCAGGGACCTGGGGTTGTCTGGTTTAGTACTGGATTGGTTCTTGTCATATCTCTCCGGTAGAAGCTTTAGTATACTGGCAAATTAGATATCTTCTGAAGCAGCTGATATTACGTGCGGAGTACCACAGGGTTCCATTTTGGGACCCCTCTTGTTTTTACTTTACATTCTACCCCTAGGAAAGTTAATCAACAATTTCAGCAATATATCATATCACCTGTATGCAGACAATATTCAAATGTACTGCTCCTTTTATGAGAATGAGTTGCATTTATTGTCTCCACTCATGGACTGTCTGTGCCATATCAAACGTTGGCTGAGTACGGACTTTAGTTTAACCCTAACAAGACTGAAACTCTAATTATTGCTCCTGGGATTAAGTTCCAAATAATCAAAGACCACTTTGGTACATTGGCCTCTTCAGCTAGATTGAGTGACCGCAACCTAGGTGTTATTTTTCACTCTGAGATGTCTCTGACACAACACACAAACCAGTTAGTTAAAAATTGTCTCTTCCAATTGAGAAATATTTCTAAACTCAGGACTATGCTTTCTAAAAAAGAGCTACAGATGATAATACATGTTTTTATCTCCTCTCGTTTAGATTATTGTAACAGTATTTTTACATGTTTAAGTAAGAAGGACCTTCAACGTCTCCAGGTGGTGCAAAACTCCGCTGCCAGACTTTTAACATGCACCAGTAAAAGAGCTCACATCACCCCTGTTTTAATGACTCTACACTGGCTCCCAGGTCTCTATAGGATCCAGTTCAAAATCTTAGTCCTTACGTTTAGAGCGCTTATATCATTGATCTGTTGACTATCCACAGTCCAGGATGCTCTCTCAGATCTTCAGGCAAATGGTTACTGGTAGTGCCCCGAACTAGGCTTAAGACCAGAGGTGACCGAGCCTTTCAGCCCCTTTCACTACTCATCATTGTGATCTGTACTCACTCGTTAACTGGCCATCACTCCATTCCCGCAGGTTGTTACATTGGTATCAATTTATATACAAAACAATCATCGGTAGAACACCATCATATCTTCGCTCATTACTCATCACTTCCAACAACCAGCGCATTTTACGTTCCAGTAACCTAATCTCTATGGTTATTCCCAAAGCTGGCACCTCCTTTGGCCGCTCCTCATTCCAGTTTGCTGCTCCTATGACTGGAATGAACTGCAAAAATCACTAAAGCTCACTACCTACGTTCCATTATCTACCTTCAATAATTCAATAGTTTCTGATCAATGTGCCTGCTTCTGAGTACTTAAAGGTGTCATCACCTATAATACCGTGGATATCTACATCCTATTATAGTCTTTTAGACCATTAAAATAAATTGTATTGGAAAAATAAATTAAAAATGTGCTTTTTCGATCCTTTTCTGTAAAGGGCATATTTTCTCGCGAGATCACACGCGATATTTCGGCTGTCTCGGACGCGCGCGGGAGTGAGGCGTTGATTGGTGGAAGGAAGCAGGATGCAGCTTCAGTGTCTCGCTCCAAAACAACAAAAGTTATAACTGAACCCGACCTGGCAGTGACCTACGGGATCTAACCGTGTATGTATGAGCCCGAGCCTCGCCTCTTGCGTAATGGCATCCTCGCTTGTTGTTGAGTTGGGACAAAGCAAGCTAACAGCCAGGCATCGGCTCTTATGCTGTTGTGAAGATGGAATACACAAACCGATCGGAGTTTTGTTTCCCATAACACGGATTATAACATGACTCGTCAACGGTAAGACATAATTTATGCGTTTCACGTTATGAAATGAGCTTTGTTGTGCAGGTTTGTTCGCTGCTGGTTCATATTTGTTTATATTCGGCCTTTGTGTCGACATATAGGCCAGAGCTCAAGTTCTTGTTTTGGAGTGCGCGTGCTCGTGGGGTGCATGTGAGCTGGTTGAAGAAGGCAAGATTAAACAAACGCGTCAATGTTAAATATCAGCTTCTCAGCCAGTGAAA
Organism: Aphyosemion australe; assembly: GCA_006937985.1. Lineage (NCBI taxonomy): Eukaryota > Metazoa > Chordata > Actinopteri > Cyprinodontiformes > Nothobranchiidae > Aphyosemion > Aphyosemion australe. The sequence continues at coordinate 50,239 of SSNS01000027.1, forward strand.
AATCAATAGGAAGCCATTACAGACAGTTTTTCAAGTGGAAAAGTGAGAATTTCAGGTGATGACTCCTTTAAAGATTGTTTTAAGTCTGTTTTGATGGCTTGTACATATTATATATGAGAACAGTCCTTTGTCTTTATGTCTAGCTGTTTTATCTTATCTTTATCTGCATTTTTTTTTTATCTTATCTGTTTTTTTATCTTATCTGTGTAAAGCTAACTATGTGTCTGTTGCTGCTGCCTCTTGGCCAGATCGTCGTTGTAAATGAGAATGAGTTCTCAATTGACTCATCCGGATTAAATAAAGGTTAAATAAATAAAATTCAGGCAATGGCCCCCTCACTGTGGAACGCATTACCACCTACCCTACGCTCTCTGACCACTGTTGAGTCTTTTAAGAAGCAATTAAAAACACATCTTTTTACTCAGGCTTTTTATTGATTCTGTTGATTTTTATTGATTTGAATAGCTTTGCTTTTATGCTTTTATGATTTAGGTCTGTGTTTTATTGCTTTTATGGTAGGTTTTATTGATTTTATTTCTATAAAGCTTCAATTTTGCTATATAGGTTTATTTTATGGTAGCTACTCTTCTTTTTGGCATCGTTATGATTGTTTTATAACTTTGTCATGTGAAGCACCTTGTGATTCTTTCTGTGAAAGGTGCTATATAAATAAACATTACTTACTTACTTACATTACTCCGCAAAAAGAGCGAAATGCGCACTGCGCGCCCGGAGCAGTGAGGTGATGTCACCGGAGCACAGATGAGCTCCGCTAAGGCAGAGCGCGTCAAGCATGAAGTATATTTATGAGCGGACATGAATGATCGCGTGTTAATTGTTATCTTTTGGTGGCGTGACTTTGTGGTTGCGGTGCGCGCAGGAGCGCATGAACGATGCGGTCTCTGTCCTCTCTGCTCAAAAGAAGTCCTGGTGTGCTATAGAGTCCATATAAATGTTATAAAGAAACTGGACCTTTTGTCAGGCTCCCCTGTAATTAGAATCCCGAAGAAAACCCACTAATTGATTCCTGGTTAAAAATGCGTTGTAATGCACGTTTCTGACATTTGTACTGAGGAAAATATTCTGAGCTCTGCTGAGGCAGAGCGCGTCAGGCGTGTTAATGATTTACCTTTTGTGACTTTACTGGGGCTGTGCGCAGGTCAGCAAGAAGCATCTGGAGTGCATGAACAATCGGTGCTCTCCGTACCTGAGGAGACGCTGGAGCGAGCGCAAGAGAGGTGCACAGATGTGGAAAAAAGGGTGGAGTAACTCCACCTGTAAAATAAAGTCTTTCAATTGATTATATTAGCGGTGTGTGTGTTGTGCCCGGTAGCTGCGTCAGTTAATAAATGTCTCCCTGATGTTTAGACCTCTTCTATTCCCCTTCCTTGGGCTGCTCACATGGGCCCCTAGTGGGCGTGGGCCCCTGGGCCAGTGCCCATAATGCCCATTGGATAATCCAGCCTTGTGAAGACTGCAGCTTTCTAAAAGACTTGCTTCTCTCTCTAGAACATCCACCACATCTGGGAGCTCCATGAAAGAAGCAGCAGACACCTGGTTCCAGCTAAAAGTGTTGATGTGGAGCTCATTGAAGCAGATGTTCTTTTATGGCAGGGGTGGGGAATCCTGGTCCTGGAGGGCCGGTATCCTGCAGGTTTTGTGGTTTTTCTGCTCAAACACACTTTATTCAGTGGTTGAATCACCTGTGCAGCAACTCATCAAGCTCTGCAGAAGCCTGCTAATCACCTGCTAATTGAAATCAGATGTGTTGAAGCAGGGTTACAACCAAAACTTGCAGGATACCGGCCCTCCAGGACCAGGGTTCCCCACCCCTGTTTTATGGGGTCTCATGCATTTGAGAGTAAAACGTGTCGATCCCCGACTGAAAATGTATATGCAGATTAAACCTATTGCACACAGTTTACTGTTATTGTGACCAATGGCTTTTAATAAATATATGAAAAATGTTTGGTTATGTGGTTTTGCACAGCTGACGCACACTTATTTTGTCATCTAATACGTTTTTGACCAAAAACAGTTTTATTTCAATTAACATTTTAATCAATCAGTTACTATTTATACTAGTTGTTAGGCTGGAAGGACCATCAGCAGGGTTATAGATGCATCTACACCCACATATTTTCCTCCAAGTCGTTAAAAACTTGTTTTAAATGAATTTAGATCAGCTGTGTCATTCTGCTCCTTTTCCACCTGACAACAGACAGACTGAAGATTACAGGACTAAATCCTGGAAACGGTAATATCTCATGTTTTGTTAGAGGAAGTAGATCTGAAGGCAAGCTAGCGCTGACATATTTAAGTCTATTAGGACAAAAAGTAAAGCATCCCTATGTTAGCACACAGAGAACAGAAAGCTTAAATTCTAACCCAGATCCTTACGTTGATGAGTGTATTATATAAACAGTTATTTTTATACAATTATATGTATTTTAGCTAATTATGAACTGTACCCTAAATGTTTTCAACGTTGTGTTTGCAGTCTGGCTGCCCTCTAAAATATAAAAATGATAAATGTTCGTGCTGCTCCAAAGGGAATTGCTTTGATAAAATACATAATCAGTGTAGTAATTAATACACATTATTGATCAATAATCACCAAAAAATCCATGTGGAAATGAGAAAAGGGTCGTTTAGCGTCCAGTCCTGCTAGGCTAGCTCATACTGACTGGCAGCGCTGAGCTGTTTGGAACTATTTGGGGCTACATGAACCACGTGACCGCGTGTCAGCGAGTTCAAAGCAATGTCGCAACTTTCACTTTTGACTTCAGAGGAAAGATCACCAGAGCTGCTCCATCTTATCGTGCCTTCTCCCGGTTTGAAGCGTGTTTTTCCCAGTCAGAGAACCACTCTGCCATCTAGTGGTAATTTCTTACAACCATTTGACTACATTTTCATAGCTCATAAACACATTTATGTCTAAATAAACTATTTTAGATTATTAAAAAGTAAATTTTGGTTAATATTTTGTAACTACAGGATCATGAGATATTCTATTTTTCCACAGAAAAACATGTTTGCCCCTTCAACACAAGTTTAGACTAACTCCAAAGAAAATTCAGATTTCCCAGCTTTCACCCAGCATTGAATGCACCATCTACGCACAAATCAGTCAGGCGTGAAGAGAGTCTCAAAAGGGTTTTTGTACTTGTAAACTGATCTGTGTGTAATGTAGTTTTGTCCGTGTGTACCAGTTGATTTGTGTGTTTGTATCTAATGATTTGTATGTGTAGGAGCTGAAGTTACACACAAATATGTAAACACAAGTTACAAATCAAGAGTTACACATGCATAGATCTATACACACACAGATATAGATGCGCACACACAAATCTTTAGTTACGCACACACAAATCTTTAGTTACGCACACACAAATCTAGGTACTCACACACAAATCTAGATACGCACACACAAATCTAGATACACACACACAAATCTAGATACGCACACACAAATCTAGATACGCACACACAAATCTATAGTTACGCACACACAAATCTAGGTACTCACACACAAATCTAGATACGCACACACAAATCTAGATACACACACACAAATCTAGATACACACACACAAATCTATTGAGACTTTTTTCTCCCCATAGAGAGCAGCACCATTTTCCTGGTCATGTTTGTATGAAATTTTAATGATGTTGTTTGTACTTATCCATAAATACAAGCTAGCCTGCTGCAGACATTTATCGAACTAATACTGAAGTAAAAACTAAAAAGCTGCGCCTCGCCTCCTCCTTCAGACTAGTCGATTCAGATGATCGAATTCAACTGATCCAACACATCCCATTGTTTCGGTGTCTCAAAAATCCAGTTTAGCCCAAAAAGTGTGATGTAAAATGATGCAGCAGCTGTGTTTAATCTTTCACCCTGTTGCTTTATTAGTCTGTTCTGCATGTGAACACTTCGAACACAGCAACTTAAAATACAAGCAATTATGCACAAAGAGAGCAAAATGCGTGCTGCTGTTTTGGGAGAGCGCACAGGGATCCCTTTAGTGCAGAAAAATCATGTTTCAGCTTTAGTTATCATGTCTGGATTAGGACTTGGGAAGGCAACAGGCTAACAGCTCTCAGCTTAAGTCATCTACAGTCATCTGTTAATAAAACTATTCAGACGGACATAATTTTCTGTTTTTCTATGAGGTTCCGGATGTGCCAAAAATATGTTGTCACTTTGTCCTTAAAGGGGAACTAGAATCCAAACCAACATTTTCCTTGTTGTTGTTGAGTAAAGACAGCTTGGGTGGTCAAAAGTAGCATGCAAAAAGATCAAAGCCGTGTGTGACCTAGTTTTTATGTAAATTAGAAAGTAAAAAAAAAGCGAGAGCAATCCCCCCCCCCTCACATGACGGAGCCTTGCCTCCTCAAACCTGCCTTATGAATTTCGGCTCAACCCTCACCAGCCCCGGCCATATCTAAACCAAACGCACCCGCAGGAGGAACGGAAAATGCTAGCTAGCTGTAGCTCCAGCTAGCGCTCTCCCTTGTAACTTGTTTTCGGTTTTAAAAGAAGAAAAATGACTGAGAAACAGACCTGTTGTGTTCCAGGGTGTAGTAGTGATCAGTGGCGGCTCGTCCATGGGGGCGCTAGGGCGCCGCCCCACCAGTCTCACAGGAAGAGGAAGAAGAAGAGAGGAATCACAAAATGTATTTAAAAAAACATAAAATTTAAACTAAACGATCTATACACCTTATGGGCTGTAAGTGCTGTGTGTAATCTGCATTTAATTGTAGTTTAATAAAGTTCATACTTTTAACACGGCCGAAACGTCGACGTACTTCCTGTCACATGTCCTCTCGCAGTCGCAGCAATCTTTACCATTGACTTAATATGGGCCAACTGGCGCATGCGCGCTGGATCCCCAACGACAAGGAATAGGAGAGCTTTTGGGCGCATATGGTTGCGATCGCAAGCAAATGGGGGGAGTCTGCTCAGATCAGGAGGAGGATGCTGATTGGTCAGCTCACCCAGCCCAGACAGAACCGGAAATTTCTCCACAGGCTACTTCACCGTCCTTTGTTGTTGTGGGGCTGCTGCTAACGTTGACTATGGAGAAAACTAGTAGTTTCATCTTTTTATCATTGGATTCTACGAACCAAGTGGATTTTTTACTATAAGATGGATTATTTTGACCAGCAAGGTAAGACAGAATTTAGCTTTTGACTTCATGAAAATAGCTTTGTTTTGCTTTTAGCAGTCATTGGGTGGTGTTGAAGTAGAAAACGTGGATTCTATCATTTAAAAAGAGCCTCTTCCTGTTTAGTGTGTGTGAGGTTTGCATATATTGGTGAATATGAAGCATGTTTTTGGAACAACTTTGTAGCTAAGTGCTCCTGGACCGGTCCGTAGATTTCAAATTGTTTGACGTATAAGAATGGTAATTTGGCGTTCCCTAGTGGTGATATGTGGTTAGCGCATCTGAAAAACTGATCTGCTAAATTAAGGAAAAAACGACCGTTTATATAGCGCCTCTCAAGATAAAAACCATTCACAAGAACTAACATAAAAAAATAAAATAAAAAAATAAAATAAAAAAATGCGCCCCACCCAAAAAAAAATTCACCAGCCGCCACTGGTAGTGATAGTAGCAATTTTCACCTTATTCCACAAGAACCCAACAGTCGACTGGAATGGTTGAATTTCATTTTTAACCATGTCCCAGAGAACTTCAATCTAAATCTACGTGTTTGCAGCAGTCACTTTACACAGGGATCTTTCATCAACATTGGACAATAGGAAAATGGCTTTGCACAGCAGCTGAACCTGAATAGAGGGGCTGTACCGACAATTAAGTCAACTCAACCATTATCTGTAAGTAAAATGCATTTTTATCTGTGCTATATCAATAGCAGTTAGCACATGCTATCACTGTAACAAGTAAATGCCCGCATTAGAACTTTTCACGAACAAATTCGTGTTTAATTTTTATAAATTAGAAGATTTATTGTCAGCAGGGACACAATCCTGGTCCTGGAGGCCCGTTTTATCAGTACTGCTTTAGCTTCCTAGCAGCTCATTAGCTCAGTTACACACGGTTAAGGATCTTATTAAAATCATGTTTGTCTGTAGCCTAGTGAACTAGACCAATTCTTGCTTTGCAGAGTTTGGTCTAGGCACGCTTCATTGGAACCCTCGCAGCCCAAACCACTGCTGTGTCTATCCAATCACAACTCGCTATAGTTTTGGTTGGGCCAATCACAGCGCTCTATATTGTGGGCCAATCACAGAGCGGGAGTAGCCGATGACGTCAGCGCTGCGGCCGCGAACCCAAGCAATATGGCGGCAGCGCCGGAGCCACGTTCTTTTGAAACGGCTTTGTCATCAACATTGGATTATTTAGACTCCAACGTGCGTAAGTCTGTCGGCTATACTTAGCGGCTTCTTATTGTTATCAAACAAAGTAGTGCAATGTCCCAGTACACCTGATATTCACATGTTTTTATACAAAAACGACAGAAATCATTGACGCCATTAGTGGGTCCCGCTTTTCCATCGCTGTGATTACGTCACGTTGTTCGTTACTCTGATTGGTCCTAGCGCTATCCAATTGCGTGCTGACATTTTGAAAGACAACCGTAGATCCCGCCTCACGACTGAGAGCCGTCAATGGTTCGTGGCCAGACTATATATTCACATATATAGGATGGCTTGCCAGGCTAGTTTGTCTGATAT
>SSNS01000027.1:57044-146207 GCA_006937985.1 Aphyosemion australe
TCTGACTATAAACTGGGTCCAGTGGACTACCTTTAGGTCAACTCTGTTTTTATATTATTTGTAACCGCTTTTGCGTTCTGCGAGGCCGTGATCGATGATCGAGCTTGTAGCTATTTTAAGCATCAATCATAGCTGCCCGGCTGTCCAAAACAACCGATCAGAAAAAAACCCATTAACAATAAAGGTGTTGGATTCTAATTCATAGTGGACCTCCGGCACCAGGATTTGTTTCCACTGCGATGTAGTGTGCAAAATAAAATGAAATTGGTGTTGAAAAGTGGATGAACATTAGCCAACATTGTGGAAGTGAGGGTGACAGAGGTGGGTTAATCTGTTCAACATGAGCTAAAAAAACCTGATAAATTTAGATACAGTCACACAAGCCTGCAGTTGGTGGTGGCCTGCCACAACATGACTGATTTGTATAAACCAGTGGTTCTCAATTAGTGGGGCGTGCCCCCCTTGGGGGAGGAGCAGGGGGGGCGCGGCGCACCGCACCTGACCCCCCCCAACCCCTCCCCCCACCCCTCTCGGAGCTTCCCCAACGGAGAGTATAAAACAGATTCCACAATACATGCACAAACTGATTTGTGAACACAGAAAAAGTCCAAACATGGATTTTATTTCATGGAGCAGTGCAAATGGTCCATGGAAGAGAAATTTAGATTTTTCTTACTTTTTGTTTCATTTATATTTTTGTTTGGTAGAGTAACGTATAAACAGCCCTATTGAACATGGTCATGTTAAAAAGATGCCTCATCTTTGTGTCCCTGAGCTGCCCTGCACCACTGTTTGATTTTATTTAAATAAAATGTTTGTTTTTCTGAACATAACCCTTTCTTTCTTATATGAGAAATGGATTGAATAATTTGTTCGCAGCCAGAGGCAGCATGATCTATTTTCGCTTATTTTTAAAATAATAATAAATATTCAATAAAATCGTTAAATATCCATTCTTTTTTCATTAATATTTATCCCACACAAGCTGACCAGAGTTCCCCAGTAACAAATAAACAACACAATTAAACAATTTCACTTGAATTAACATTCCACCTGCTGCCGCCCGAACGCACATTGTGCTCCGTGTGAACTGGTCACCTGCCTGTGCGCAAATGTCATGAGGACAAGCGCTGAAGAGAAGCGCTGACAGAGGGATTCAGAGGTCTGTCTGGACATCCTGTCATAAAAAAATAAAACAAAGTGAAAAGGAAAATGCAGGTAGATTTATCCCACTACACGTTTGTAACTTTATAAAGCAATAACTTATAAGCATGTAATATTTATTTATTTGATACAATTCTAGTCACCCTCAAAACGTAGTCCCACACTCAGGGCTGTTTCTAGGCATTTTGGGGCCAATTCAAAGTACCCCCCCCCCCCCCCTGTTGAATTGCTGTTATTCATTTGCAGTTTGGTTGTAGTTTACTTCACCAGGATCACTCACACACCTGTGTACGTATCTCTTTACACTTTTGTACATTTAACAAAAATTTCTGTACAAACAGAACTTATGTTTGACTGCTACGTACATAGAGCTACTTGGTGTCTTTTTCTATTTTCATTTTGCTGTAAGAGCTGTGTAACACTTGAATTTCTAAATCGTGGGATAATAAAGGTTTATTCTATTCTAGAATCTAGACCGTTATTTGCCAAAGCAAAAATAATTTTGCTTTGCATGTAGGATGTCTTGCCAGGCAGGCATGTCCAACATCTGCAACATAAGATGTAAAATTCAGTGTTTGAGAAATGCCTACTCAGCCTCAAAGCTTTACAGGGCACTGAAGAACCTTCAAGTATGGATGATGACGTTTAGAAAGTAGATGATCAGAATCACTTATTGGCCAAAATTATAAGACAAGAAACTTGGTTAATATTTCACACAGTCACAACCTTAAAAAGACAAAAAGGTAAACAAAATAACCACATGACAATGGAACAAGATTCTTTTTATTAATACAGAAATACAGCAGCACAAGTAAAACAATATTTAGATAAATGAAATGTCTGTTTCACACCTGCTGAAGGAGGTCGTCAGCCAGCTGGGAGGTCAACAACGAGCCGGAGGATGGTGTTTTTGGTGAAAGCATGTGACAAATAAACCTTTTGAATCTGCTCTTCACTCATATTGTCCATGAACCCTAGGCCGTACGTGGAAGCAGTGAAGGCAGCTCTGTAGACATCTTACTGGTTGAAAGCCCGGATGGTCAGTCATGCTAAACCTGGTTCATTCTAGGAACCTGCAGACAGAAAGATGTAGTCATCTGTTACATTCCATTAACTACAGACAGACCCCAAGGAGCCTCACTGCACCAGACTTTTACTTTTAAATTAATTTGTGAAGGAGTAACAATCTTAGTGCTCCCTGTTTGACCTTTGACCTTACCTGTGTTTCTTCTCGACATCAAACGTTCTCCCCCTCCATAGGCATGAGTTCACATTTATAGCAAGAACACCTGAGGGATGAAGATATAAGGTCACACATTACTGCAGATAAATAATTCCTAATAATGCTTCATAATCTGCACAGAAGTCCGTGTCGTGGCTGATTTAAAAACTGCTACTTTGGTGTTAGAGATGAACTGGAGAGGTAGCTAGCAGTGTTCCTGTTGCTGTAAAGATTAATTAGCGTTGGGCAGAGAATAGTTTGGTTCACGGAAGTATTCCGGTGAAAAGAAATCAATATTTATTGATGCACAAAATAGTAACAGAAGTAGCGCTGTGAAATACGTGTGTAACATCCTGGTAAAATACTGTTTCTATGACAAAATAATTTACAAACTTAATCTAACATCTACATGGATGCATGATGTTGCTAACTAACTAACGCTAATATAGTTAGCTTCTTGACTAAACTTACCACTCTGATATTCCAGTCTCTGGCGAACTGCTGGTTGCTCCTCAACATCTAGACTTTCTTCTGAGTCGGGATCAAACATATAAGGTTGAATACCAGATGAATCCATATCTGTAACAACAGGTTAGGAAGATACGAGCTGCTACCAACTGCTAGCGCTGCTAGTGCTACAGGCTGTAACAACGGAGATGTAGCTTCGGGTAGAAAAAAAAAGCGAGTTTCTGGGTGTGCTGCCTTGAACCAATCAGGAAGCAGCTCATTACCTTATTCATGTCCTGGCCAGAAGGAGGGGGAATCAGAGCATTTCAAAGCAGGTCAGATTCTGGGAGATTAGAAAAGCCTGAATCACAGCTCCTGGGACAGATGAAAGCCAAAAGAAAATTTCTTATGCTTTTTAGAGGCTCAAAGCTCTGTTTCAGATTGTTGATTAACTGTATTCTAGTTCCCCTTTAAAACATGTTGTCTGGCTGTTCTTCTCTCGTTACAACCTGTCGACACGTGATGTAGTCTAGTTCTGTAGTTATATGCCTGTTGTCCGGCTGTGTTGTTAGCTGATGTTGTTAGCTGATGTTACTTGATGTTGTTAGCTGATGTTACTTGATGTTGTTAGCTGATGGTGTTAGCTGATGGTACTTGATGTTGTTAGCTGATGGTACTTGATGTTGTTAGCTGATTGTACCTGATGTTGTTAGCTGATGGTGTAAGCTGATGGTACCTGATGTTGTTAGCTGATGGTACTTGATGGTGTTAGCTGATGGTACCTGATGTTGTTAGCTGACGGTACCTGATGTTGTTAGCTGATGGTACTTGATGTTGTTAGCTGATGGTACGTGATGTTGTTAGCTGATGGTACTTGATGTTGTTAGCTGATGGTACCTGATGTTGTTAGCTGATGGTACTTGATGTTGTTAGCTGATGGTACTTGATGTTGTTAGCTGATGGTACTTGATGTTGTTAGCTGATGGTGTTAGCTGATGGTACCTGATGTTGTTAGCTGATGGTGTTAGCTGATGGTGTTAGCTGATGGTACCTGATGTTGTTAGCTGATGGTGTTAGCTGATGGTACCTGATGTTGTTAGCTGATGGTGTTAGCTGATGGTACCTGATGTTGTTAGCTGATGGTGTTAGCTGATGGTACCCGATGTTGTTAGCTGATGGTGTTAGCTGATGGTACTTGATGGTGTTGGCTGATGGTACTTGATGTTGTTAGCTGATAGTACCTGATGTTGTTAGCTGATGTTGTTAGCTGATGGTACCTGATGTTGTTAGCTGATGGTACCTGATGTTGTTAGCTGATGGTACCTGATGTTAGCTGATGGTACTTGATGTTGTTAGCTGATGGTACCTGATGTAGTTAGCTGATGGTACTTGATGTTGTTAGCTGATGGTACCTGATGTTGTTAGCTGATGGTACCTGATGTTGTTAGCTGATGGTACTTAATGTTGTTAGCTGATGGTGTTAGCTGATGGTACCTGATGTTGTTAGCTGATGGTGTTAGCTGATGGTACCCGATGTTGTTAGCTGATGGTGTTAGCTGATGGTACTTGATGGTGTTGGCTGATGGTACCTGATGTTGTTAGCTGATGGTACTTGATGTTACTTGATGTTGTTAGCTGATGGTACTTGATGTTGTTAGCTGATGTTGTTAGCTGATGGTGTTAGCTGATAGTACTTGATGTTACTTGATGTTGTTAGCTGATGGTACTTGATGTTGTTAGCTGATGTTGTTAGCTGATGGTACCTGATGTTGTTAACTGATGTTACTTGATGTTGTTAGCTAATGCTGTTTGCTGACATTGTTACTTGATGTCCTGTTCTGGAGTTATAGCCTGTTGTCTGGCTGTGTTATTACCTGATGTCGTCTGACTATGCTGTTAAAACCCATCTTCACTTTATCTAATCTCTGTTGTCCGGCTGTTTCGTTAGCCTCTCAACATCAGGTAACAACACAACTGAACAACAGGCATATAACTACAGAACAAGACAACATCACGTGACAACGGCCGTACAATAGATAAAGACTACATTGCATGTCGATAGGTTGTAACAAGAGAAGAACAGCCAAACAACAAATTTTAAGGACAAAGTGACAACAACATATTTTTTGGCACATTCAGAACCTCATACTTTTCAGTGTGGTCCAACTTCTGTCCTGCAGCACAAACGATGATTATTCATTTATATCAAGTAGATGCACAGAGATTTTATTTTGCAAAAGCATCCCTCCAGAAATGTGATATTTTTTTAAATGCCTATATTTAAACATCCTTAAGGAGCTTAATGTCTCATTTCCCCTGCAATGACAAACCGTTGCGTGTAAGTGCTGATAAATTATACAAATTGACGCACATTGCCTCCCTGGTGTAAAAAAACAGGACTAAAGTAGGTTACAAACCGCCTGCGCTGAAATATTTCCTGCAGCAGAACAGTTTTTGGGGTCAGAAACTAATCTGAAGATAGATGCAGGTCGTTGGCACGAACGCTGGAGATTTTCTAAACAACCTTTTTTTAGAAAAGTAAGATAAAAAAGCAAATAAAAGAAACATTTTACACAATGAAGGATGTGGCCTGCAGCTCGAGTCGTATGAGATTAATGTCATGATCACCAGCTGGAAGATATTTATGAAAAGAATCAAGTTTGTTTGAAGATGAATTTAAAAATGATTAACCCTATAAAACCAAACACATCACTCACACACACACACACACACACACACACACACACACACACACACACACACACACACACACACACACACACACACTAGCAGTATGCTATTCCCTTAACAGGGCTACGGGCCAAAACATTAAGTGATTGAAAGCCTGTCCTCCTTGACCAGGCAGCAATCAGCTGTAATTGGTCTATTACGTTCAGACACAAAACATACAGTCGACGCACGGGCAGCGCTCACTAAAAAAAGAAAGAACGGTTTGAGATTTGCATAAAGAGAGCTGAAGGAGCCCACTTCTCCCTGTCACAACCAGAGAAAGGACGCAAAACCTTGTCACATTGATCTGGCATCCAACTCAAACAGATTCAAGTTCACTGAGTAATGTGTGGTAAACAGATGGATCTGGCTGCAAAAGGAGTTCCGCATTCAGACTTGCACAAGTCTGACAATCTCACAGCACCAAAACGATAAAACCCCCTCTCCATCTGGTGCGAGAGGTATTTGTTCAGTCGTTCTTCTATTTTTTAAGACAATTGAGGACCGAGAAGAAGACAGAAAGACTCCACACTCTTCTGTTATTTGCTCACATTTTTCTCCTCCCTGTATGTGACGCCGTTTGCACACCCACTCTTAAAGAGAGACGGAGGGAGAGAGGAGGGACACGGAGCAGCACACATAGCCAGCTCCCACCTCGCTGGAGCTCCTCTGGCAGACAGCGCTCACCCATCAGTCGCCACACTCCCTCAAACACATCTCCTCTTGCTGTGTGACAGCTGCAACACGCTCCCGCTTCCCCAGCTGCAGCACAGGACCAGCATTCAAGCGGGGAGGCAGAACGCGGACTCGATTTGAAACGAGCAGGGACGCCAGCTTTCAGGAGGAGGCTGGGTTGAGGCTGGAGGGGGTGACTGGAGAATGGAATGGAACCTCAGAAGGATGGAAAGTGAACTGAGGCACATCAACCCAGACTTGCTGCAGCCCAGCAAAAGCTTCAAGAAGCCCTCTTCAGGTACCATCACCCTAAATGTAGGGGGGTTTCTTTACACCGCCCATCGGACCACCCTTTCCAAGCACCTGGGGTCCTACCTGGAAGAGCTGGCCAACGGTAAGAAGCCCGTTCAGCACACCGACTCCATGGGTAACCCCTTCATCGACAGAGATGGCCCAGTTTTTCGTCACGTTCTTAACTATCTCAGAACCGGAGAGCTGCAGCTACCTGATGACTTTCGGGAGGCGGGGCTTCTGCGTCGGGAAGCCGACTTTTACCGTCTGAGTGAACTGGTGGAAGCCGTCGTCGAGTGGGAAAGCCAACGAGCCGCGCAGCGAGAGCCGGCGTTTTTGGAGGTGACGGATAGCCACGAGAGGTCTCAGGGCCTCAAGGTGTACTGCAGCGACCCCGGCTTCATAGAAAAGGTCAAAGCGCGGCTGGTGCAGATCTCCAAGAGCCGCTTAGACGGCTTCCCAGAAGAGTTCGTCGTGTCGTCCAACGTGATCCAGTTCCGCCACTTCATCAAGTCAGAGCCTGGATCGCGGCTCGTTCTGAAGGAGGACAGTACGTTCTTGTGTACGCTGGACTGTCTGAAACTAGAAACGGTGATGCTAGCTTTAAAATCCGGCTTCAAGTTGGTGACCAGCCTCGACAGCAGCAAAGGCTCGGTGGTGGCAGCCGAGGCCCTGCACTTTGTCAAGTAGAGCGAGAGGGAAAAGGAGATGAGCAGGGAGGGAACCGTTAAACTCCTGATTCAGTAACCAGATCTGAAGATGTAAAGCTAAGATGTTGTAACGTGTAGGAGACGGAGAACAGGTGGGCTGGACTAACAGAACAATGTTCATGTCTTTACTCCAAAGTGGTGACCTATAAATAAAGTTCACAGTGGTTGTTTACAGCAGAATGACAAAACGTGACTCTGCTTTGTGTGTTGAAGCGAAGGGAACCGGTAACAGTAAACCAGAACATCAGCAGCTCTACCAACAGACCGGTTCCTGCTTCATCTACGGCTGCAAGCAGCCGTGATGTGCACTGTTGTGCCATTCAGCTTTTATAGCAGTCCGTGTGTGTATGTGTGTGTGAGTGCGAGTGTGTGTTGCTGTGCTTCATCGGTGTAATGGCTTGTGTTTAGTTTATTAGCCTATTTGAAGCCCGGAGGTCGGTTTGGATGAACTCGAACTTCACGAGAGAGCTGTGATTATTGTAAAGGGCTCTGGATCCAGCATGATGCATGTGCACTGAATAAGCCGTGTGTTTTTCAGCGCTGTGAGCCTCTGTGAAGCTGCTGTCACAAATACTTTAAATGTGAATATTTTACAAATAAAAGTGAGAATCAAACTCCTTTTCATGTGTTTTTTATCTGATCATTAGCATATCACAGAGGTTTCTAATCCCAGCGTGAACTTTCAGTCGGTTCTGCAACCGCTACCTACAGAGCAACACTGCAGCTTTATCTTGTTTACAAAAGAGAGCCATAAACCCATTAGGCACTCACTTACAGGTCATTAATAATAAAAATAGCAACTCTCTTCTTTTTTTTTTGGAGCAGAAAGCTGCACATTGAACTCATCAGAACAGCAGAGGGTGTCCCTTCCCTGGTTTCCCTCCAGTCTGCACCACTAGTTTCAAATCAAAACATTTGTACCTTATCTGTTTAGTCTATATCTGGGGTAGGCAATCCTGGTCCTGGAGTGCCGCTATCCAGCATATTTTAGTATTTTCCCTGTTCCAACACACCTAATTTTAATCAGTAGGTGATCATCAGGCTTCTGCAGAGCTTGATAATTTATAACAGGTGAATCAATCATTCAATTAGGTGCGTTGGAGCTAAAACATGCTGGATAGTGGCACTCCAGGACCAGGATTGCCTACCCCTGGTCTATATATCACTGTGTGTATGTTTGATCCTAAAACTCGGATATAAATTTAAAAAGACAATAAATTAAATTAAAATCAATGCAAACGGCGTGTTGCACGTTGAACTGGCTCTAGATTAAGATGAACAGGTTAAACTAAAAAAATGAGAATATGGTGCAAAAGTCCTTTTATTTCAGTAATCCAGCTTAGACTGAGAGACCCTCTAAAGGCTCAGGAAACCTTTGCAGGTGTCCTGGATTCATTAGCTGATTAGAGTGTGACACTGAGTCTAGAATATTGACCCTTTTCACAATATTCAAATTATCTGAGATGTTAAATGTGGGGTTTTCATCAGCTGTAGCCATAGTCATCACAATTATAACAAATAAAGGCTTGAAATGCATGGAATGAGTCTGTTTCATAGATTAGTTTCACCTTTTAAATTGAATTACTGACATAAATGAACTTTTGCACGAGATTCTAATTTTTCCACCTTCACCTGTACGAATCTGATGTATTCGTAACATCTCTAGTTCCTCAGCCTGCATAGTGTCTGCTAATAAAACATCCCGAGAATCGATGGTTACAATCAGAACAGCCGACGTTTAAATATTTTTGTATAAAATGAATCAGCAGAGGGTGTTTTTATTTTTTTGCACCATGCAAGCTGCTGAAGTTCTCACATTCTTGCAGCAATAAAAGGTGTCATCATATTTATTTAACACAAAATAAAAATGAATTTGGTTTAGATTTCTTTTTTATTTCAACTGTAATGGATACGTTTTATTCTCTTATTTATTCCATGTTCATATGTTCATTACGATACAGTAAAGACCATTCGTGTTGTCAGAGAGGTAAACGCTAAAGTTTTTTCTGTCTCCAGAGGTTTCAACCCTCCTTTCCCAGATAAATTCCACAGATATTCACCCTCTTCCTCTCCTAGATAACAGAATAGATCCTTTGTTCTCTCCCTTGGGGGGTTTAAAGGGGTTGCCAGCAAAGGTATAATTGGGCTGTGAGGTCCATGCTGAGGCAGGAAACGCTCCTGAGATCGCTTTGGAAAGTTTTTTTGTGACCATCTCCTCATTTTGATATTGCAATGTTCAAATTAAACCTTTTGACTGAATCACGAACTATTTTCTCGTTGCTTTAACAAGTCTCTAAATAAAATCTCCACTTCTCAGTGATCTTGTTAGATGTAGGTTGAAAACAGCATTCGTTATGATTTTCTTTCAGGATTCATGATGTAACATCATTAAGCTGAGGAATTAATTAAAAACACACTCATCTTTGCACCAGCTGCTACAGATGTTACCACACTTAGCTGCACTGACTCGGCACTGACTCGACTACACCCGAGCTTCACCTGCAGGAGTCTTTAGGGAGGCCCTCCTTTAAACCCTCCCAGTTCTAGTGATGTTTGGCATTTTAAAAGTGGGTCATTCCTGGAGATAAACGCTGTCCTTTTCCCTCAAGGAGCAGCTTTTTTAAAAACCTCTACACAACACTGACGTGTGTCATAATCTGTACTTGTACTAATTTTATATTCCATTATTAATTAGGTGAAAATTGATTTAAATCCACTTTTAAAGCAATTTATTCTCCAGTTGTGTCACTTTTTTTTACATTCCAAGAACCTATTTAGACTACTGCTGGACATCTGAATCTGAGTCCAGGGTTAACACCTGATGACATCAGAGCGTTATTACAAAACACCTGAGTTTAAAAACCACCATTCAAAAATGTTTTCATGTATTTTTGTTACATTTTTATCACATCATGAACGATTTTATTCAACAAAAGTGTCTGAATATATAATCAAGAAAACTACATGTAGATTTAGGTAAAATGCACCATTTGACAGTATTAAACACTAGTTACACAGAATTCACCTTTATATAAGAGGCTCCTTCACTTTGATGGGTTACCATAGTGACACATGTGATGGTTGTGGCATGAGCAGCAGAAAGCGTGCCTGTAAAGCTCCAGCTTTGGCTCAAAGTTGTGCAAACAAACAAACTCATCTCTTTCTTAAGCAGATTCTAATTCTAACATAAACCTTTTTTATAACTCAAAGTTACAACAGATAGTTTGTTAAACTTTAAGCTAGAGCTTTAACATTGATCTCAGTGATCGTTGAAGTTTCATATTTGACATTTTACATATTAGCATTTTCAGTTCGCCAATCGTCAATAAAATGCACAAGAAGAAGATGAAGTTTGCTTTTTCTGTTGGCATCATGGTGGAGTCTGGGAGTAAAAGTAAGAGAGTAATGTCTTTGGAGGTGAAGCAAAGAGCTAAAACCAGAGTGAACATCAGCACGGCCTACGCTAGTTTGAGGGAGCTAAAAGAGGCTACAAAATCACGGACTGATGGTGACCTGGCTTTGCTGCTACTGGACTTGTAAGTAATAATATTTTTTGTCCAACAGTGTGGATCTTTTTACGTCGTGGTTTATTTTATTTTATAAGTTAGCTCGTGTTAGTGTTAAGGTTGGATTAAATTTCAGGCATGTTCATTCTGCGTGGAAATGGGAACGCGCGTTGGAACTTGCAGTGTTTATGGTTCCTTCCTACCTTCTGCGGCTCGTCTCCGCTGTGAGACAATACTTTCCCAAACTGTAGGGGGCGGCATGGGGCTCTATGGCATGCATCCAACACTACACCTAGCAGAAGTAGAAATCACTGTTTTACCTTTTTTTTACTGCTTCCTCGTCTTTTCAGTGTGACAGCAATTTCTCATCCACGAATTATTAACAACATTTTGATTACAGTGATCTTTATGGGCCGAATCATAGAGATGTTTGTATTTACGAACCTCCGCCACTACGAGTTTTTGCCAGTTCGCCATGTTTATTTGCGCGGGACCGTCCGCGTAGTTAAAATTACGTAATTTGTACCTTGCGAATGCGTCAAGCATAAATCAACCTTTAGCAGCAGGGTTGATTACGGTAAGTGTAATTCCACTTTCAACCAGTAGTGCGGAGGAGCAGGAAACTGCTCACTTTCTCACTCACTGTCTGACATCTGATTTTTTTTAGTTAGAAATCAGCAAAAATACCTTTTTATTTGTGTTTGTTTTTCTCGTTCTAACGTTTCTTCCTTTTGTCCAAAATTCTCAAAGATCCGCATGACAACATCTGGACTAAAGGCTTTAAAACAACAGTTCAGACTAATAGGTGGCATGCATTTAACACAAAACTCCTTATGACATGTAAATTACAATTACACAAAACCATTGTACCATCTTTTCTATATGCACCAGAAAGTTAACTTTAATACCAACGCTGCTAATTTCAGTTCATCCCTATGAGTGAAAACTAATAATGCCTCTAAATATCATATTTTTAAGAAACAAGCTAAAGATACCATGTGATGGATTAAAAAGCAGCTCTGGCACTAGATGATGCTGCTCGTGCCAAAGCAAATGCAAAACAAGTCTAGCCTGGCTTTTTCTCAAACAATGTGTAACTGGGATGTGTCATAATCCATTTATGAAAGCTTGTGGGAGTGGAAACCTTTACATTTAGACTTTCCAAGCAATAATCTCATTTCCTCGCTAGAAAGAACAAATGTTCATGAAAGAAGCTCCAGCTCTTTCTGCCTGTTTGAACTTTTAATTGCAGCTTCCTCTGGGGGGAGAAACAATCAGCTGGCCTTAAATGAACAGCATCGCTCACTTTACCTCTAACTGTGCTTTCCCCGCTGGCAGGCAATGTCGTCAAACCGACGGCCCAGCCTCCGCCACCTTCTACATGACTCATACGCCCACTTTCATGTCTGACATCAGGCGAACCTCCAGCCCAGTCAACAAACATGCACAGAACACCATGAGCGACTGGGCTTTTGCCGTCAGCAACAAGCAACCTGCTGCATCTTATTAGCAGCAGGTCTAATGTGATCATCAAGAGCAAGATGAGAGTGATGAGAGCGCCGTGACATGCAGATAAAAACGGTAGAGAGAAGTCATAAACGTGATGAAGAGGGAAAAAACCCACTTAGTCCTATTTCAGTCTTCTCACCTGTTGCCAGGCAAACTCCGTCTCCAAAGCGTCGTGTGACCCGAGTCGTGTGGCTTCAACTGAGCCAGAAAAATGACTAACATACCTCAGATTCCTCTGTGTCGACTCAAAAAGGGGAGAAGCTGCGGCTCTGAAGGAGGAGATGAGATGATAAACATGAGGGGAAAGAGAGGTCAGGCCTCTTTCAGCTCTACTTTAAAGCTCAGACGAAGATAGAGAACAGCAGGAAATCAGTCAACCTGTCCTTCGCGCTTCTGTTGTAAGAGAGACCATGATGGTGGAGGCTGAGGATGTGTTAAATCAACAGGTCCTACTCTTCAGTTTCCTTCAACCATCCAGATGTTTGTAGCAGCTGGATTCAGGCTTTGGTTCGGATTTAGACAAAATTCTAAAAAAACAACCAGAATGAGAGAACAGCCTCAAAATACACGACTTTCTTATTTGGCAAAACTTTTCAGCGTTGTTCTCCAAGACGTTACACATAGCTGCCGGTGGAAAGGACCTTGTCCACTATAACGGCGGCTAATTGCCATGTAGTATGTTTCGCAACCATTACGCGACGCTTTCACTTGTGGTGGAAAGCCGGGGTTAGCGTCCAGGAAACAGCAGAGAACGTCTCGGCTAGTAGAAGCTAACCATTAGTACAGTAAATCCTCTAATATTGGCCTGTATTCCATTACCGGCCGGGTCTCGCTGTCAGCGGGGGTAAATAAAGGCCGGTCTCTAATAGTGGCCGGGGCTACTATTAGAAACAGCATGTGTGTGTGTGTGTTTTTTTTTTTCCGGAGATCGACGGTAAATTGAGCCCTCACTCGATTTTTCGAGGCGCACGTATACCAGGTTTTACGGTAACAGCGGACTAGTGGATCATAATCTCCAGCTGCAAGATGAGCAGAAACAGAACGGAAAATGCTAGTTTGCAGTGATCACTTCATCACAGGTAAGGGCTTACTAAAGGTTTTTATGGCGTTTTATTGAACAGTTATTTAGAAACGCAGCTACATAAACAGCAGGTAAACAGTTTGATACTGTTTTCACGTGTCCTCATCGCAAATAGCTTTTAGAGTGCTAATGTTTTTAGCAGTTAGCTCAGTGTTGTAACGTGGCAGGTAAATAGTTTGATACTGTTTTCACGTGTCCTCACCGCAAACTGCAAGCTGTTTACCTGCCACGTTACAACACTGAGCTAACTGCTAAAACATAAGCACTCTAAAAGCCATTTGTGGACCGCAAATAGCTTTTAGAGTGCTAATGTTTCAGCAGTTCGCTCAGTGTTGTAACGTGGCATTAATACCTTAATAAAATCAAACAAATGTACCAGAACTGTGGATTTAAAAAGGCATAAAACGTTAATTATAAGTAGATCCTAGCACGTACTCACGGTTAGCATTAGCTATCATTACGAGTTAATTACGTAACTAAACATCTCACGAGCATAAAGAAGACAACGGTCATTTAAAGCTTCTCCGGATCTCTAAACTGTTAACCAACCTGAAATAAAATAGTTGTAGGCTTTCAGACTCATGAAAGGCTTTTGGTTTGCAGTGTAATATGAGATTTGCCACACGAGATAGTTTGTTGTGTCGATCGCTTCAGCGTTGGGTAAATCCTCCAGCGTGTATTAAAAGTCCAACTTTTAAAATTAAATGAGTCATAGCCTAAAGGAAGATATCGTGTCTGTGCCAGCTTGTTTAGAACACTCACTTTCATCCGTCACACTGTGTTTTATAGTAGAGCAAAACACTTCCTGTCCACTGTTTGAGTTCAGCGCCAGGGCAGGGTCACGTGAGTGAAACCCACCAATCATCACTTTTGATTTGCACGTGAGACTTCAGTCACCGCTCAAATAGACACAAAATCTTGTTTTTATTCATTCTACTGGTAGTTTATTTTGCTCAATTTGAAATATAGGCCTGCCTCTAATTCTGGCCTCCTTCCAATAAAGGCCTGAACCAGGATGTGCTTGAGTAAATAAAGGCCCGGGCCTGTATTGGAGGATTTACGGTATTAGCAACTTCTCCATTTGTGGAGATGAAACAACATTCCAAACGGAGTCAGTGTTAGCCAATCAGAGGCGAGATGTCCAAATATCAGGAAATAAGACTCCAAATTTGAAGCTCAACTCTGATCTGGCTCACTTATAGTTCCTGAAACAGATGCACCAGAGCTTTTTTCCCCCAGAGTGCGACTTACAATGCATTCATTCCTACTAGACACCACTGCAAATGTATTAAAGGTTGAATATGGAACATGGACAACCAACAGCCGTCGGGGTGTTGGCACACTGCTGATATGTGAAGTGACCAGCCAGCACCATGTCCAGTGATGAATCGTACAGGGTAAGGACTAATTTCTACTAATACGTTTATTTTACAACAGTATTTACCGTTAGAACATCTTCTGGGCTCAGAATCAGCTGCTTGACTTGTTGAGTCTGCCATTTTACACAGTCCCAGCCTCGCCTTGCCGAATGGACTGTTTACCACAACGGTGCCCTCTAGTGGCTGGTAGATGTAAACATAAACCCAGTGTCGTGCCTGTCAAAATAAAAATTTTTCTTTTTCTTTTAAATATAGCTTTTAAAGAAGAAACTGTACATTCATTCTGCACACCTGTAAACGCCACGGTGGAGGTATTTTTCAAAAATATAACTTTTTATTAAAATGTTCCATATTCAACCTTTAATTCAACAAGTGAACCACATCTTTAAAATATTCATCTGGACTTTGATGGTTATTTTCTGTAATATTTGCACACATGCTAAAACCTCACACCCTGAGATCTTCGGGAGTTTTCTTAGTGGGGGTGATGAATCCTGGTTAGAAATTACGGTGCCAACTCATCTGCACGCCTTTAGATATTTAATTGCTATTTCTGTACTATTATTTATGAGCTGAATGGCTTGGATATAAAAGAACACTGAATGCAGCAGAGGCCGTCAAAAGATTTGTTTCAGGTGTAAAGAGCGTTATTCAGACACAATTATAGGCTGCAGCCAATAAAAGTGAAACCCTCTACTTAGCAGCTTTTTAGGACAGAATCGTTCAGGTCTCGGTACTGTTGAGAAAAATCCTCCCACACAACACAGAAATAATACAAACATTAGAGCTGTGCATCACTGAGAGCCTACAAATGTGTTTATTAATGAGTTCAGGTCTAACAGGAACGTTTCTAACACGCGGCAACACAAATGACTAATATTAGGGCTGAACAAGATATCGTTTTCGGATCAAAGTTGCATTATTTTTGTGGCGTTCCTGAGTGACCCAGGATCTGCTGTGTCAACAGTTTTACACATCTGGGGTTTTTCCCTGGTTTTAAAAGTGTTATGGCAACAGCAGCCCAATTCTTCAGGTACCAGAGCTACGCATTTTGTCATTTTCCCATTTTTTTCTCCTTTCGTAGCGATGTTACAGCCCGTATTAATAATGGCTGTGGTCATCCGACTCTGGCGCCTATTCTCCGTTCCTCACTTGGCATCGCTTGTAAGCATGAGACAGAGGGGCTAACCCCCTTCTTTCCACTGGACGTGAAAGAGGCGCGTAAGGTAATAGAAGCATTTTACTCGCAAGCTCGTTCCCAACCGGGAGCGATTCTGATGCAAAACGGGAGCGAAAGCGTTCCACGCAGCTGGTCCCGTGAGGTCACAAAGTCACGGGAGAATTGTGTGATTTCAGAAGTCGACACAATAACATGCAAGGAGAAAGACAGCTGCATGTATCCAAAAAAGTTCTGTGGTTTATTTTCTGTTCTGTTGACATCGAGAATTTACGTACGTTTAGCTGCACGTGACTTTTGTTTTGAAAGTTTCCAGATTTTTTATACTGCTTTCGTGTTTGACTTCCTGTCTGGTCCGATCTAAACTACGGATTTTTACGTGTTTTGGAAGCGTAGCACGTAAATATAAATTCAAAATGTAATGATAGCGTCCCTTTGTTTTTGGGACGCGTCCAAAACATTACACTTTCCTGCTGGTGGAAAGGAACTCTGTTGCGTAGTACATTTCACGACTGTTTTGCAATACTTTCACATCCGGTGGACGGAAGGGGCGATTCTCACCCCAGCTTTCCACAGGACATGAAAGTGGCGCACCGTAATAGCGGTGTTCTACAGCTGATCCCGTGAGGTCACAATATCACGGGAGAATTGCAACACCACATGTGATTTCAGACGTCCACACAATAAAAAGCAAGGAGAAAGATGGCTGCATGTATCCAAAAAGGTCTGGTTTATTTTCTGTTCTGTTTAGATCGACTACGGGGATTTCACAGGTAAAGACGTACTGCACATGACTTTTATTTTAGAAGTTTCTGGATGTGTCACACTACCTTCATGTTTAACTTCCTGTCTGTCCCAATCTAAACTGCGGAGTTTGACGTATTTTAGAAGCATAATGATAGCGTCCCTTTGCTTCTGAGATGCGTCCAAAACGTTACACATAGCTGCCGATAAAAAGGACCCCGTCCACTACAACGGCGGCTAATTGACGCGTAGTACGTGTCGCAGCTATTTCGCAACACTTTCATGTCTTGTGGAAACGGCCGGGAAACGGCCGCGAAACGTACTACGTGGCAATTAGCCGCCGTTATAGTAGACAGGGTCCTTTCCACCGGCAACTAAGTGTAACGTTCTGGACGCATCCCAGAAACAAAAGAATGCTATATCATTACGCCTCGAGTCTATTTTTTAAGCGCTACGCTTCTGAAACACGTCAAACTCCGCA
Organism: Aphyosemion australe; assembly: GCA_006937985.1. Classification (NCBI taxonomy): domain Eukaryota; kingdom Metazoa; phylum Chordata; class Actinopteri; order Cyprinodontiformes; family Nothobranchiidae; genus Aphyosemion; species Aphyosemion australe. The sequence continues at coordinate 74,161 of SSNS01000027.1, forward strand.
GTTTAGATCGGGACAGACAGGAAGTCAAACACAAAGACACTGTGAAACATCCAGAAACTTCCAAAATAAAAGTCACATGCAGTACGTCATTACCTGTGAAATCCCCGTAGCTGACGTAAACTGAACAGAAAATAAACCACAGACCTTTTTGGATACATGCAGCCATCTTTCTCCTTGCTTTTCATTGTGTGGACTTCTGAAATCACGTGTGGTGTTGCAATTCTCCCGTGATTTTGTGATCTCACAGGATCAGCTGTGTGGAACGCTTTCACGTCAGAAGCGCTCCTGGTTGGAAGTGTCCCGCTATTTTGTTACACGTCGCTTTTTTGCAGCCGGTGAAAAGCCGGGGTCAGGCTTCCTGCAACAGCTGAACGTGTTTTACCGTAATAACACTAAGTGTACCGGAAAACGCAACTTCCCTTCTTTTAAAAACAGTTTGAATTTTCCTGAAGCCATTCTTGAGTTACAGTAATTCAAAATACCGGTAAGCAAGTAGAATGGGTTATAGTCGTGTTTTTGTGAGCCTTGGTAAAACAGAGCAGGGGAAACGATGCATGAATGTTTTTGTTAACATTTGAAATCCATTCTTACCTTCAGTTTTCCTCCTGGCATTATTAGAGTAACAGTAATTTCCTGTCATTTGTAAATATTACTGTATATTATGAATAATGTGCTGAACCTTGATTTGAAGAAAACCGTGAATCGAATTGAGTCTTAAAATCATTCAGCCCCTAAATAATACACCTCTAAGACACCAACTGGTTTCTGAAGTCGTTATAAAAAAATATGCAGCAGCAAAGAAAGAGGAAAATAAAACATCGGCTGTACTTGGATCAGAATGGAAAGCATTAAAACATGTAAAAGCTACATAACAGCTGTTTTGGGATTAGATTAAAACACATCTAACAACAAAATGAAGAAGAAAGCAGCAAACCGCTTCTTCACCATAGCGTGCATCACTAAATAATCTTTCGGTCTCTTAGCAGCCTTGCACAAGGTCGCAACTGGTTTCCACTGGCGACGGAGCCCCCTATCATTATCCTGACTGTCACATGTCTGATGTGTCAGCGCACAGCAAGTTGGATGAACCTTTATTTTAAGAAGCGGAACAGAAACGAGAACACAGACGACATTTTTCTGACTGAACATTAGCTGGGTGGTGTTTTTACTTTAGGCCATAAACAAGCATCTCTGAGAATAGCAGGCCAGTGATTCAGCGCAAAGTGAAGTCTGCTTTTCTGTGAAACATCTCGAGTGGAAACATTTTGTTCCCTTGAACGTAGACTTCAGCAGTCAGGTGAACCTGCGTGTGTTTTTGCAGCATCTCGCCGTGGGTTTCTACCAAACAAAAACCATCTGCTTGCTCTTTTCCTACTGACACACGTGCACTGTGGGTATGAGCAAACATGCTCCCGTTTCTCACCTCCAACATAAACATTCCAACAAGACGTTTTACAGACAGGCTTTTAGGCAACCGTTCACACGTTTTAGCTCTATAGTAACACAATTTCTCTTGTTGCTTGTGCAGAATCCATTTAAATAACATGTCTAGTAAAATGTTTAACATTTCTTTCTGCACATTTATGTTCATGCATCTAAAAATCAAAGTTTGGGTAAAAGAAAGATAATGTAGAAATCGACATTTTTCTACTAAGCATTATTTGCATGTTTCTGCTCATGTTTAATCCACATCAGTGTGTAGGACATGTATCCCACCAAGTGCATGAATGTTTTCTTGTAGTTTGGTAATTCTGTTCATTTGCATGAGTCTGTTTAGGATGTTGGTGGGCTTCCACACATGAAATGCAAACACTTCTATAGATTTGTGAAGAAAAATGAACCACGCTTCCACAAATAAAGCAAGGCTGGTAATGAAAATTTGTTTTTAGTGCCGTTATTAAGAGTTGACACCTTCTCAGGAAGTGTCTCCAACACTGTCAGAGCCTGACGATGAGGAGAAAGTGGAGAGATGAATAAAGACGGAGTCGTTTTTACTCGTGAAAGTCTGTTTATGCATACTAAACAGGAGGATCATGTGAATAACTGACTTTCTTTTTTCTATAACTCATTTTCTTTAAGCATTTGTTGGTAAAATCACTTAATGAGACTCATCTTGCTGCATGACTCCATTCCTTTCACAGATGTCCTGGCAGAAAATCGTTTTTAATTGGGTTCTAATGCAGGAATGAAGCACATTTTTTTTTAAAATGGATTAATTTAAACCAAACATTAGTATTACTCAAGATGCTGAAATAAAAGTAACTTTGGATGCACTTGTGGCTCGGAAAACCAAAATTCTCCCTGCTATTCCTGATTAGGAATATCTTTGATGTGCATCCACGATCCCTACAGATGGTTCTGCAATCCATTTCCAGCTCGATGAGCATCAGCTACCTTTGACGAAGGCCCTCTGAAATTTTCTTTGTCTTTAAAGTGACAATGTGTAGTTTTTACCATTAATCTCTGGAAATATCCATCGAAATGTTGAAAATGAATTAAATGATGCCCAGTTGTTGACAAATATTGGCGGTTTCATAACATATAACCATAAAAATCAGGTCTAAAACACATGGGAGTGGGTCTAATGGTGCGTTCCAGTTGTCCTCGGAACTCGGAATTTCCGACCAGGAAATGACGTAACGAGCTCGTTTTGCGTTCCAAATTTCAACTTGGAAAAAATGGACGCCGCCAGTAAAGCTGCGTGTGTTGTTGCTCTGTATGACTACAAAGAACTAATAAAGTATTCTCTGCACCTAAAGTCCCTCGAGGAGGAATGCAGGAAATGCATAGATGGTGTCACACACAACAATCGGCAGTTGCCACATAAAACCAGAATAAAACATTAAAAATCAAACGTCAAAATGTAAACACCAGGAACAGTTAAAAAACCATAAACACCGGTCAATTTCGGCGGCAATGCTGACATTTTCAGCAACGTAACTATTGATAACAAGAATAAACAACTCGGTGCTGTTAAATAGCAACAAGAAAAAAAGCAGAACATATAAATGATGAAAAATATAAAGACTACAACAACAATGAGCATGGCCATCTTTAAAATGGTGATCTTGGGATCCTCTGAAAGAAATGAGTTAGCAGCTCGGAATTCCGAGTTCATTGCGTCATTTCCAGTTAACTTATCTCAGAAAAACGAGTTCCGAGGACAACTGGAATGCACCATAAGCACAGACATATATACGTAGATGTCTCGTGGACTGGCGTTGCCTATATGAGCAGCTGTAGTGGCCGGCCGCCATCTTAGATGGGTCTCCATTCGCCCCCAGTGCATTCATTTCTACTGAGGAAGGTGCTTACCCAGCTAAAACACACATTTTATCGAACCTTTTCACAAAATCAGACACATGGTATGGCATGATAATTAAAATATAAATATAATTAAACTAAATGAATTAAAATATAAAATCCCATCAGGTAGGCTAGAAAAATCAATAGTAATCCCACGTGATCTGCTTTCAATAGTTAGCAGGTTGTTGCAACCGTAGGCTGCACAAAAACAGGCATAGTTCTTCACTCTGCATTAACTTTAGAAAGTGAGGAGACCCATCCAATATGGCGGTGGCGCTGTTATCTCCAGCGCCCAATGGGGCGTCTACGTATCCATGTCTATGGGTCTAAGGGTGTTTCTCAATCGCAAGGAATCTTGCCTTGCCTAGCCTGCCAAGGCACTGCCTTGCCAGGCCAGACGCCTAGCTTCTGAGGACACTGTCCTTCCTTGGTCAAAGAAAATGGTTAAATGAAACAGACTTACCCCACGTGACCACGGCCGGCCAGAGCCCGCCCCCTGCTTACATGCTCTGTTGATGTCCCTCCCATCATAGTAATGTTAAGTTTTAATATCGAGCCTTTTACTTATTTAATTGTGTATATATTGGTTAAATCAAATGTGTAAGTGAGTTAGTACCTGCTAGCTACCGAAGCTGCAACTACTAAACAACTAACCAACCATAGATAACTGCTTTGGGTCTAAATAAACATTTTACATATAAGCTCAATAGCTACAAATAGTTGACTTGCATTTAAACTGGAAATTTGCCCTCGAAGTAGCTGCTGCCAGCTCCTGATCACATCTTTTTGAAAATACCGCGCTGCATTCTGGGAAATTTTTGACCAAGAGAAGGCAACAAGGCACCTCTCGTGTATCCTTGCTCAATTAGCTAAACGGCTAACAAACGGAGGACAGATGCCTTGGAAGCACATGAACATTGGAACTGATTGGAACACACCTTGGCGGTTCCTGATGATGTATCTCCTAGGCCACTGTTCCCCAACCCTGGTCCTCAGGGCCCACTGTCCTGCATGTTTTCCATGTTGCCCTTTCAAACACCAGTGTTTCCCTGCTGCCACACACCTGACTCAAATGAATGAGTGATTAACAGGCATCTACAGCACTTGAAGTCCTCCTGAGGAGGCAATGCAGATCAGGTGTGCTGAAGCAGAGACATGGAAAACATGTAGGACAGTGGGCCCTGAGGACCAGGGTTGGGGAACACTGTCCTAGGCAACCGGGGCGGGACCAAGGCATCAAGGCGAGGTTCCTTGAGATTGAGAAACACCCTAAATCTCTGGGCGACGCCATATTGGATGCCACGTTTCCTTCTACGGGAGCCCGTGAGGACAAAATGCATTTAGTGATTTGTAACAAACGGTTACAAAACTTTCACCATTCATAAGCGTTGTTTTAAACATTTACCTCTTCACTTGCTGCCAGTGATGAAAGAGTCTGATGTGTTCGTCATTTTGCAGGAGGTTGCACTCCCAGGGATTTTTGACCCTAATGGCCATCCGTTGGTAAGGTCTTACTTGAACACAAAAATACTTGCTTGCTTGCAATGATTTAGGTATGTACTGCCCCCTATCAGGGAAAATACACACAGTCACTTTTTACATCTCATCAAATATGCTGCAAATATCAGAATTCACCAACTGGCTGTCCACTCACACCTGATTTAAATCCAGATTCAAATTAAACCCGTTTCCAGCACTTTTCTTGTTTTTACCACTCAAAGATTTCTAAAAGGGGTCTTGAGCATAAAAGAAAATTCCTAAAAATAAATCAGAAAAAAGCAAAAGTTGAAGGCAACAGAATAAATTTAGCTATCTGCTCCTAAAATGCTGAGATTTCTGTGAAAGGTGCAGCAGGAGGGAGCTGACAGCTTCAACCAGCTCGGTGAAGATGCCCGAGAGGTTTGAGATTTCTGAAAGCAGAAACTCCAAAGCCTTGGTGGATTGACGTAGGCAGCTTTAACTCTTCTAACTAAATGCAGAAGGACCGCTCTTTGGCGTCAGCCACCAAAACCTGTTGGCACCAAAATGGGACCGAAGACGGAAGCCAAATACGAATCTGAATGAACGTGGACGATTATTGGACTACAAAATTATATTTTATGTGTTTTTTATATAAGAGTCATCCTGTCAGGAGTTATTAGTCATGAAATGCTTAGCGATTCATGAATTGTTTGGAACTTCTTCAATAAAACACCTCCAACAATGGGACCAGAATGAGAACATAGAGCCAGAACGGAGGGTGGGTTAGATGATTTATTCTCTATAGCCACAGTTTTCTGTTCAAGTTTTCTTTATGATTATTTATCAGATTTGATGTGATTAACAAAGCCAACTAATCTCAAATCCTCGGTTTTATACTAAAGTGCAAACAGAGGCAGTTAGATTAATATAAGAAAAACTCATATTTCAAACATAAAGATGACTAAGGTGCTCATTCTCCAAAAAAAATCTTTGAACTGATGTTTGTAGACACAAAAACAAATGAATCATTTGACTCTTTTGTGTCATTATGCTGTTTATGAAAGACGCAATTATGATCAAATATAATAGAAAATAGCTTTAAAGTTGAAGATTAACTGTTTAAAACAATGAAAATGTGGCTAACCCTAATCCAAAAAGCATAAGTGAAATTTAAAAATCCACAAAAAAAAGTCTGAGCAGTTAATTTGGGTTTAGATTTTTTTTATTTTTTCATTTTTTTCTTCCTTTCCTTTTGTAAAAGGAATTACGCGTTAATCTACAGTCCTACTTGAGTTTTCTTAAGTCTGCCATATATTTGCCACAGGATGACTAAATTAAACTATTTTCAGGTTTTTTATTTGTTTCTAAATTAATTCGACTGAATACTCAAACCAATTTGTATTTTTTGTATAAACTAAGAATCTTCAGAAATTCCCTTTTTATAAATACTATTATAACGATTGTTTTTTAAAGATCAACTTTACTCATATTTTAATACATTTGCAATAGTCTCTAGTTAGTAGAAAATGAATGCCTTGAAAGTCGTACTCTGGGGAAAAAAGCTCCAGTGTGCCTGTTTGAGGACAGAAGTGAGCCAGATCACAGCTGAGCTTCAGATGGCAGGGTTTAGAGTCTTATTTCCTGATATTTGGACATCTGAAATGGCTTCCTACTTGTCTGACAGGAGTTTCTGTGTTAAAATTGGTGACTCAGTGTCCTCCACAGCTCCCCTGACGTGGTGTTCCTCAGGGGTCCATTCTTGGGCCGCTGTTGTTCACTTTGTACCTACTTCCCCTGGGGGCTATTTTTCGACGGTTTGGGGTGCCTTTTCACCTCTATGCGGATGATAGTCAAATCTATGTGCCCCTTAGCTGTGAAAACAATTTTTGTGCAGTAAAATTATTCGATTGTATAGCCGCGGTTAAATCATGGATGTCTGAGAACTTTTTGTATTTTAATGAAACCAAAACCGAGGTCTTAGAAATTGGCCCTAGACACGCAGGTGGTACTGACCGTTTGGATTTGGGACCGTTAACCCAGTTTTCTAAGCCCACTGTCTCTAATCTTGGGGTGAAAATGGATAGACATTTCTGTTTTGATAAACAAATAAGCTCGGTGGTGAGTGCTAGCTTTTTTCACCTGAGACAGCTAGCAAAGATAAAAACATCCTTATCACGATATCATTTTGAGATTCTTATCCATGCTTTTGTGACGACTAGGCTTGACTACTGTAACGCCCTATATGTGGGCATCAGCCAGTCTTTGATTTCACGTCTGCAGCTGGTTCAGAACGCTGCAGCACGTCTTTTAACAGGTACTCGTAAGCATGACCATATTTCACCAGTCCTATCACCGCTTCATTGGCTCCCGGTCAGATACCGAATTGATTTTAAAATTCTGTTTGTTTTTAAATGCCAAAATGGCCTTGCCCCGCACTACCTATCAGAGCTGCTGACTTTACATGTGCCTGTGTGGTCTCTTCGATCAGCTGAGCGTGGGCTACTCGTGGTTCCCCAGACCAAACGCAAAAGTAGAGGAGACAGAGCTTTCTCTGTGATTGGTCCCAGGTTGTCAAACGAGCTGCCTACAAATGTAAAACAGGCTGACTCTCTCATTGTGTTTAAATCTCGCCTGAAGACTCACCTTTTTTCTCTGGCTTTTGATTGAAGTGGTTGGTTTTATTGTGACTTGTGTGATCTTGTTGCCACTGTATTATTTTAGTTATTCTATTTTATTTTTTATCTTTTTACTTTTTATTGTACAGCACTTTGGTACAGTTTTCTGTTTTTTATTAGTGCTTTATAAATAAATTGGATTGAATTGGATTGGATCTCTCCTCTGATTGGCTAACAGCAACACAACTCTACCACTGACTCTGTTTGCTCTGCAACGTTGATGTTTTATCTCCACAAATAACACAAGCCTGGAGGAGTTCTGCTGTGTGGTGGTTATATTGCTAATGCTAATGGTTAGCTTCTACTAGCTGAGACGTTCTCTGCCGTTTCCTGGACGCTAAATCAACAACAGCCTTCCCCGTCGTGAGTCAAGATGGGTGAGTCCATGAATGTTAAGTGACGGTGTGACGTAGATCTGTCAGGATTTCCTAATCCTAGAGTTTCATCATCTATTTTCTCTCAGAAGGATAGTGACCGAAAGAATGAGATCACAGATACAAGCAGCCAAAATGAGTTTTCTCCACAGGGTGTCTGGGCTCTGCCTTAGAGATAGAGTGAGAAGCTTGGTCATCCTGGAGGAGCCTGGAGTCGATCCGCTGCTCCTTCACATCAAGAGGAGCCAGTTGAGGTGGCTCGGGCATCTGGTTAGGATGCCTCCTGGACGCCTCTTTGGTGAGGTTTTCCAGGCACGTCCAACAAGGAGACTTAAGGGAAGACCCAGGACACGCTGGGGGACTATGTCAGGCTGGTCAGGGAACACCTTGGGATTCCCCCGGAGGAGCTGGGCCAAGTGGCTGGGGAGAGGGAAGTCTGGGACTCTCTGCTTGAGCTACTGCCCCCGCGACCCGACCTTGGATAAGCGGATGAAAATGGATGGATGGATGGATTTTCTATCAGAAGCTAATGCAGGAGATAGGTGTAGGAGACTATTTTCATGTTCAACCTGCATGAAAAACTCAGAGTGACTGATTATATTCAAAAATATTCATTAAAAATGTTTTCAGTGATGTTGACCTTTAATGACCTTTAATGGTTTTAGAAATCAAAAAAGTACAATCGTAAATCTTTAGTGTCAGTTCTTTGAAAATAAAACCACCACGAACTCTTCTTCTGCATCTTGCACAAGTTCATAAATGCAGACGTCATGTTCTGTTCTCAAAGCTCTCAGGGATTTTAAAGTTTTATACAGGAGCCCCTGGCAGCTGCCGTCGTACTGTAACAGGGCAGTAAATTACATCTGGCTTACTGTTCTCCGCTGCACGCTTCTGTGGCAGCAAAGCCTGTTGCTTAGCAACCCCTTAATCAATACCTGGTCCTCATCCGGAACAATGCAGAGCCACAAGAGAGGAAATAATGGAGGAATATTTAGCTAGCAGCCTCACCGCACAAAGGACATGTCAGACGTTATTCGTGTACGTATCAGTCACCGACGGTCTCCGTTGGCAACCATCTGATATTGTTGGCTGATTGAAAAACTTGCATAACGGAGTTGAAGAGATGAAATAAACAGAATGTGAACTGTTTGAGCTGCGTGTTTGTCTGAATCTTTTCTAACTCCTGGACAAAGTTAAGAGATGCTGCTTCTGCCTGGACCGCAAACAAAGTCTTTACTGTTGTAAGATTGAGTTAATTTAGATTTTTATATGTCAGGTAAAAGTCTTTAAGTCTGCGGAGAATTTGGTTTTAAAAGTTTACTACTGGGAACTAGAATGAACTTTTACTTCTAGAAAGTTAATTTAGCACAAGAGGGTTTAGTTAATGAAAACGTGCCATTTTAAGGAAAACAACATCCTATATTTTGCTATTTATATGGATGAGGTATAGAGTATTAGATGGAGGTAATTTAATGTAGAACAAGATTTTATTACATAAAAACACTTTGTTGTTGAAAAGTTGATTTTTTTGAGTTACATCAGATTTTGATGACCTTCTTTTTGAACTGTTTATTGTTCCTGAACCATGAATGCTTTTTAAATAAGCTTTTATTTATTTGTCTTATATTAAAATTAAACTTTCAGTCCAACTCTTGTTTTTGTTAAATTAAATAAAGTTTATAGAAAATTAAAGCTTCTAGTGGTTTCCAAATTTTATAAAGTTTAGTTGATAGTCATAAAGCTGGTATATTTAAAAAATATTACTTTAGAAACTTGGTAAAATGTTTTTCTGCTTTTTTACTATGTTGAGACAAACAAGTGCATACAGATATTGTTTCAATCACAACTCATGATCAAATTCCAAAATAAAAGCGTGGTGAATCAACTTCACGTTTTCCTTTTCAAAGATAACATTTAGGGGAAAAAACAATCTCATAAAAATCTTAAAGTGATTTTTTTCAAGGTAATAACTTTAACTTACCTTCGATAGACATATGAGAATGGGTCAATAGAACTTTGATATAAAGAATAGATCTACACGGCTTGTTAGCAGCCAGGTTGACGCGCTGCTAATGGCTAATGTTTGCGTAGCTTTAGCTGCTGCAGGTAACAGGTTACACAGCTGGAAAATGTAACTATTCAGACTAACTGCAAGAATCAACCCTGATTCAGATTAAAGCTCTTTCAGGAGGAATCTAATAATATTTATTTAATTGTCCAAATAAACATTTACTGAGCTTGTAGAAGGATGAAAACTAAAATTTTGATTTACATCTGTCTGCAGCATCAGGCTTGTGCAGCGCTGAGTGAATTCATTTAGTAATTTCTCTAAATTAAAATAAACAAAACTTTAAAAATCGCTCATAAAATGAGTTAAGAGTAAAAAAGGTGTTTATTTTTTCAGCTTGTTCTGCAGATTAAAGCAGTCCAAGTGTGTCTGCAGGTAAGGATAGGTAGGAAAACTGCAGTGTGTGTGCGTGTGTGTTGTGTTTGAGGGTAAGATGGAGGGAAAGTGAGTGGGAGCCCGGTGTCATACAGTACACCTTCCTGTAGGCGAGTGCGGGAGGCGCGGAGCGTCGGTCAGGTAAACACAGATTACACACCACCGCATCTCAGAGGACTTTATCCCACTTCTTGTTTCCACGAACGCTTTCACAATCCAGTCAGCCATCTGCAGCAGCGACACCTTAAGAGAAAACCACTAAAAGGTCTTTACGCCTTCCAAGAACCACGGTTCCACATCCAAAAGCTCGAGATTATTACCTGTGACACTTTTAACCTGCTTAAGCCGTTTCACCAGAGTCCTGACGAGTTTAAAAAGCTCATTTGGATGAAAATTGTGAGAGCAGAACATGTTGGAGTGTCTAATAACAGACGGCAATAGAAAAGAGCCTTGAGACAAATCTATTATCACATGTAGGAGGTATTAACGCACTCACAAATGTGGCTGCTGCTAAAGTGTTTGAGGGCGGCGATAGAATAAACCTTGATGAAGGGAAAATATTAATTATAGTTTAGACGTAGATTTCTGACAGCTAACAGGTAAAAGTTATCTCACTGTGAATGTTTTAGTTTGTTATATATCTTTTTTCAATTAGACTAAATTTCTGTCTTTAATAGCATCTTTTACTCAGTTTTACATATGGCTGGCTTACATCAAGTGTATGAATAACTTATTAATTTATAACTTCTTATAGGCTGGAGGTCCATCCTTTCATTCAGTCATGGTAGACGTTACAATCCGTCTGGCGTCTTCAAGGCTCTGTTAAATGAGCTGCACTGGCTTTCTGTTCAGAATTGTAATTTAAAATCCTCCTCCTCACTTTCAAAGCTCTTCATCGTTCTTTTCCTCTCTCAGAGGCAATCCTACCTTCAGAGTCCATCCCAAACCATTTGATCTTCTGCATCTTTCCAACTATTCATTACGACCCATCCCCAGTTGGTTTGAGAGCCTTTCAGACCAAGATTCACTCGTTTTTTCAACACATTTCAGTGGCGTCTAGTATAATGAATGCCTTGTGAGTCAATCTATATGGGGATTCCAACTCGGAAAAACCACATAAAACCAGAAAAAAACATTTTAAAAAATCAAACGTCAAAATGTAAACACCAGGAACAGTTAAAAAACCATAAACACCGGTCAATTTCGGTGTGAATGCTGACGTTTTCAGCAGCGTAACTATTGATAACAAGAATAAACAACTCGGTGCTGTTAAATAGCAAAAAGGAAAAACGCAGAACATAAATGATGAAAAAAATAAAGACGACAACAACTATGGTAGCACTGGGTGCAGCCGTCTTTAAAATGGTGATCTCAGGGTTCTCTGAAACGTACGAGCTCGCAGCTTGGAATTCCGAGTTCATTTCATCATTTCCGGTTAACTTACCTCAGGAAAACGATTTCTGAGGACAACTAGAATGCACCATTAGTCAGGAGAAAGTGGAGCTGAAAACGGTACTATTTCCTGATATTTGGACATCTCACCTCTGATTGGCTAACAGCAATGTGACTCTACCACTGACTCTGTTTGCTCTGCAACGTTGATGTTTTATCTCCACAAATAACACAAGCCTGGAGGAGTTCTGCTGTGTGGTGGAGTTGCTAATGCTAACGGTTAGCTTCTACTAGCTGAGACGCTCTCTGCTATTTTCTGGACGCTAACATTCCTGTCTGTTTTTTATCAGCGGCTAATGCAGGAAATAGGGGTAGAAGATTGTTTTCATGCTCCGCCTGCATGTGAAATTCAGAGTGAGTGATCATTTTTGAAAAATAAGAAGTTAAAAACAGTTTCTCAGTGAATTTTCTCTTTAAAGGGATACTATGTAGTCTTGGCTTGTTTTTAGCACCCCCTAGTGTTAGTGAAAGCAAAAGTGAAACGTATCTCCTCGCTGTGCGTTCATCTTTTTAACACCTTAATCTAACTGCTGAAATGTCTCCTCAGCCTTCATTAGTGTCTACAGGAGCGGTTCATCACTAAATCAAACAAATCAGCTGTGTTCATGATCTAAAACATGCAGGAAACATGCAGGAAGCAGACTGCAGCACCAGGCATGTCAGCTATACTTTAGTCCAACAGGGACTGGACCGACACTCTGAAGGTCATTTTAGCACATATTGGCTCAAGAACAAGATTTAAAAATGTGAAAAAGTTGCATAATATGGCTTTAAAGCTGCTCCCATCTATGGAAATCTCTTCCATCCTTTTTCCCACATTTATCCTCATTTCCTTACACAAGCCACTCCTTCACACTTCTACTTTTTTTTTTTATCAAACTGAAACACTTTTCTGCATCTGCATCTTTATTTTATTCACTTAATTGTAGCTTTTTGTCAGTTTTCATGGCAAGATTTCCACAAATAAAATAATTTATTATTATTATTATTATTATTATTATTAATAGATGTGGCCTAAAAACTGCAGGTTAAGCAGACATTTGTGTTTTTCTCCAGCACCTTCCATCACTCACGTGCTCAGAGGCACTCCAACCAGCCTCGAAGACGTGGTGTGGAATCACAGTTTCATCTTTTCCTTCCAAACCGTGGATGAAATCTGCTCCGTTTTCACACATTTCCCTTTGTAAGTGTTGGTCTGCAGGCAGAACGTGTGCTTTAATCTAATTCGGTCCCGCCTGGGGGAACACCCAAAATATGCTTTGTGTTTTCGAGCCAACAACCAGCCAATTACACGCGCATTAGGAAACAGCCACTTCTCTTGAGCGCTGGCGCCCTGGCGTGAAGATCACTACTCTTAGGTTTTCAACCCTCCTTCCCCTGTTATTTATTTTTCACGTTTCTTTTCTGTGTCCTGAAACCTTAAATCTCACTCGTTTCTGTTTCAAACAGCGCTTCAGCGATGAAAAGTTCCTCCTTTTATGCTTTTGCGATGGTCTGATTACACGGCAACACCCAACAATACAGTTGCATCTATTTTTAAGCTCCTGATCTGATGCAAATCCCTCCGGCTCAGAAAGCGGTATGACACATGATGCCTGGCAGCAACTAAAGAGCTGCTCCGAGGATTCTCATGAATTTTACAGTGGAATCAAAGAAGAATATATCAGCAGATTCAAACCCAGGACTTGAAGAATACATTTCAGTTAAGCAAACATTTCTTGCAAGAACGTTGTGTAACATCTCACAGCTTCTTTTACACCGTTTACATTTTAGATTTTGTGATGCATCTTTTGTTGAGCAACAAAAACACTCCTCATCTATTTCGGTTTGCACCCTGGAGCCTCCTACGGAACCACAGAGCTGCAAACGTTCTCCTGCACCGTGAAGGCAGAGAGGTGAGAGCTGGAGGAGCCGGCTGGGGGTCTGACCTGCATCGCTCTGGCTGAAGACACCCAGGGTCTGTCCACCCACTGCGTGCATCCTGAAGGGATACTCCTTTGGGACCTGCAGCGATCCTGCATCCTTCTCCCCCACAGCTCCCAGAGCAGCCAGCTCCTTGTTCAGGCTGAAGCACACCTGAGAAACAAGAGTCAGTCACTCTGCTGCTGGTGTTACCTGTGTCTCTTTAATGTCCACGTGAGGAGGTCTCACCTCTGTTTTACCTTGCTTCCTGTTAGAAATAAAATAGCATTTATCACTCGTTATGATCTAATAGAGCAAATGATCTAATTAATAATCATTTATTGTAAGAATAAGACTAATAAAATTTAAACGTATACATACTTCCCGATGGTTATCTTTCCAACGTCTCCCTTTTCTGAGGCTTTGTCCCACTGCTGAGATAAATACTTGGGAACCTGACAGATGGTTTCACACAATCATTCAATTAAGTTTACTTTTAAAGAGAAAATCAGAATTTGCGATTAACGACGTAGATAATCGCTTCCCGCAGACTTTGGTCGGTAAAGTGCACATTTTGCGTTTATCACGTTAATTCGATTATTTGTTCGTAAACAAACCTTAACCAGCCACACGCCTTGGCTCTGCCTGACTCCAGTCAAATCCACCTCCAGCTTGTCACACATGGCTTCACACCTGACGCTCAGCAACACCTGAGCGGCTCACCTGGGAAATGCAGACACAACACTTCCGGTTTTTCAAAATAAGATGAGGACATGCAAATAAAAGCATCATTTACTGTTGTGTAGGTGAAGTTTATTGACTAAATTTGATTTACATTTATTTTAAAGTGCAAATAAATTATTTATGTACTTGTCACATGACTTGTTAATGTAAATCTGGAACCATTCTTATTTATTTCTGATTTACTTTCTTAAAATGCTCATTACTAAAATGTCAAATCAAAACTTCATTTATAAAGCACTTTTCCAACAAATAATGCAACTCAAAATGCTTTACAAGTTAAAATGACCCTATATAACCCTCATTCCCATCCCTCCCACACCAGTTTAAACTCCTGTACACACACACACACACTTCAGAACATCAATAAAAACGATATTCGGCTGAGTTCAGATGAGCCAGATATGGTATGTCTTCAGGTTTTATTCCACCTGTATTTGACTGGTTTTGCTAAATAATTCCAGATTAAGTGACTTTCAGGATATTTTCTGTCTGATGAAGAATCCTGGCTTATTTCTGTCTTTTAATGAGATCTAGTTCAAGTAGAACTGGACATAAAATGACTAAAACATCTATTAAAATCCAAACTTTATAAAACTTTCAGAAAGTAAACTATTGATTAAAACCATTTTAAAGGGTGAGGGTGAGAAAATCAAATGAAACAGCAGTGATTTAAAGGTTGAATATGGAACACAGACACTATAGCGACATCTAGTGTTCAGAGGTGGTATTGCAACAAAAGAACACATTTTCCAGCCGTCGGGGTGTTGGTTCACTGCTGATACGTGAAGTGAGCAGCCAGCACCATGTCCAGTGATGAATCGTACAGGGTAAGGACTAATTTCTACTAATACGTTTATTTTACAACAGTATTTACCGTTAGAACATCTTCTGGGCTCAGAAGCAGCTGCTTGACTTGTTGAGTCCACCATTTTACAGTCCCAGCCTCGCCTTGCCGAGCGGACTTTTTATAGTGCAATGGTGTCCTCTAGTGGCTGGTAGATGTAAACATAAACTCAGCATTGTGCCCATCAAAATAAAATTTAGATTTTTGTTTTAAAGACACATTCCGCAACTTTTACACCTTAAAATAATGATTTTTGTAAATTTTTGGCGACATGCTATCATCTATTATGTTCATTTTCGGAGCTGTGATGGTGTTAGGGTGTCCCACGTCTGTTTACCGAACTATACTTTTTTTGACCCGCGGTCCACCGCCGAAAGTACTGACTGCTTTATAGCACAATATGGCAAGCCAAAGGAGTCAAAAAAGTGCGTGTTCTAAATGCGGGTTATGTCTGCCAAAACGCGGTCTTGAACACGCCAAAATACGCATCTCGAATGCTGGATTTTTGACGCCAAAGGGGGCAAAAAAAACGCATGTTCTAATATTGCACATTCTAAACATGCATTTTGGCGGACATAACGCGAGTTTAGAATGTGTGCTTTTTTAACCCTTTGGCTTGCCATTGTAGTATAACGTAGACCCGCGGTTTAGAGACTTGAGCAATGGCAGATCCACCAAAGAAAGCTATAAATCCCTTATCAGAGGAATCTGAAAATAAAAGAAGAACGTGATAGAGCAAGAGCAAAGACCAGAGTTATTATTGGGCTGTCTTTTCCTCGCTGGAGAGCTCTTTTAGAAAGAACAGCATGAACTACGGACTCTGATCTAGCCGTGCTGCTAATGGCTAGGTAAGTAATAAATGATTTCACCGGGGTTATTTTGTTTGGTCGGGCATAAAGTTGTTATACAGTCCTGATAAAACTATTTATTCAATGTGTGGAGGTGGAAAAGTTTGTTTTCATGACATTAGGAATGTAAACATGCCTCTTATGCCCGAGAGAGAGATTTGATTTTACGACAGTGACGTTACGCAGCAAGCCTTGAAAGGGCGACAGAGAGCAAATATCTGCAAAGTTCAGGAATGTGGCTTTATTATAGCTTTTAAAGTAAAAACTGTACATTCATTCTGCGCACCTCTAAATGCCTATTATTTTTTAAAATATAGCTTTTTATTAAAATGTTTCATTATTCAACCTTTAAAACTTCCACGTAGTATTTTTATTTATTTAAGTTAACTTGAAAGGGAAATGAACAAAAGCTTGTTTCTGCTCCTTTAATCTTGCGGCCTTTGATAATATTAATGTGGTGCTAATGATCAAGTTAATGTTACAAAACCTCATTATCATCGGATCTGAACCCTAATTGATTTGGTAAGAGCTCGGTGTAATCTGTCAGACTTCTGAATCATAGACTCCCTCTGAGATTTATTATTCAAAGATGATTGATGGAGTCTGATGATCAAGCGGCTGAAGTCCAGGGTCGAGCGGTGATTTCATAACTGCTCTGTTTAGTGGGAGGCTTTTTGAAGCCCACGAGTGTAATCGTTAACATTTAAACCACCTGTTTGAGCGAAGATGCTGTCTGCCATCATTTGTTTGAGAGAATAATGTCAGTTTTCTGATTATTCTGGTACGATTTTTATCATTTTCTGCTTTTTTAATTGCAATATTAATTAAAATATAGCTCAGTTACAAAGATGGACATCAGATGTTATCAATAAAGTTTTAAAAGTTTGTTTTTTATATTCTTATGAAACACAGATGCCCCGACAGTGAAGTCATGAAACTAAAGGATCTTGTATTTATCTCATTTCATGTTTGTTACATAACTGGGATCAGTGAAATGTCTGTAAAGATGTGGCTGTGAGCGTGACCCAGGTGAGGCTGGAGCTCACCTGGTCTGAACAACCTCCAGGTGTCTCGGAGGGAGCTTTCATGTGAAGGATGAAAATCAGCAGTGCACCATTTATTGATTAAAATGGAGTTCTAAGGTTTAAAGTAGAAAAGATGAAGAAAAAGAAAAAGGAAATTAGAAAAGCTCGGTTGGTTGATGGTTTAAATGAAGCTGCTGTTGCTACATAACAGATCTCACCAGGGCAGAAATGGCAAAAAAGGATTAAAGCCATCAAGGTTTGGTTTGAGCAGCTGGAGTTTTGTATCAGAAATCAGTGGTGCAAAATAAAATACAGGCCTTTGCCTTAAAATAAAAAAAAACTGAGTTAAAGTGTTTATTTTTTAATAAAAAAAATGATCACAGATTTTTTTTAAATGGTTCTTGGAGGAGTTGGCAAAATGAAATGCAAAACGGAGACTTTCTTGTACGGTTTTTATCTTTGTCACATCTGCTGGACAACTGTTTACAACAGACACGCGCAAGCAAAAATTCCATAAAATATATTTTTCCAATAGTCGTTTTGTCCTATTTGATGGATGGAAACTAAAAAAAAACTTTTGATATAATACCCTTAACTATTTAATACGAAAGTCACCAAAATATTACGGCATTTTTGACAAGTCTGTTGATTTTTATGTTAGCTAGAACGGTTCAGTAGGCCTACAATCTGCCAAAAAAGATCGTTGCCCTCTAGTGGAATTTTTTTCCATTACGTCAAGCATTTGTTACCAAAACAGTTTTTCTAGTGGTTGAGTGTGATGTGATGAATGAAAACAATTTAAAGCACAATTAAAAAAACAAAAAAACAACCAAACTCTTATCATGCAAAAAGCACGTTAAAATATGGCATTTTTAAAGAATCATTAAACATATCTTGAACAATACGTAAACTACATTGACATGATATATCTTGTCTACTTTTGCTCTTTAGTGACCTCTCATGGTCATTTTAAGAAATTACAACTAACTCATTTTTAACGGCAAACATCAATAAACTGGCTTTTTTCACATCATAATATATTACAATTGTATCTTTTAACAAAATATAGCCTACAGAAGTTAAATTCAATTATAATTACTTACCTGTTTTATTAAATGCTCCTCAAAGTTGATCATTTGCTTACTGTAAAGAGAAAAAGTGTCAACATATTTTTTAGGTATTGTAACGTATTTGTTAGAATTTTGTTTTTCAACACAAGGGATGTAATGCTGATAATGTCCACTAGAGGGCGACAAATAACCTTATTAGGCAGAGGCAATAAATAATGCAGTATCTGTTCTAGCTTAAAGGTGCTATGTGGGATATTCATAGAAATCATGGTAAAAATTGTGACTCTTTAGCGCCATGCAGTTCAGAGTAAGTATTGCAGCTACGGTGGCCCACTCACAAAGGCAACAACTCCAGCGTTCACTCCAGCCATCTGGTTAGTTTTTTATAAAAAGCATGAGATTGATTTATTTCCAATCTCTGTAGCCTAACCCACACAAAGCATATAACTACTCCACCAGTTAAAAAACATGTTTTAATGACTGTTCAGTCTTAATGCATAATGCCAGGCGTACCCCCCCATCCCCCAACGAGACGACGCGCGCACCCAANCCCCCCACGACGCGATCCGCCACCCCCCTCAGTCAACAAGCATCACGGCTGTAGACATTTCTAGGGGAAACACTGCTGTTAGCTGTTATATCAACCTACCAGTCCTGAAGGAAGCTAGCATAGCTGCCTGTCACCGATTCACACACGGAGGAGGGGTGGCATCAGCTGTGGCGTCCGGTGTCATGTGGAGCAGAGCAGCGGAGTAAACAAGAGTCTGCCGGTTAGCCATCAGCTGATCGTGGCACACTGTGTGCGCCGCAGTGAAGATCGAGATGGAGCTAAAGTCAACCACTGGCTGTTTAGCGATCGGATAGCCGATGAGGTTTGGCTGGAGCCGTGGACACGCTGTGGAAATAAAGTAACTAATGCTAACGTAGCCACCGGCTAGCAGACCACCGCTGAAGCGTGTTGGGAGAGACACGGCAGGCTGCGGTAAGAGAGGAGACTTTAATAGAAGGAACTTTCTTGAAGAAGGACTTTGGAACTGATATGTTGGGACCGGATTGGGAGCTTTATTATGAATAAAAGAAATGATCAGCTGAGGTGAGTCAGGAACAACACTTGGAGGCTGGTGTCTAGCTGTTGCGGGCGGGGTTCTCATCATATGCGGCTGCTGAGTGTTGGAAATCAATAAGACCTGACATATTTGATGTGTCTCTTTTGATTTAATTGTTTGTTATTCAAACTAACAAAGTATAGCAACGGTGTAGCAGCTAGTCTCGTCTCTTCTTAGTTGCATTGTCTGACGCCATGCTTCCACGACGCACTGCTGCCCTCTGCTGTTTCTGTCAGGTTACAGTCATAGTGCAAACGCGTAACGTGGAGCTCATATGTCCCTAAATAGCTACCGTATTTCAAGATGGAGGATGACCATGGAGCATCGACCACAATTTATGTATTAAAAATGTAAAATTTGAAGCTGAGAGGAATATTTAGAATTGATGTTGGTGAGAAATATTAATGAAAAAGGACAAGTTTGTGCACTGGATGCACAGAATTTGGTAGTAAACAGGTAAAAATATTACACACTGGGGCTTTAAATAAAAACTCCACATACTTATAAAAAACACAGCATTTCTCATGTGTTGTTTATGTAAACAAATCTCAATAATCTATTAAATTTTGTTGCTTTTTTATTGTTTTCATCATCCATTAGAAAGGTCCAACGATAACTAGCGAAACCAGCTTGTAGCATCTTTTGCTGACCGTGTTTGTTGTAATGCTAAAAAATGACCGTCAGATAGCAATAGTTGTTCAAGGCGACCCAAAAGCCAAAAATCAACAAGTCACAAGAAAGTTACCTGCTTTTGGCGTTTGTTCTCATTATTAACTTTTGCCAACCGTCTTGTTTTGACTTGTAGGCCTATACTTCTCCACCTTGGTGAAATGATTAACAACATTGCTAAAGTAACGCTGCCGCCATCTGCTGGTCATTTGTGAAATTACAACTTACTCTTTTGTTTTTTACAGCAAACATTGATAAAATGAGTTTTTGCCACATCAAATGTTTTTTCTTTCTTTAGACTGCGTAAAATTAATGAGCTGAACCTTTGATTTTGAAAATCAAAAATGTTTACTTCTATACACATTTAGGAAACTTTAAAATAATTAAACTAATTAATACATTATTTGGTTTTAATTAGGCATTAAGTAAACAATTTCCAGTACATTTTTGATGTACTATCACCATTTAATCACGCATGATACACTTCTGTTTTCATTAAATGATGATGATGATAGTTATTATTATTATTAGGCCTATTATTTATTATTATTATTAGGCCTATTATTATTATTATTATTATTAGCCTATTGGTTTCTGGTGAGAAAATCCAATTACCAAAACTTGCACTGACTCTCCACAGAGATCAAGGTTATTGTTCTCTTCATCATTAATTAAACCTCCACAGCTTTTCTTTCCAGTTAACCAAAAACCATCTTTATAATTAAGCTACACATTAAACAAGAGGCCAGGCTGTGGTGAAGACCTTATCATGTTTTTTTTTTATGCATTTGGAGATATGTGCATTTTTAAATATTAAAAAGAAGAAGAAAAGAGAATCTGCTGAAGAGCAGATGGACATGGATAAAGCAGCTCTTTTGTACATGTCGCCCTCTTGTGGACAAGCAATAAATTGCTGCAACTAAATGAATGAATGAATGAATGAATGAATGAATGAATGAATGAACGATTACACTAGAGCATTCTGGAATGTCACCTCTTTACCACATTAAAGGGTTTATGGATACAAATAACATAAAAACAAACTGTGAATTATGAGACTTGTGACTTCCTGTGCCCGTACACATCTCTCATCAGAATGACCTGGAACACCTCAGCATCACAAAGAGCCTCTTAAACTTCAGCTGTCAGCACGTTCACATAAACCCCTGTGATCAAAATCGAGACAAAGTCTCAGAGTTTTCCGCTCAGCATCACTGGAGTCACTCCCTCAGACAATGAATCTTAAGTCTGACTTCCTCTGTTCATGTCTGTGTGAAACATCTGCTGGTTGAAGGATTCAGGAATCCATTTTCATCAGGAATGAAATGAACTTGGCGCCGAACGGCTCGTGGTTTTGACTTTCTCATCAAGGTCGTCCCCACGCTGGCATGACTGCCCACAAAACGGATGAAAAAACATCCTGGGATGATTTTCTGGTCTTAATTTCATTCCCTGATTCTTTCTTGAGTGATCATTTCAACAGAAGCTAATTAAATTTGGTATAAATGCAACACAAAGTGTTCCTGGTGCAGTTTGTATCAAGTGCTCCTAGTTGAATGAGGAGGCGTTGCCATGGCAACCTCGACTCAGCAGATGCAGTTTAAAGACTGGAAGCAAAACACAAAAGATAAAAGTGAAACAAATTTTTTAAAAAAAGTTTAGTTTATTTTACAGCATTATCAATAGAATATTGACATTTTAGCCATTAGAATACTTACGGAAAACCCTAACCCTTCACTCACTAGTATATTTTCCATTTTTTAAATATGATGTATTACATGAATATTCAGCAGGGCTTTTATGTTTAATAGACAATTTCAGTTTCTAATGACAACTGATTTTATTTATGCTCACATTCCGCTTTAAGAATCTACTGCTGGTCATAAAACTAGAATATCATGACAAAGTTGATTTATTTCAGTAATCCCATTCAAAAACTGGAACTTGTTATATTCATTCATTACACACAGACTGATATATTTCAAATGTTTATTTTGTTAATTTTAATGATTATAACTGACAACTAATGAAAATCCCAAATTCAGTATCTCAGAAAATTAGAATATTAATTAAGACCAAAGCAAGAAAAGGATTTTTAGAAATGTTGGCCAACTGAAAAGTATGAACATGAAAGGTATGACCATGTACAGCACTCAGTGTTTAGTTGGGGCTCCTTTGGCCTGAATTACTGCAGCAATGCGGCGTGTGGCTCTGCTCAGATGTTAGGAGAGCCCATGTTGCTCTGATAGTGGCCGTCAGCTCTTCTGAATCGTTGGCTCTGGCATATTGCATCTTCCTCTTCACAATAACCATAGATGTTCTATGGGGTTAAGGTCAGGTGAGTTTGCTGGCCAATCAAGAACAGGGATACCATGGTCCTTAAACCAGATACTGGTAGCTTTGGCGCTGTGTGCAGGTGCCAAGTCCTGTTGGAAAATGAAATCTACATCTCCATAAAGTTGGTCAGCAGCAGGAAGCATGAAGTGCTCTAAAACTTCCTGGTAGACAGCTGCGTTGACCTTGGACCTCAGAAAACACAATGGACCAACACCAGCAGAAGACATGGCACCCCAAACCATCACTGACTGTGGAAACTTTCCACTGGACCTCCAGCAACATGGATTCTGAGCCTCTCCTCTCTTCCTCCAGACTCTGGGACCTTGATTTCCAAAGGAAATGCAACATTTACTTTCATCAGAGAACAGAACTCTGGACCACTCAGCAGCAGTCCAGTCCTTTTTGTCTTTAGCCCAGGTGAGACGCTTCTGACGCTGTCTCTTGTTCAAGAGTGGCTTGACACAAGGAACGCGACAGCTGAAACATGTCTTGCATACGTCTGTGCGTGGTGGTTCTTGAAGCACCGACTCCAGCTGCAGTCCACTCTTTGTGAATCTCCCCCACATCTTTGAATGGGTTTTGTTTCACAATCCTCTCCAGGGTGGTTATCTCTATTGCTTGAACACTTTTTTCTACCACATCTTGTCCTTCCCTTCACCTCTCTATTAATGTGCTTGGACACAGAGCTCTGTGAACAGCCAGCCTCTTTAGCGATGACCTTTTGTGTCTTGCCCTCCTTGTGCAAGGTGTCAATGGTCAGCAGTCTTCCCCATAATTGTGTCGCCTACAGAGCTAGACTGAGAGACCATCTAAAGGCTTTTGCTGGTGTTTGGAGTTAATTAGCTGATTAGAGTGTGGCACCAGGGGTCTTCAATATTGAACCTTTTCACAATATTCTGAGATACTGAATTTGGGATTTTCATTAGTTGTCAGTTATAATCATCAAAATTAAAAGAAATAAACATTTGAAATATATCAGTCTGTGTGTAATGAATGAATCTAATATACAAGTTTCACTTTTTGAATGGAATTACTGAAATAAATCAACATTATGATATTCTAATTTTATGACCAGCACCTATATTTGGTAGATTTGAAAAAAAAAAAAGATTAATTTTGATAGTTTTACACTGACTGGCCTGGTGGGGATGCTATAATCAAACATGTTTTATATCAGTTAGAAGGATGATTTATACCAGTGTGATGCTGCAGTAAGATCATTTTGTTGTTTTTATGTTGGAATAAATAAATAAATATGTTCTTTTTTTATTTAAGCAAGATTAAAATGTGATTTTCTAATTGCTATAATAAACACTTTGCACGCCTCCCTGAAAGGAACACGTTGATTCCAGTTGCTTATTTCAGACGTCGTTCCTTTAAAATAGACAGTGAGTTTGTTCCGTCTTAGATTCTCTCCTTCATTATTAAATGCAGCATTTCCACTTGCTGCTCTCGGGTTTCCCTTTCACTCGTCCCTCTGGAGCACACGTCTAAGGTTACTCGTTGTTTAATTCATTGTGCTGACTGTGTGCTTTTCTGTCAGTGCCATTTCTCTAATGACGTGGCTTTTGAACATGAAAGCCTTTAATCCACCTTTTTGTCACGTGTCGTTATCCGACGAGCTGTTTATGTTTAAACTGCATGCGTCCACCTGCCTCAGAAAACACACAGAACCAATAAACGAACACTTCTTCACACAAGTCACCAATTTGAGTCTGACACAACAATCTGAACTCTAGACAAGTTCTCTGATGATTTTTGGCTTTGGTTTTATTGCATGTGCTGCAAAGAAAAAGCATCATAAATTTTGATCCATTTGTGAATTTTTGTTTTACCTGCTCATTAGAGATTAGTGCCTCAGCAGTTTCTTTGCAGATTTGCTAATTAGGAAGAACCTATGAATGAATAAACGTGACCTGAAATGACTAGAGGGTCCAGAAAACACTAGAAAGCAGATGAAATGCTTGACCAGTTGGGGTTGGCTGACCTGCAGTGACAACACGAGCGTCCAACAAACGTGTGTTTCTCTCACAGCCGTCAGAGGCACTAAACACTACCTGTGTGTGGAAAAATCCTTCAGCGTGTGCAACATCTGTGTCTGCAGAGGGATCTAGCAGCTCTCTGTCTGCTTTTGTTCCACAAACACTGTGGTGATGTTTTGCTCCGTTCACTACAAATGTTTACAGCCTCCATTAATCTGGCTTTCCACGTTTCAGCGTGTTGTTGTTGTCTTGTTTTAGCATCAGCAACTGAGGTGTGACCCCAGAAATATACATGGACTTGTGAATGAGCAGGAAAAAACTAAATTTAATGAATAGGAGGATGTTAGAAAGTGTGTGTGTGTGTGTGTGTGTGTGTGTGTGTGTGTGTGTGTGAGAGAGAGAGAGAGAGAGAGAGAGAGAGAGAGAGTTTGCAAACTACCTCAAATGCAGATTTTATTGAAACTTTCAGAATCTTTGTCAGATGGACGTCTACGAGAGTTCAGCTTTTGGAGCCAACCTAATTAAAGATGGCCAACCACAGCTGACCAGATTTAGCAAAAGCAAAAGGTGCTATGACTCAGGTCTTTATTTTAAACTCTGGCTGGCACCGAGGGAAATGTGTTCCTCTAATGCAGTTGTTCCCAACCTTTTTTCACGAGGACCCCCTTTCCTGTGTCCAAGATGAGCCAGGACCCCCCAACCCCAACTCCTATGCACACAATTAAAAGTAATTAATTACTAACTTTAAAAAGACATACATATTTATAACTCTTACACAGAGTTCTGATTGTACTATTGTGTTATTGAAGGTTTATAAATTTAATTTTTACTAATATGATATTGGGAACCTCACATCCTCAAACAATCTTGTGGGGCCCCCTTGGGCCCGGACCCCCGGTTGGGAACCACTGCTTTACTGCATGGTAGATTTAAAATTATAATTCTTTAAAATTAAACCAAAAAATGTTAATTTGAGATGTAAAATTTTACTTTGAAGGTCAAATGAAAAATAACAACCTTGCACAAATAATTAAATTTTCTTGTATAATTTCAAATTTTTGATCAACGTCATTTAGACAATTTTTTTAATATGTAAATATATTATTTTTACAGTTAATCTCTGGATTTCCTTGGTTACATTGACCAAACCACCGACTGGAGAGGCTGAACCTGAACTCGGCTCTTTCCGGGACCTTTCGGCGCTTTCCGTCACGCTTCGACACATTCCGCTGATGTTGATGTCGAGCTCGTGCCTCACCCAGACTGCTTTATGTCTGGCAGCAGAGACCATGCGCGGTCGCCATATTACGGAGCAACCCCTCCTCCCCGGTCCGGTCACAGCAGCAGCCGAGCGAGAGGCTTTTTACTGAACGACGCTACTGCTGGGGAGAGGACCAGTGATACAGCAAAACCAAAGCGAGCACTCGGTGGGATGGATCCGACCCCTCTACTCCGCTATTAAGTGATCGTAGAGCTTTCAGGTCGTCGTGGGCTGGGTGAAAGGTGGATTTGTTTCGTTTTGATGAACTCTGAGTAAATTGAGCAGATAAAAACCCACTCACTGTTGACTGTGATGGAGACTGGCAGCTAGCTACATACCGACGAGCTAGTAGTTAACATAATAACTCAGTCAGCAGCTGCTTTGTCTTTGCTGCGTGTTTCCACCGAAACACATTCTGTTGTTTCTTTACACTCGGAATGGTAGTTTGTGTTTAACTCGGGCGCAGACGGGTAGTTTTACCGGGGAACTACAGCTGCATCAGCTGACGTTAGCTCGCTAGCTGCTGAGCAAGCGGCTAATAGCTACGGGAGAATCGTGCACGAGAGGCTGCTATATCACCACAACTTTGCCTGAGATTTAAGAACAAACACCCTAGATCTTATTTTTTTCCAACTGGGTTGTCTTTTACGTAGTTTTGGCAAAACGGCGCCGTTAACGAACTGCAGTCTTATTGCCTACTGTCAGAGACCAACTACCGCCCGGATCCCCTCGAAATGCATCATCCGGACCCTGCAGGAGACTCTGGCGGTGTCAGGAAGATGGCTGTCTTCCACAGGAGAGGTAGCAACACGAGCAGCGGGAGCGGCTCCACGCTGTCAACACCGGCAAACCCGGTGGTCAGCAACAGCCAGGAAGATTATCAGCCCTCCCTGTTGATTCAGCCGCCTGCTGGTTCATCCTCCCCGGGCCCCCATCATCCTCCTCCCCACAGCCTGAATCTGCAGCCCCAGCCCACACAGTCTGCTGGAGCTCAGATCAAAAAGAAGAGCGGTTTCCAGATCACCAGTGTGACTCCGGCACAGGTGTCAGTCAGTACCAATAACAGTATTGCAGAGGACACGGAAAGTTACGACGACTTGGACGAGTCCCACACAGAGGATCTGTCTTCTTCTGAAATCCTGGATGTGTCCCTCTCCAGAGCCAACGACATAGTTGGAGCAGAGAGAAGCTCGTCAGAGGAGACGCTGAATAATTTCCATGAGGCAGAGACCCCTGGTGCTGTCTCCCCCAACCAGCCATCCCACCCCCACACCCTGACCCAGGCACAGAGGCATGGTGGGCCCTTGGTGAATGGGACTGTGCACCACCATCACCATCATCATCATCCTAACCAGGCCCAGAGCTTCCCTCTGTCCTCTGGGCCTGGCAGCACCTCATCTTCCCTCACCTCTGGAGCTTTACCTTCTCACACCCAGAAAATGCCTTCTAACATGGGCGGCCCTAAAGAGAATGTTTCCCATGCTGCCCCTCCAAGTATTTTTTCTCAGCCTGTGGGAATTGTGCCCCCAGGATCTGTCCCTGGAATGCACAGCTCTGTGACAGGCAATACAGTTAGCGTAGTTAATCCCCAAACCAGCAGTGTTAGTAATGTGAATACGTTGAGCTCTGCCAATGTGCCTGTTGGGGGAATCAGCACGAGTGCTAGCAGTAGCAGCGGTGGCTTTCCTCCCAATGTAGTAAACAGTAGTGGAGGAAGTGGTGCTGTTCCAACTGGAGGTAACCATATGTCCGCTGCTAACATCAACATGATCCAGCAACAACAAAACATCAACTCCATGACTGCTACGACTACCGCTGCTTCAGTTGTCAGTGCCTCCGGAGGCGTGGGAGTCCCCAGCGGGATCCAGGGAAGAGTTGGATCAGCTGTGCTGCAGCCTGCGACTGCTCCAACGACAGCTGTGGCTTCAGCTCCTGTATCATCTGCTGCCGTTATGCCTGCTCCTACTCCGGCCCCTGCTGTGGCTACTACTGGCTCCCGCTTCAGGGTGGTGAAGCTGGACTCTAGCTCTGAGCCTTTCAAGAAAGGTAGATGGACGTGCACTGAATTTTATGACAAGGAGGCACCAGTCCCTGTTGCTGGGACTTCTACATCAGATACTGGGTCTCTCAGTGTCCGTCAGTTTCTCTCAGAGAGCTTTGCTGCAGCCTCAGAGAGGGAAAGCACAAGTGGTAGTTCTGTGAGTAGTGCTCTGGGCACACTGAGTCATTACATCGACAGCATGGGCAGTGGAGAGGCTGGTGGGCCCCAAGTGACCCAGCACACCCAGGATTACACCTCCCCTCCTCAGGGCTATCAAGGAATCATCCCTAGTGGCCTAAGTATGGGAGTATCTCAACCACAGTCTCACCTGCAAACCCAGAAGACAGCCGTAGCCCCGCAAGCTCCCACAAACATTCATCAGGCTACACTCGTACCTGGACAACAAACTATTGGTCTCTCCACACCTGCTGGGCCACAGCAGCAGCTCACTTACGCCCAGGCTGTTGCTAATCAAGCCCCAGCCTCATCACAAGGCCTAGTGGGTGTTCAGCAGCAGAACATGGGATATGCCAGCCTTCCACAGCAATCAGCTGTTTCCCCTCCGGCACCTCCAGGATCAATGAGGCCACCCGAGTACTCCCAGCCACAGCAAGGGATCCCCCCAGCTGCTTCTTCCCAAACTCTCTCCACCCAGGCCCCGTCTGGAGTGGTGAATGGAGTTACTCAGATGATGGGAGGTCCTCAGCAATCCCAGGGGTTCCTCCACCCACAGCCCCCCACCTCCAGTATGCCCTCTCATGTCGGGGTTGCAGCAATTGGCCAGCAGCCTCCTAGCCACCCAAGCCATGTTGATAGTCAGCAGCAGAAGCCACAGTCACTCCCGACTCAAATTCAGAATCCAGGCTTGAACAGTCAGCATCCCACTGTGGTCCATCAGAACCAAGCATCTGCAACAAGTGTGCCTCCTCCCAACCCCCAGAGTGATCACCAGGCTCAGCCCCAAGCCCACAGTACCAGTAATGCTGGTCGGATGCCCCCACCAGGTGCTCCTCTTAGCCAGCCTTCTTCTGTGAGCCTGACCCAGGACCACAGCAGTGCCCAGGCCCTGTCTCATGCTGCCCAGGCCAGTGCCCTCTATGCCAGTTTGCCCAACTTCACCACCACACAGCTGCAGGATGCCCAGCGGCTGCTCCTTCAGCATCAGTCTGCTCTGTTGGGGCTGCCCAAGCTGTCCGGTACGGAGTCCGGATCCAATACTGGCCAGGGTCAGGAAACGGAGGGCAACACCACCGCCGCCAGTGCCTTAACCGCACCAGCCGGTGTCAAGACTGTGGACGGCGAGGAGGATGGGTAAGAAACTTTACGTTTGTGCCAAAAGTTTTTATTTAATTCTAGTCATCAGTTTCCCTAGTTGAGGGTTCAAATCTCTCTGCGGTGTGGGTGTTTTTCCTATGCAGCACTCGGCATCATTTTAAAGCTCTAAGGTTGTTGCAGCAGGTGTGAGAAAAGAAAGGGACCGTTGTTCTAGGTAAACATGATCCAACAAGCTGCTACCTTCCCTCTGTCCTCCGACAGAGGGACACAAGACTCGGCTGGGTGCGATGTCCCTCGTTTTCATCAATCGGCTGCAGTGATTTGACATTTTTCTCACCTGCAAGATTGCTTAAATCCCATCTGTCTGCCTCACAGGGCACAATTTGTGCCAGCTGGACAGTTTGTCTTACACTCTCTCAGCGTGTTAAAAAGCAGGAAACACAAAAGCAGTTGGGTGCTTTTATTTATTTATTTTTTATAATTTACTGGGGTTGTTGGACATGAAAATTAAAGCTTACTGTAAGAATTCCCTCTTTTCCATGTGAATGAGGTGAAAAGTCTCTGGAATGTGGATCCAGTAAGTTTTAAGAACTAATGTTTGAGGTCAGACAGGAATTTTAATCACCTTGCAGCAGAAGGAAATTACTTATTCACTCCTCTTAACAATCCTAAACCCCCCTTTTCCTGAAAACTTTAGTTAAACCTGGCCTTTAGCTGTTGAGCTTTTAGAGCGTTCAGAATACATTTTATTATAACAAAAGAACTATGTTGGGCCCATTTCTTGATCATGTAAAATGTAACACGTTGGTAGGTCTTGTGGTTTTAGGTTTCTCTTTCTGGGTCAGTCAGATGGTCAAGGGTCTGTGCGTTTTTGTCACATGATGCGTAAATCTGAGGAATAGTGAAGTAATGTGGATTATTGTCTTTGACAGCAGAATTTGTGCCAATCCAACGTTTCTATTACAAATGGGAAGATCGCCTTTCATGTATTAGGTCTCGTTTACATGCCCACCCCTGGATAATGTCTGTATCTTGTTACTAATGTCTCTGCCTCTACAAAAAAATTAATGCGAACTGCGAAGATAACATTTGAGTAAACGTGTTATCTTTAATAAGACAATCAGTTGTTTATCTTTTCATTTGCTGACACTGAATTTGAACCCTCGCCAGCAAAGCAACTCTGGAAAACATGAATGCATAACATCACCCAAATGATTGATTAATTTTCAAAAAATATCATTTTATATTTATTTTAATCAGTGGCTAATAAATGATAAATGGCCTGCGCTTGTATAGCGCTTTCTAAGTCAGAGGACACAAAAGTGCTTTACGCTACAGTCATTCACACACTGGTGGTGATGAGCTACATCGTAGCCACAGAGGTGAGGCTGTTGCACACGGGCACCACCGGTGCCTCCAAACACCACCAGCAGGCAAGGAGGGTGAAGTGCCTTGCCCAAAAACACAACGACTGACGCCGGTTCTATACTGGTGACATTAGCAGTGCGGAACGGCAGCGGGACGGTTTACTCGTGTGCTTCGCGGTCCACATCGGGTAGGGCTGGACGATAAATTTTCAGTTTATTGTTATTGAAATTTCTGACTAATCGATATAATTTTTCCCAAGTCAATGATTTCGGTAATAACAAACAATGAAAAGATGTGTGTAGGTTGGCGACGTTCATGTCCTTTTAAGAAGCTGTACCACCTCGAGTCACATGATTTCACTCGACGTAATACATGTGACAGCCCCAGCTAGTGGACAACTTTTGTTTTTGCGCATACATGTAGTTATTGTCCATTTATCGTTATTGAAGTGAACTCCTAAATATACCATGATATTGATTTTAGGCCATATTGCCCAGCCCTAACACCGGGAAAGTCTCAGCCACGGAGCGGCATCTCGGCTATCCTCCTCGCTGGACTCGCAAGATCACAAAATCCCTCGGGACTTCAAAGGTCACCGTTTGTTTATGCCATCCGCCGTTAAACCAAAAAGAAGACGAAGGAAATCACATTTTATATCACTGTTTGATGTAGGGCTGGGTGATTTGGCCAAAAACCATATCACGGTATATTGAAGAGTTCACCTCGATAATGATAAATAGAAGATAACTATATGTATACGCAAAAACAAAAGTTGTCCACTAGATGGGGCTGTCACGTGTATTACGTTAAGTCACATTGTCATGTGACTCGAGGTGGTACAGCTTCTTAAAGGGACATGAACGTCACCAACCTGCACACATTTTTTCATCTTTTTATTACCAAATTTACTGACATGGGAAAATCGATAAGTCAGTCGATAACGATAAGTTTTCGATTTATTGCCCAGCTCTAGTTTGATGTCATATATTCTTCTCCACTGCCAGGATTAAAGCCATGAAAAACACACCTTTTCACTTCTCGAAAGATGCTGGTAGTAAATAAGCCGTCAGGTCACACATATAGACGTAACATACATATGTAAGAAATCGCATCTCTGCAACAGACTTTTATTTTGACATTTATCAGACATTTTTCACTGATATCGTGTGTGATTTCCTGTCTAATCCTATGTTAATTGCGGAAATCGATGCATCCCAGAAGCGTCTCGCGGCAAAAATAGAACACAATCCTATCTTTAGCTGCGCGGAAAGCTACTTCTGGGATGCACCTGAAAAGTTCCACGCCGCGGTCGGATTGGATCAATCCCACAGACTAATGGATTCTATTTGAAGCAGCAACGTTCCACTGCCGTTTCGCGGCGCTGATGCCTCCAGTATGGACTCGGCTTGACGCTAACAGAGCCCGGGTGCACTTCTAACCTCTGAGCCACCGTCGCAAAGCAGGAGCAACTTTTATAAATACTATGATTTACTGTGGAAGCTCTGATTTATGAATAACATTTATAATATTAGAGTTTCTGGCACAAGAGAAAGCATGCTAGTCTTCTCCCTTTTGATTAATTTTAGACTGGCTTCTATTTTTTGTGCGATTTTGTGTCAGAAGTGTTAATTAAATTCAACAACGGTGTTAAAACTTATCATAGCCTGCCTATAGTTGGCAGAAGTGGTTATGATGGCAGGAAGGAACTAAATCAAAGCCTTTGCACCTCGAAGCATTTTCAATCTGTAAAAATGACTTTAACGACCTATTTCTATGACTTTTGCTTACTGAAGTTGTCCTTCTATAGAAGATTCTTTAACTGGTTGCTTTATTATATGTTGCAGCTGGACCATAGCCAAAATGTGGTGGAGAAAGTGTTGTCAGTAATGCAAAAGGACAGCTTAGACTTCAGTAAATCACAGGCTTCTTGTATTCTAGTTGCCGTGCGTACCGGTGATGTATTTGACTCTCGCTGCCCTAGATGCACACACCTGATTTAGAAAGTAGTGACAGAGATGCTGTAACGCATGGAGGAGTGTTTAGAGCATCGCGATGAAAGAAAAGAAAGGAAAATATTACTTTATCACATCTGATGATAACATTGTAGTGGCACGGTTGTCTTATTGTGCAGTAAATGTTGATAAATCAGCGTTTCTCTTACAGGAGCAGTAAAGTAGGCATTTACTTCACCCGTTTAAAAAGATCATATAGTTGTAGGATTGTTTTTCTTGTCGAGTCGCTGCAGAGGAACTAGTTTCTCTCGCCCTTGTTCTGTCTGGTAGGAATTAATTTACAAGCACGTTCTGGACTTGAGCCATTTTTTAGTTCCTGTGGTCTTCTGCGCTGGTTTTGGCCACAGATTTTCAGGCTTTCATACGTGTGACGCCTCTGCCCTAAATAATCCGCCTCAGACATAGAGCTATGTAACAACAAGGACTCTTTAAAGTACCATTACATGTTTTTGGGTTTCGTGTGGGTTTGTGCCTTCACCCTGTTGGTGCTGACGAGCTTGTGTGGCCTGGCTGTAGCTGACTGACTCTGGTGTTTATTGGCTTTCAAATGTTATTTAGATTAAAGTGTCAAATGTTAAATAGTCTAAAAGGGGTGGGTATTTTATGAAGATGCATCGAACAGGATAATTTGTCCTTGGCTTACATCGGGAAACAAAGCATTTTAAACAAGTAAATGAAGCCCCCTCCTGAGAAAAGGTTTATGATGCTACAGTATCACAGCATCAGCATGTCACGTAAATATGATTTTAATGGTTCACAACTCTGTCAGTGTGCCCAGGGCAGCTGTGGCTACATTGTAGCTCATCACCAGGAAGTGTGTGTGTGTGTGTGTGCGTGTGTGTGTTCGCAGACACATTGTGTTGAGGACTCTAGAAGGCGCTATATCAAATACAGGCCATTTACCATTTACAACACAGTAACGTTACAAATCAATTATTCATTATTAAAGGTGCAATATGTAAGAATGACATCCTGTGGTCAAATTTGGTTACTGCAGTTTTCCTAAGCAATAAATTCTCACTGCCGTTCTGAGAGTTTCATGGCTGTTGCCAGTTATGGATCAGCACCAGACGATTCTACAGGGTGTCTGCGGGGTTTTAAAAAGTATTTTAAATGTGATCAATAAAAATTGTCAAATTTAAGGCCATTAAAAGTGTTAAATGTGGTCTCAGAGGTATTAGTTTTTTCCAAATTAGGTATTAATTTTTCAGACTATCAGGTGTCCTATTCTGATTGAAATTCTATATGCACGCGATTAGTTCACGTTAGTTCGTTTAAATATGGGCTTTAGCATATCTGGGCACATAATCAAAGATCTTGTATCCGTCTGAAAATGATGACGTCATATTCAATGGTCCTTCAGCATCATGTCAGAACACTGCGCGCTCAACCCTCTATGTAAATAATAGAAAGGTCGCTGATTAACACTTGTAATTCAGTGACGTGATGGTTTAAAAAAAATCCTGAAGGTTGTAAAAAAGGTATTAAAAAGTAGTAAATTTAACTTAATGATTGCTGTATATACCCTGTTCTAGATGACAAGTGAAGACAACTGTTAGGTGTTTTACAGTAGGGAGCACTTATTACACTTATTAATATTTCTCTGGCATTACAAAGTGTGGTTGTTTGGTGTTTTGCTGTTATCTTGTTGTTATACTTCTGAACGACTCATTAAAGGAAGTAAAATGCCACGATTGACTCACTGTAATATCGAGTTGTTGGTGATTGAAAAAGTAGCTTGAGATATTTTGAGCCGTTAGCATTGTTAGCTCAAAGTTAGCCTGTTAGCCTTCTTCACCCAAAGTTCAAAAGTTCAAAAGCCTTTATTGTCATCTGCACAGTATAGAAACACGTTTCCCCGTACAATGAGACCCAATATTACAGTAAAATAAAAGGATGTCTTGTTCTTAGGGGTACTAGAAACAACTTCTGGGTCACTCCTGTTTACTGGCTTTGGTTCTTTTAACAACTCTGGAACTGCTGGTGTTGAACGCTGCAGCGTTAGCTCGCTGGAGACACAGTAACTTCGCGGGCTCACTGATTGTAAACAATAACTACGTCCCTCTTTACTTAGAAAGGAGAAAAACTGACAACCTTCTTTCCTTTCAATATGATTGAGACATTAGACTGTTTTATTATTTCACTGTAGAATTCTTACATATTGTACCTTCATTTTTTTTGTTTTAGCTGAACAGCATATTGTCAGGTCTGGTTCCCCTACAACTTTTACAATTAGTTTCTTCATCCTCTGACAGTGACTGCACCACCGATTGGGAGGATAATGAAAGCAGCAACATGTTGATACGTTTGACATGATTTATAAGATTTTGGACACTAAGGAAATTTTTAAGTCAGTTTCTATGTTAAACAGGGTGTGCATTGGTGAATGAACATAACAATGTGTGAAGAAAACATAGTGCAGTAGTAATAATAGCAGATATAATTAGAGATAATAATAAACATGCAGGAATGGCAGCAGAAGAAGAGTTTGCAGGAGTTACGCTTTATTCTAAAATATAATTTACCCATTTGCACAAAGTGGAGATGAAATTTTCTGCAGAGATTTGAAGGGCTGTAGTGATACCTCTGTTTCTTTTAGGCCCTACTGAGCATCAGGTGATCTAACCTAATAAAGCCAAGCTTGGTTAATGAGTGAGCTTCATCCATCCTTTCCTTTGGATTCATATTTGTTAGAATTAAATACATTTATTTTGTCTATCATAGCTGGGATTTCTAATTCATCTCAATGACAAATGGACTTTTTTTCGCACTCAGTCTTATCAACAGCTGTGTTGGACACATGAGTTGTTATTATTAGAAGGTTGCTTCTATCTCAGGAAGTCTGGGATGTTTTTTCTGTAAAGATGCCAGCCATGCTTTTTCCAGGTCAGATGTGATCAGCAAAAGTGTGCTAAAGTTCTCCTTTTAAACATTCAGTCTCTCATCTAAAAAAAAAACCTCGCAGAAACATCGTAGTAACAGAACAGCAGAAGTCAGACATCCCGCTCTCCATCTCCTGAGCCAGAATAAACCTTTACAGGTCTGATGCTGCATTCGTTGTAGAAAACATAAACCCTCTTCACCACATTGATTAGAATATTTAACGTATACGTTGGCGTTTCCCTGCACTCCCTGTATTCCTAACAAAATGTTTGCTGAAGCTTCTGTGGGAGATGTAAACAAGCTGAGGTCTTGTGTTATTTATAGAGTCAGATTGAGGTTTTCCAATAGCAGCGGCTCAGATAATGGCTTCTTCTTTGTGAATGGATGAAAGTGGAGTTAGAAATGTCATCAGTTTAAATTGAATGAGTACAGCGCACCTTTTATGGAATTCAGACCCGGTCTTTATGAAAATTAAGTTTAGTTTAATATATTTTACTTTTATTTCTTATTGTCCATTCCTGCAGGTACATCGCACTAACATGTGTTATATGTGCCTGCCAGATTATTGTTTTTCATACTTTATTCAGGGATAAACTGCACTCAGCTCCACCAGTGGTTGGTCCAACTTAAAGGTGTGGTTCCCTGAAAACATTTTTTTAATGATTATTTCTGATTCTAATGGGCCACTATGAGTTTTTCATGCAGGCTTAACATGAAAATAGTCTCCTACACCTATCTCCTGCATTAGCTTCTGATAGAAAATAGACGTTGAAACTCTAGGATTAGAAAATCACACTGTCACTTAACATTCATGGACTCACCCATCTTGGCTCACGACGGGGAAGGCTGTTGTTGGTTTAGCGTCCAGGAAACAGCAGAGAACGTCTCGGCTAGTAGAAGCTAACCGTTAGCATTAGCAACTCCACCACACAGCAGAACTCCTCCAGGCTTGTGTTATTTGTGGAGATAAAACATCATCGTTGCAGAGCAAACAGAGTCAGTGGTAGAGTTGTGTTGCTGTTAGCCATTATCAGGAAATAAGATTTCAAATCCTGCCGTCTGAAGCTCAACTCTGGCCCAAACCCAATACTCGCACTGTGTCCTACACCCTTCAGTGAAGTGCACAGTAAGGCTTCGAGTGTGTAGTACACAAGTGTGCCGAAATGGGACGGGGAGCATTGCATCATCGACTGCGACACATGCCGGTCGCTATTTGTGCTACTTTTTAAAAAAATCTTTATTAACAACTTTCAAACAAACAATAAATTTGACAAAATTTAAATTCATTGCTGTCCACATTAAATCTTAGTTTAAAACATTCAGAGCATGAATAAATATCATTAATCGTCTTAAAATTAACTTCTTTCATTTGACAATGCATATTTTCAGAAGCTTGAGCCATTGCTCCGCCTTCTTCTCAAAATTTCCACGCAGCAATGGATTTTGCCCAAAGTCCGCATTGATGTGAACTTGGGCGAAGTGTGAATCAAGGGTGCAAAAGGGGCATGGTGACCTTCCGCGCTTGAGAATCGGACGCCCTACGCACTCGCACCCCTGGCTGTGAATGCACAATTGAAGGGTGCATGGGTGGAAGTGCGAGTATTGTGATTGGCCTAGGGCTGGGCAATAAATTGAAAAATTATCCTTATCAAAATTTCTGACTAACCGATATCATTTTTTCCATGTCAATAAATTCATTAATAAAAAAAATGAAAAGATGTGTGTAGGTTGGCGCCATTCATGTCCCTTTAAAACGCTGTACCACGTCGAGTCACATGACAATGTGACTCAACGTAATACACATGACAGCTCCATCTAGTGGACAACTTTTGTTTTTGTGCACATGTAGTTATCGTCCATTTATCGTTATCGAGGTGAACTCCTCAATATACTGTGATATTGATTTCAGGCCATATTGCCCAGCCCTAGATTGGGCCTCAGATATGGCTCACTTCTACTTCCTGAAATTGGCGCACCAGAGCTTTTTCCCCCCAGAGTACGCTCTCAACTCAACTCAAACTTTATTTATAAAGTGCCTTTCAGGCACGGGAGTGACAACAAAGCGCTGTACAGAGAAACAAACAAGACAAAAATTTAAAAAAGAACAAAAATAAAAATAAAACAGCATACACAATTACAGTAAGGAACACTAAAAACAGACTAATGGCCAGAGTTAAAGGCCAGATCAAATAAAAATGTCTTTAGTCTACCCTTATAAACTGCCACCGAAGTACCACCGAGTACAACTTACAAGGCATTCATTCCTACTAGAGACCACTGCAAATGTATTGATTCAACGAGTGAACTACACCTTTAAAACGTCACGTTATTAAAAAATAAAACATGCAAAGAACACTACTTCCACTGGTCGATGCCTCTTTAACATTTTTGAGTTATTGTGTGGCTCTAGGAAATAGGTAAACAACAAATCAATTAAACAGTTTGCCAAAACAAGTGGTCTATTTTAAATGAATGGGCAGGCTGCATTTTTTAAATGCAGAGCTTTTGTTGTAGTAAACAGTCTAAAAGTGTGTGTGTGTGTGTGGGTGTGCTCGATGTGTGTGCTCCGGGGAATGCGGTCTGGCTGGCAGTGTGATGACTATCTCTGCTGCTGGCTGCTATGAGTGTAACCCCCTCCCTGGTGAGACCTGCGTCTGTTTCATTGTGTGGAGATCAATAAGGTCCCCCAAAATTCACAGCGCACTGTGGAAGTGACCCAAGCTGACCCGATCCCACTGAGTCAGGTCTACCGACTCCGGTTCAGACCACCGCTCTAGCCAGATGGAACCAGACTGAACGTAGCCGCTCAGCTGTGAAAAATACTCCCATTGTGCTCCTCGTCTTTTTTGTCCTCATCATTATCTTCTCTGTAGGTGCTGGTGTTGACTGAAACGATGAGGTCATCGTAAACTTGTAGTTTTCTAGCAGATCTGAGATAAACCTTGACCAAGCTTGTTGATTAATGCTCAACTCTTCTCAGACACACAAGTAACACTAGCTGTTGTTTATCTGATCTGTAATATGATATCATGATGCTAGTAAAATATTATGTGCACTAGTTAGCTCGTTAGCATAACTGGGGGAATTTGGAATATTTAGCCATGATGGGTTTTCTCAAACATAAACAGTGATTGTTTTTGTTTTTACCACACAGACTGAGCCAGAGAGCACCAGAACACAACAGAAACAGGAAGGGGATGGGGGAGGTCCCACTACGCTTGTTTTGTTTGGTTTTCATGTATGGCAGCAAATGCAGAGGTTGTGTCTGTTTTTAAGATGTTGTACCTGGAGTTAATGCAGAGCTGCTGCTGGATCATAAGCCTATTTGTATTCTTTGTGTCGATGCATCATTGATTCTGTTTGCGTCCACCCCCTCCTCGCTGATTGCTTCTTTTTCCATCAATAAACAGGATTGTTTCACTTAAGAGGGCTGTGGGGAAACTAATGGCTTCTAATGGACAATAATGGATTGTGTTTAGTGTCCCTTTCATCTGTGGGAAAGTTGCCCTCTGAAATCTAAACACACTTGTATGCACTAACGCACGTTCACACGCACTGCTATAAAAGTCGAACCTTGATTCCTGATGTTATTTTTGTTCCTGCACATTTTAAATGGAACCAATTTTAACACACTGTTGCATGTCTGGATGTATTTTGGGAGAGTTTTTAGTCTCTTTGATCATCACTATTTAATTAATCCTGATGGCTGCTTTGGGATTATATCCATAACCATTTGTCCCACTTGCTGCCTTCCTTAGAGGTTATATGACAGCCCGGTTTGATGCATCGGCCTTCTGGTTAGTGCAAGATAGCATTAACTAAAATTATGTGTTCCCATCACAATTTCCAGATGGAAACATCGGGAAATGATTATGCCTAGAGTTGTGCAGGTCTTTTGGTAGGATTTTTATTGTTAAAATGTAGGGATGGATAAAAAAACTGATTTAATTGATTTTGGATCGATTTCATATAAATTTTGCAAAATCGATTCATTACGCCTAAGATCGATTTTTGTTTTCCCCTTGAACCAGATAAACCTGGGACTGGAACCTGTTTCAAAAACATGCTTAATATTTACCAATATATACAAACTGCACATCTACTTAACAGGAAGAAGCTCGTCTAAATGATAGAATCGTTGTTTTCTACCTCAGCAACACCCAATTCCAAAAGCCGCTAAATGAAAAGAATGTAAAAAGACGCTAAATGCACATATCAAGAGAAACACGCAGTAGCAACAATGCTGTATTATCCTATCCAAAAATTATTAATATTTAAGACCAGACTGAATTGAATCTAAATGAATTAAATCGAATCGTGATTAATCGATTTGAGCCTTATGAATCGAAATCGAATCGATTTAGGAAATTGGCCACAATACCCAGCACTATTAAAATGACATTTTGACCTTTTTAAGCATATTTTTATATAAAAGTTCTTGATAATTCCCGTTTTTACAGCTTTTGTTTGAAGAAATGGCTTTTATGACCTACAGGATTGATAAGCTAATGGATAGTGTGAGCACAGTCAATACCAAGGTGTCAACTTTGCATTGAAGCTACTAGCTGTTAGCTCATCAGTCCTGAAGGATCAGTAATTATCTAAAGTAGGTAAGATGGTATTTATTTTAGGGGTGGGACCCAATTAAAAAAATTATCTAATTAGAGGCTTTGTAAAAAATTTTTTATTAAAAATAATAAGACAGAGAATCAAAGAGACATGGATATTATTATAGCAAACTCAAGCTCTTTTAATTTCTAAAAAAATGCTTTTAAATTGTATTTCACTTCAAAATAGGAGAAAAAAAATATATGTATGTATGTATATATATATAATGACTTATTTGGTGGTTTATGTGAAAAATGATGCTAGATTATAAGTGCACATAGTTGGATAATATCCAGAAATGAGTGTTTTCTCACGTGAACACCTGATTGCAAATATCAGACCTAATTATGAACAAACTTGTGGTCAAAAATGTGAAAAACAACTCCATATAACTGATTCACAGCTACCGGTGGATTGTTTTTGGTAAAAATGAAGAATGGTGAAGGTTTTATTATCATGGCCTGTCGTAATCAACAGTGACATGACACATGCGTGTGAGATATTTGGCATTTTAGCATCGATAGGTCACGCTTTTTTATGTTGAGGTCTTAGTGGGCTGCTGCTGTCATCCCCCTAATCATGCAGGTAATGTGCTGAGTCATGGCCAGCATTCCTGTGGCCACAGCACTGTCCAGTCAGCTCAGAGAGCATTACACACAGCACAGAGAACGACGGCCGTTGGAGTAAAAGGATTCCTGTTTTTTTGTTGCCGATTTTTTTATTTTTAAACTAATTTTTATTTCGTCCACGTCTCGTCCCTTCATCGTGTGTCATTTGGTCGTTCACTCTTGCTTTTTGAAATCTGATCTTCATGTTGAAGGGATGGGGCTTAAATTTACTTTTGTTTTGAGCCAAACTACAACTAAAACTACAACTTCTTCATCCTCTCTGTTCCATCATCTCTTTTCACTCATAAGAATTTTGTTGACTAATTAAAAGACCCATTCATAAAATAAAATCTTCATATTTAATATGTTTTGAGAAATGTTTAGCTCTTGGCCAATCATGTTGAACACATCCCCCTGTCAGCTGCTGTTGACACTAGCTTAATGAAAACCACAGACTGCATATCTTTTTCAGCCCTGTAAACAGTGCTGTACCGCCCCCTGCTGGTTGGGAAGGTGTGACCCGCAGTGCTGTGATGGCCTGAATCTTATTAGTTTAGCCAAGTCTGAATCATTCACAAACACAAATGTTTCTTAAACCTTTTATTTACTTTTATATTTTTTAGGGGTGCACCGATCTATCAGCCTCGATCTCAGATTTTTCTCAAGATCGGTGATCGGCCAAAAACTGCAATCGGTGCACCCCTAGTTAATGTGAAAGCAAATCATTGCTATAGAATCATTTTTGGACAAGTGTGTCAAAACAGGTACAAAAGTTTTGTTTTCAAAATTAGAAAAACAAAAGTAAAGGAACAAATATGATTTTGTAGCTCAAACAGCAATGCTAAATATGTTCATTTATATGTGAGAACATTACCTCATGTCCAGTTGAAACTGGTATTTTTTCATGAGTATTCATATTGGTTTTCTCAATAAAAGGAAATTGAAACATCGACGTAATCTGCTTTTAGTTGAGATAAAATCGGTATCGGCAAGTCAGGTTTTTCTCAAGATCGGTGATGGGTCAAAAACTGCAATCGGTGCACCCCTAATATTTTTGTGATTAAACTTTAACGCCTCAACACCTGAGAATAAGGAGTTAGTCATGTGAGAGTTATTGAGCACAGAGCAGCTGCAAAGTCTTAAATCACTAAAACTAGAACATACGATGTGTTCACAATCCCAGGATTGCTCTGATTCCTCAGTTTGTGTCAGAATCCTCTTTAAACATGTGGTCAGGGTGATTAACGTTAGTCTCCTAAAAAGCTTAGGACACAATAAGTAGTTGAGAACTTTCAGTTGAGCAACCTAAAACCCTTTTCTGATGATGTCATAGGTTGATGAAAATGGTGATTAGCTTAAATGTCCTAAAACTGCAAAAAAAAAACTAATCCCAGTGCTTGTTTACATGATTTAATTGTTGCAGTAATGAAGAAATTTGAGCTTCATTTAAACTGTGTGCTCTTTTTTTGTTGGAATTTAGCTCAAGTGTTAAACTTCTGAAATGTGATACTGAACTGAAAGCAGTACGTCTGATTTCATAGTAACTAGCTTTTTTAATCAGCATCACGCTGCAAGGGTCTCTAGTGACTGAAACAAAAGTCTTACCACTAATGGTTGCCAGAAGATGGCGCTGTAGACCACCTCATGCTTGTGAAGCATCAGGGTGGTCAGATAAACACCAGGATGTGGTCTGAGTACACAGGTCGGGTTGAAATTATAGATTTTTAAAAACACATTAGTGATGTCTGAAGTAGGGCTATCAGCATCACTCACAGGGATGCCCTCGGTTGTGGTTATTTAAGATCCTTTACCGATATGTCAACTCTTAACAAGTTCTTTTAGTTTTTCTATTTAAATTAAGAGAAATCCAAGAAGAGATTATTATAAATATCAGTTTCTTTAGACCAAGCACAATAGATAAATGATACCTGCACCTTTCAGAGGACTCTTTAAATCACACTCATCCATTCACACATCATAGCCACAGCTCCCCTGGGGCACACCGACACAGGCCAGGTTGGTGTACACAGGCACCGCCATCCCACCACCACCAGCAGGCCAGGAGGGTGAGGTGTCCAAAAACACAATGGGTTCGAACCTGCAACCCACCAGTTACAGGTCAAACTCCCAACCCCTGAGCCACCGTTACCCCTTGATAACCAGTAGCTGGCCAATACCAACAATACAACAATCTCATGTATAGTTTTGGTTCTAAAACAGGATCCAGAATTTAAATATATTTTCATAACATTTTGTTTATGTCCTAATGATAACTGAAAAGTTAGTCTTTGCTTGTACAATGAAGGAATGTCTGAAATTCTTATGACCAGAAGATGGTGCTGTGGGGTCCATACTGTTTCATCCTCACTTGCAAAGGTACTCACTCCTGGTCCTCGAGAGCCGGTATCCAGCATATTTTCCTTGTTTCTCTGCTCCAACACACCTAATTCAGTGGTTGAAGCAGCTCATCAGGCTCTTCAGAAGCCTGTTAATCACCTGCTGATTGAAATCAGGTGTGTTGAAGCAGGTTAAAGCTAAAACATGCTGGATACTGGCTCTTCAGGACCAGGAGTGAGTACCACTGCTGACTTGGATCATACTGGAGCAGTTATCAGGCGAGAAGCGGAGGACACCCTGGACAGGTCTCCTGTCCATCACAGGGCAGACAGCAGCGGTCTGTGGGTAGAAGCCAGAGTAACGATAAATCCCACGCATGCATGGGGAAAACATGCTAACTCCACACCAGATTCACTTGGAGTTAAAATGAGAAAACTCATCAACTTATTTCTGCAGAGGAAACATTGAATCTAATTTCAAACAGACCCCAAAAGGGCCATCAGTCTTAAAATACATTTGCAACATTCTGACATCCGTTTTTTAAAAAAATTAAACCTAGGTAGAGAAGATCAGTCTCAGTGAAAGTTTCCTGTTGCGAGTTCTGTTTGTAACTCTGTTAAAAGCTTGTCCTCCACACTTAGTGCTCATTATGTTTGGGTCTAAGCCTTACACCTGATAGGCCGGCTTACGTCAGAGATTTAGGTGCATTGACGCCGAGCCATTTCTAATCCACTCACTGCTCTTTTTTTGTCTTCCTTTGTAATCCAACATGAGTAAAAGCAGGACACGGCCATTAAAGTCTCCACATATTGATTCAATGAACTTCTCTTGACCTTAAAAATTGACTTAAAAGAAAAGAAATAATATAAATCTTTTAGCTACCAAGTGATTTAAGCATGCTTTTCTCCCTACTTCATCAGCTGATTGTAGTCTACTTTGTATTTTATATGTACACGTATCATATTTTAAATTATTATTGCAAATTCTACTAAATTACCAGGTTTGTATAAAAACTAGGGTTGGGAATTTAATGCGTTAATTGACCTTTCACCGAGCCCCGTCCCCCTTAGTTACTGTTGCCAATTCCGACAATAAGTGGATCAAATACTGCAGCTCCGCAGATTTCCGTGATGGAAAGAAGTAGACAGATGCGTGTCAGCTACATTTTTTGGAGCAATTCCTCCTCAATATCATCCAGATCGAGGCAAAAGGGTTGCAGTATGCAGTGGAGGGATATATTAGTGTCGGCTCCGCTGAGCGAAGCGTAGCAGGGAACAAGGAGTTGGGAGTTTGGGAGAAGGCCCAGCGTCCGGGGACGCGTGGATCCGAGGAGCGGTGGGGGCGATGTGGTGTCCCTGTGAGCTGTCAGCTGTTAGATGATTTGAGCTGCAGGCAGCTCTAACGGAGAAAAGCTCCCGGCGCTCTGCATCGCTTCAGTTCATCATCTCAGCTGAGTCTGTTTATAAAATGTAACTTTTTATGCTTATGTTTACTT
Organism: Aphyosemion australe; assembly: GCA_006937985.1. NCBI lineage: Eukaryota > Metazoa > Chordata > Actinopteri > Cyprinodontiformes > Nothobranchiidae > Aphyosemion > Aphyosemion australe. Next base: position 118,287 of record SSNS01000027.1, read on the forward strand.
TCATTTTTAGTTCCCGGCCGGAGCTCGGCATTAATTCATCACGTGATCATGACACCACCTGCTGTTGCGCCAAGGCTTAATGTGCGTTTATAAGACACACGGTTGAGGTAATATTACGCTGATTTGCCGGCACGGTGTGTCTTATAAAGGGTCTTGGATAGTCTGGGAGGCGGACCTCCGCCCAGCCGCGGGCGGGGGGAGCACTCATGCTTGGCTGTTGCTGGTTGAGCTCGATGAGGAGGTTCTGAAGGGAAACGAAGGAGACACGACTACTATCGAGGCTAATGCTTAGTAGTAAATTAGGCTTAGTTTCATCATTTTGTTTGGAGTTGTCTGATAGTAACGGTTGCTATGATGTGTGAAAACCATATTTCAAGATTGTGCCTTTTTGTAAGACACATAAATATTGTTAATAAATGGTTTATAACACCACATATTAGTCATACTTTTAAACTTCCTGACCTTTATAATGAGACCAAATTATTTAAACAGACCTTGTGGTTACAGAAATGAACTCATTAAAGTGTGGGTATGTCATCTGTGCCTCACTGACATTATTTTTGATTTAAAAAAAATTGCTTGGGTGCAAATTGTCTTGAATGATTAAAATGCGATTAATCAAGATTAATTAATTACAAAGCCTCTAATTAATTAGATTATTTTTAATAGAGTCCCACCCCTAATGAAAACCTCATTTCAGTTTGCCTGCTTTTAAATTTAAACCACACACGTCTTCTGGTACAACAAAAGGCAAAGTTATTAGGTAGTAAACTGATGGTAGTACAGCTGATTGTTTATTGACATTACTTGAAGATGTGGCCCACTAACATCTCCCTGGGGGCCTTTTCCTCAGGTCTTACTGCTACCGTGAGCATTATTCCTGATATGTGCACTCTGGACTGGAATTCTGGGCCTTCTTGGCCAACTAATCCTTTTAATACCAGGCTTCACTCCACATTATTCCAAACTGATGCTCACACACCCATCACAGCTTATGTAACTTGGTCCATTTGTTTGACTGTGTGTATGTATATGTTGGGCCGAGTCACTTGAACCCCTCGACCCCCAGCGTGTCTAATTGTGTGTGTGAATAAAAAGTGCTTTATATAAAGAATGCAAATATAATAGTGCTGTATTGAGTGTGTTAAACCCAGATGAGATAAAAAGGTTGTTTTTATTTTAATCAAAGAAGATAAAACTGACATTTTGCAGAGTACATTCTGCACTAGGGATGCTACGATCAGATCATGTGATCGGAAATCGGGCAAAATCACGTGATTGTCAAAAAATCGGAATCGGATGGAAAAGATCGGATATAACCTTATAAAACAACAAGAATGACCTTTATAAATGAAATATTTTAACAAGTACCACTGCATCAATATTCACTGTTGCATGGACAACATAACGTTGAGCTATTAGCTAACGGGCTAATGCAGAGCTAACATGTCGCTACAGGGGAAGATGCAGTTTAGACGTATTTTAAACCAGACAGTGAACGCAGCACAAGAGCCACTTGTGATGTGTGCAAACTAGGTATTTCACATGGTGGAAAAAAGAGCTGCATTGAACAATATGAATCTGATACGCCACCTTAAAAACAAACTCTTTCGACTTCCCCTTTGGGGTCGCCATAGTAAATCACCTGTCTGGGTTTAAAACACGGAGGCAGCAACCTAAGCAAAGAGGCCCAGACTTCCCTCTCCCCAGCCACTTGGGCCAGCTCCTCCGCGGGAATCCTAGGCGTTTCCTGGCCATCTGAGAGACATAGTCCCTCCAGCGTGTCCTGGGTCTTCCTTTAGGTCTCCTCCTGGTTGGATGTGCCTGGAAAACCTCACCAGGGAGGCGTCCAGGAGGCATCCTAATCAGATGCCTGAGCCACCTCAACTGGCTCCTCTCAATGTGGAGGAGCAGCAGATCTACTCCGAGCCACTCACCCTATTGCTAAGGGAGAGCCCAGAGACTACCCAAAGCTCGTGACCATAGGTGAGAGTAGGAACGTAGATCGACCGGTAAATCGAGAGCTTCGCCTTTCGGCTCAGCTCTCTCTTCACCACGACAGACCAGTACAACGCCCGCATAGCTGCACAATTATAATTGTATTTGAAAAAATATCTGATCTTTTCTGTTTTCCAATCATTCGTGACTCAGTGCATCACACTGTGCTGATGGCTCAAGGCCACTGTAGCACTTTTCTCACCACCTCCCTCTTTCTATCCCTCTCCTCCCCGTCTGTGTGACTTCACTCCAGAGCGATCACTGAAGACTTGCTGCTGTCAGCCCAAATGCTCCCCACCCTGCTCTGTACCGAGGCCAAAATGGCCACTCATCATTCCTCCCTGCCTCTCTGACTGACTCACTGAGTAGCTCTCTGTCATTCTCCATAGTCAGGGTGTGACTATGGGAAAAAAAACCTGCCAGGGCTTACTGGTAAAGTCTCTGTGTGCTTTCCACTATCAAACTACAGCTCAGGCAAAAGCCTTTACAATTCAACAATTCAATAGGCCTCTTTTTTTGCATCGTTGGGCAATGCCAGTCCCCCTTTATTAACATTTAGGGTCCGCATGTCCCCAGAAGCCCTGCAGGACATATTCCTCTAAGACACAAAGCTGACCTAAAAATTGCTCTTTTGTTTAAGAGTTGCTGATTTTGAGTAAACTTTTAGTATTCTCAGTTTTATCATGCTGGTCAGGAACTTTGGACAGCAGTGATGGTACAAAATAACCAAGGATAATTATCCACTGAGCCCTTTTTGTTATTTCTGTGCTTGGCAGCTTTTGGATCTGACCTTTAGGTGAGTTTTACTTCAATCTGAAAAACTGAGTTTTGTAGTTGATTCATGCACAATGGATGACCAAGCAGATACAAGTTTTCTGTGTCCTGCTTTGTGGGATGATGAAGCTTCCTGTTGCTTTTTGATGATTGTGGTCTGATTTAATCTTGGTTTTGTGTCATGATGATTGCTGCTCAAACCTGGTTCTGGTGATATAAACACTACATTTTATGTTTTTCCTGGAGACAAAAATGCGTATAACTCGAGTAAACAGTGTGTGTTCTTGTAGTAAATGGTTCTTTGTGGTTTTAACTTTCATCAGATAAAGTGAAGTGTTGTATGAATGCTGCGATGGTCCCTCCCAGAAGTCACATGATTGACCCCAGCACGCCCAGTCTGTTAGGACAAGTGAAATCCTTTGGATCCAGCGTGTCGTGTACCTGTTGTTTCTTGGTCGGGCGTCTGTTAAGCCAGAGGAGGCCCTCTGAGTACATGTTCTGTTTTCTGTTTGTTCTGGCATTAGGGCATTAAAGCTGCATCTTAATGAGAAATGACAAGATAAAACCCTTGTGGGTCTTTCGTCTCATCACTCAGAGGGGCCAAGGCGTAAGTGCACGAGTGTGGAAGATAAATCACGAGTCGCTTTGAAAACAACTAAAACAAGAAATGTTTCTTTAGAGCAACATCACTTCTCCCTCCTACTGGCTGAAAGTGGAATTACAATTGTCGTAAACAACTCTGCTGTAGCTAGCGCTAACGACGTGCTAACGCTAATGTGAGCCAACTGATACTAAAAAAAGCCACAAAGTAAAAAGATCCACACTGTTGGACAAAAAGTAATATTGCTTACAAGTCCAGGAACAACAACGCCAGGTCACCATCAGTCCATGATTTTGTAGCGTCCTTCAGCTCCCTCAAACTAGCCTCCAAAGACATTACTTTCTCACTTTTAGTTCCATGCTCCACCACGATGCTTAAAAAAAATAGCTAAATTCATCTTGTGCTTTTTACTGACGGTCAGCTAACTGCTAGCCTTTATATTAGTTACCAGCACATTAACAGCTATTGCCGTAGGCCAGGTAGACACCTGAACCACAAAACTGTTAAGTGCCATTTCTGATCAGCAGAGGGCAGCAGAGTGCTGTCCAATGTGAAGTTGCTCGAATTTATGGCTCAATAATCACTCAAACCAGTTTGAAAGCAGTAGCTTTTTAAAGTGTTAAAAATTCTTTGCTTTATGATTTATTTACTTACACATAATTCTCATGATGCACATACTTTTTCTCCAACACAAGTCACAGAGGCATGTTTGCTTTTAGGTATCTAAACTAGGGGTAGACCGATATATCGGGCCTATATTTTTCCTTAGTAAATCCGGTTATAAAGTCAGGCACATCCTCAGGCAGCCCTAATAACATCCGCATAATAAATACTCTAACTTTATCTAGGTGTCTGACTTTAACACTGACACGTGCACAAAGTTAAGATTCAACAGTTAAATTCAGAAAAACTGATTCAGCTCCTGATATTTTCTGCAACAACTGATGTTATTAGTGACATTTTAGCATGAAAATAAGCTGGAAAACGTCTAGATATCGGCCATCGGCTGACCATTTCTACTACATGTCGGTATTGGCAATAGAAAAACCAATATTGGTTGACCTCTACTCTAAACATCTACAGTCTCCACTGCTTTTGAGAGTTGAGCTTCACTAAATAGCTGCAGAGCGTCTCAGTCTGCAGTGGGCAGAGGCCTGACTGTGTGGGAGCAGAGAAATCACTGGGCCACATGCTAATCTCAGTTGATGGTTTATGTAACTCCCAGCATCACATGATCACACGTCACTACCCGCGCAGCGACTGTGTGTGTTCAGTGATGCACTCACTTAGCTTTACATGCAAACACAAACTGTTGACACGGAGAAAGGATGAAGGGCACATGTGCATGATCACTGGAGGACTCTGTTAATTCAGCATGCAGCTTCAGTCGCTGACGCGTCTGTTGCCGTGACCCAGATCGGTTCTCTAAAGAACGACCGGGAGCTCTTACAGAAACCAAACAAAGGAGCTTATTACACCGTGCTGCATTACGCCGGAGTCTGTATGTTCCAGCTGAGAGGAGCGTCAATGAGAGTGCAGGGGATACAGCTGCAAGGCCATGACGAGATGGCCGTGAAGCTTTTGTTCTGGGAGCTGGAGCAGCACCTGAAAAGGTAAAAGCAAGCAGGCAGGGAAGTCCCAAAGAAGGTCCACACGGATGCTTCCTGAGACGGTCACTAAACTGCCCTGGTGGTGTTTTAGTCCAGTCATTAAAGACTTATCTGGTGGTGATAGTTCAGCGGGATCGTATGCTGTCATGCTGGTTTTATTTATTTTAACTTGTGCATCTGACCCACATCCTCCTGTAGTCACCCTCTATTTCATCACATCACATTCTTCTCATCTCATCTGCTTCTCTGGATGGAAAAATTATTTAAATGAAAGTGACACATCTTGTTACCCCAACTGTTAAGTATGCACGTAAGCCTTTAAATGACCACCACAATGAATGAATTACAGAAAAACTCCAGCCTGCACTGAGATCACTACGGTCTGGGTCATTTCTCTCTGACAGCCTCACTGGGTCACTGGACCAGGCCCTCTGATCCATCAATAACAGTCGATTAATGCATGGTTTAAATAAATAAACACAACATGTGTCAGGTTAGCGTCCCGATATTTTTCCCAGCTCATTCTTTTTGCACACCTTTCAGGATAAACAATGTTCCAAATACATAGTTTTATCAAGGTGTCTTTCTGAAGATGACGTCCATTCTCTGAGAGGTTATTTGTGCATCTCCAGATTTTAAAACTTGACATGTTGGTTGAGGAGCTTCTCGGATGTAGATAATTGGCTGAAACCTCTTCCAGTCAAAGACGAGAGCGGAAGAGATGAGAGGCTTAGAGCTTCCTTTTTAGGCTCGTTACATGAAGTACCTAGGTGTTAGACTGGATCAAAGAGATCAGCCTGTGTGTTAACCTCTATTTTTAGTAAAAGCAGGACTGTGCTGTTAAATAACACGTTTGTCCCGAGCTTAAATTTTCTAAACCTGTAGTTATCACACAAACTCAGCCTCAACTCTGTAATGTCAACAATGTCCATAAATAAGTCCTTCCTTTCGCCCTGACAACCGTCCATCATCACCCTTTTATGTGTTGAAGGATCTTTTTTATGCATTGTGTGGATTTCTGTGTTCGGAGTAAGAACGAGTCATTTCAAGGGGTTAGGATGTGTGAAAATGGTCCTTCAGAGCGTAGGGAGGGTTGAGTGGGCGCAGAGTGTGTTGTTTTGTGGATGCCTGAGGTGGAAATTTCAGTGGAGGAGTTGGTTTGTGTTGTTAGATGAAATACTCCCATCGGTAAAACCCTAAAAACACATTTTTAGAGTGTGAAGGTTGAGTTCGTTTGACCACAACCTCCTTTAAAGAAGATTTATGTCAGAATACCTTTAGCAAATGCTGTGCAGTGTTATAAATGACCACATGGAGGCGCTACATGCACATAAACCACACGGTGTCATAGCAGTGTATTCTATAGATTTTTTTATGTTCTTTATGCTTTTTTATGAATGCATTTTCTATGTTAAAGTTAGATAATTCATGGAAAATGGCATTTTGGATGTAAAATTGGGGATTAGAGGAGAAAATTTAAGAAAAAGTAGAAATGATCTCAGGTGAGTTAGGAAAACGCCCAGGTAGCATAGCCCAGAGATAAAAATCCTTTCACTTCCGGGTTTTTTTACATGCAACAATTAAAGATTTATTCTAATATTTCCCATAGCAACAATAAGTAATTCATCTTGTTGCAGCTAGTTCCTCCGGTCTACCTTTGCTCCTCTGCAGGAATATGCAGTGTCAGCTGATCGGCAGGTGGGGGGCGGTCCTACATGTTTTATTCAATCAGCCTCCGCGTGGACCAATCAGCGTCCAGCCCCTCCGCTTGTGGCTGGATAAATTATGCGGGATTGTGGAAAGCTGCAGCCCTTTGTGTCCCGCTGCGATGAGCTGACCTTGGACTGCATCGGTGCCGTTAGGAACACGGAGCAGCGCGCGCCTCTCGGATGTGTCTCGCGGAGCTGGTCGCGCGGAGGTGGACTCGAGGCTGTTCGCTGACGAGCTGCGAACCACGGGCAGCATGAACGCGTCGTGCTACTCCGTGGCCATGGATCTAGGCGTCTGCCAGCTGAGAAATTTCTCCATCTCGTTCCTGTCGTCGCTGCTGAGCGCAGAGAGCTCTCGGGTCCAGCTCGACAATAGGTAAAAAAAAAAAAAAAAGGTGCTTTTGTGTTCGAGGCTCCGCGCCTTTCACCTGCACCAGAGAGGAATCCTCACACCCAAACAGGCAGCGAGGTTTTATAGAAATTTCCAGATGCTTCCTGCACCGACCCACACGGTTAGAAAGCCTTCTCCCATCGGTTTCCTGGGATGTGGGATTAATTCCTACTTTTCTTCTCTTGCAGCTCGTCGGGAGCCAGCGTGGTGGCCATAGACAACAAGATCGAGCAGGCAATGGTGAGTTTGGAGCTTTAAACGGAGCTTTTGCTGCAGATGAAGAGTTTTAGACATGAAATCAGGAAAATATTCACGTTTTTGACCAAATTTAACAAAAGCTGCATTTATAACAAAATGTATTGTTTTAATCATGTACAACATAATTATGACACTTAGGCTATCTTAGTCTGCAGCATCAGTATATTAATAGATTTTTTCCATGTTAATGTATGTGCTCTGTGACGTCACAAGTGGGAGAACAAGTCAGGATCTAAATTTAATCAATTTAGGTTAAAACATGAAGCAGGTTTTTGTTTCCTGTCTCACAATCTCCGTTGTCAGGGCTGTTGCTAGGCAAACTGGAAGACTCTCACGCCTAGGTATAAATATCTCAGCCTCTGATTGGTCTGCACGTGAAATGGGCCGTTTGATGACGTAGCACCCTGGGAATATTCAACTTTTTTTCCTTATCTGTTTGTGTTTATTACTGGATTATATTAAAGTTATATTAATTTGTTTCTGCTCACATCTTAATGAGCATTTACCTATTCTGTTTTCACTTTGCTGCAGTTTGGATGCATTTAGTCAGTAAAGCTGCAACTTAACAAAAAATGAAAGATGTAGGGTGTTTCTCAATGTCAAGGCGACTTGCCTACAAAGAACATGTCTTGGTAGGCTTATGAGGACACTGTTCTTCCTTGGTCAAAGAAAACAATGGAACACATGACTGCGGCTGCCCAGAGCCCGCCTTTTGCTCACGCGCTCAGTTTATGTCCCGCCCATAATGCGTTTCAGATGTAATATGAGCCGTTTTACTTTTTTGATTGTGTGTATATATTGGTTAAATCAAATGTGTAAGTGAGGTAGGCCCAATTTCAACACTCGCACTGCGCCCTACACCCTTCTGTGAAGTGCACTTAGAGGAAGTGCGCAGTAAGGCTTCGAGTGCGTAGTACACAAGTGTGCAAATAATTGCCGAATTGGGACAGTGAGCATTGCGTCATCAACCGCAACGCATGCTGGGATGCCGGTTGCTGTTTGTGCTTTTTAAAAAATCTTTATTAGCAGCTTTCAAACAAACAATTATTTGACTAAATTTAAATTAATTGCTGTCCACATTTATATCTTAGTCCAAAACATTCAGAGCATGAATAAATATCAATCATTTTTAAATGAACTTATTTCATTTGAAAATACATGTTTTCAGAAAAGGCACTTGAGCCATTGCTCCGCCTTCTTCTCAAAATTCCCACGCAGCGATGCAGACTTAGGTGAAGTGTGGATTGAGGGTGCAAAAGGGGCGTGGTCAACTTCTGCACTTGAGAATCGGGACACCCTACGCACTCGCACCCCTGGCCGGGAACGCGCAATTGTAGGCACAAGGGTGCAAGTTTGAGTATTGGGATTGGGCCTTAGTACCTGCTAGCCACCGCAGCTGCAACTAACCAACTGCTTTGGATCTAAAAAAGCGTTTTACATACCGTAAATCCTCTAATACAGGCCCGGGCCTTTATTTACTCAAGCGCATCCTGGTTCAGGCCTTTATTGGAAGGAGGCCAAAATTAGAGGCAGGCCTCTATTTCAATTTGAGCAAAATAAACTACCAGTAGAATGAATAAAAGCAAGATTTTTTGTCTATTTGAGCGGTGACTGAAGTCTCACGTGCAAATCAAAAGTGATGATTGGTGGGTTTCGCTCACGTGACCCTGCCCTGGCGCTGAACTCAAACAGTGGACAGGAAGTGTTTTGCTCTACTATAAAACAGCGTGACGGATGAAAGTGAGTGTTCTAAACGAGCTGGCACAGACACGATATCTTCCTTTAGGTTATGACTCATTTAATTTTGAAAGTTGGACTTTTAATACACGCTGGAGGATTTACCCAACGCTGAAGCGATCGACACAACAAACTATCTCGTGTGGCAAATCTCATATTACACTGCAAACCAAAAGCCTTTCATGAGTCTGAAAGCCTACAACTATTTTATTTCAGGTTGGTTAACAGTTTAGAGATCCGGAGAAGCTTTAAATGACCGTTGTCTTGTTTATGCTCGTGAGATGTGCTATTTTAGTTACGTAATTAACTCGTAATGATAGCTAATGCTAACGGTGAGAACGTGCTAGGATCTACTTATAACTAACGTTTTAAGCCTTTTTAAATCCACATTTCTGGTACATTTGTTTGATTTTATTAAGGTATTAATGCCACGTTACAACACTGAGCTAACTGCTAAAAACATTAGCACTCTAAAAGCTATTTGCGATGAGGACACGTGAAAACAGTATCAAACTGTTTACCTGCTGTTTTTGTAGCTGCGTTTCTAAATAACTGTTCAATAAAACGCCATAAAAACCTTTAGTAAACCCTTACCTGTGATGAAGTGATCACTGCAAACCAGCATTTTCCGTTCTGTTTCTGCTCATCTTGCAGCTGGAGATTATGATCCACTAGTCCGCTGTTACCGTAAAACGTGGTATTCGTGCGCCTCGAAAAATCGAGTGAGGGCTCAATTTACCGTCGATCTCCGAAAAAAAAAAAACACACACACACACATGCTGTTTCTAATAGTAGCCCCGGCCACTATTAGAGACCGGCCTTTATTTACCCCCGCTGACAGCGAGACCGGCTAATATAGGAGGTCCGGCCGGTATTGGAATACAGGCGAATATTAGAGGATTTACGGTATAAGCTCAATAGCTACAATTAGTTGACTTACATTTAAACTGGAAATTTTCCCCTGAAGTAGCTTCTGCTGACTCCTGATCCGCGTTCCTTTTGAAAATACTGCGCTGTATTCTGAGAAATCTTTGACCGAGAGAACAAGACACCTCCCATTTATCCTTGGTCAGCTAGCTAAACGGCTAACAAACTGAAGTCAAATGCCTGCGTAGCACACCAACATTGGAACACGCCTTGGCGGTTCCTGACGACATATCTCCTAGGCAACCGGGGCGGGACCAAGGCATTAAGGCGGGGTTCCTTGACATTGAGAAACACCCATAGCTGTATAGGGTTAGCTACTTTTACTCTATTTCATCTTTTTGTGCAGGACTTGGTGAAGAGCCACCTGATGTATGCCGTTCGAGAGGAGGTGGAGGTCCTAAAGGAGCAGATCAAGGAGCTGATCGAGCGAAACTCCCAGCTGGAGCAGGAGAACACGCTGCTGAAGACCCTGGCCAGCCCTGAGCAGATGGCCCAGTTCCAGGCCCAGGTTCAGACGGGCTCTCCACCTGCTCATCAGACAGCTGCCCCAACAGGACCCCCGAACCCCGCCGCCCTCGCCCAGCCCGCCTCGCACAGCTCTGGCCCCTCAGCGTAGCCTCGTCTGATCAGACTCACTGACTTTTAGTTTTTTGAGCTCTGCTCAAGCTGCAGAGCCCAACCTCGCCTTCTACAGCAGAAGGTTACGCTGTCAAGAGAAGATTTTGCACATATTTATCTCTGAAGGATGCAGCCAGCGGGACGAGCGGCGCTGTGCTCCTTGGCACAGCGATGAGTGACAATCTTAAGATACTGTGAGGGAGGTGGGGGTTGTTTTCAGAAGATAAATCATCACACATTTGCCAAATAACCCTTGGTCATCATCAAGAATGTCTTACCAAGAAAAAACACACACAAACAGCTTTTCAGTGGCATCAACATACCTATCTATAGAATAAGAATAAAATCACTGTGCCTGTGTCTGGATTTAGGCGATATACTGACAGGAGGAGGAGGAGGATTGTCTTGGCTGTTACCTGTTTTGCTGAATATTGTAAATAAAAGTGGTTCTCTATTGAGGCTAGATCCGAAACGTTACCAGAGAAAAATCTTCTTGGAGTGACAGATGAAGAATGTGAGCAGTTATGTGAAAGTCCCCATCTGGAATGGGGGGGGGGGGGTAGCTTAAACAACACTCGTCTAACATTGATGTTACTTAAACCGTGGGTTGGTGGGATGAACTAAACGTGGTTTCTTATGGAGATGATGATAATCTATTTTCAGTATTTCACTTTCAAGCTCATCGTTTTGCCCTGGTTGAAGCTCACCGCTGCTGTCGACTCGACCCCGCCGCGGCACGTCGGTTAAAGCTCGTCCGACAGGGTTGAGGCGTTGAGCTAAGCTGCATTTTTTCCTCCTCCAAGGGCAAAAGAGGATGTACATTTATGTATAGTGTAACTACAATGTAAAATAGGAGGAGGAGAGAAGGAAAAACAACAGATGCTATCTAGGTCACACAGACTGATTCAGATGAGCGACGCGCTGGTCTTGCTCCTTCTGTGTCATCTATCTTTAATGCTGTATTTCCAGGACTGGGTGGAAAAGAGGCTAGGTTATTTAACTGACAACAACCAACAGCGTTGTCCTGCTACGTTACTGCTACATTAACTCTGGCTGTAAACACTTCACACCGCTTTGTTTTTTCTTTTCTTTATGAAGTATTGCACATTTCTTATTTTTGACAGTAAATACCTTTTGGATCTGAAAATGCTACGAACAACAAAAAAAAACAATCTCTGATGTTTTCTTTTCTGTGTATTAGTTGTATGCTCATGTTTGTGCATGTTTCCTTAAAGACCGGATGAGATAACAAATACCTACAATTGCACTTGACAGCTGCACTTCACAACTTTCAATAAACATGCTTAACAAAAAAAAAATACGACTGGTCATGAGGATTATTTTAGTGTCCTGCTGATGCAGTCGTGTCCATGTGGCACTAAAGAGCTCCTGCACTGTTTGTTTTAGTCAAGAAAGGTGGGCTTGTTGGTGTATTATGTTCTTGAAAAAACAAAAAATGGTGCAGAACTGAGATGATGTGTTTATTAGAAGAATTGTATAACTTTGAAGCACGAAGATTGGACTATTATGGTTTAGAGATGCTTTGTAATCAGGTTTTAGCCATTTATTATGTTTATGCAATAATAATAAACCATAATAGACATTTTAAAGTAAATCTATGCTAAATATTTTTCTAAGACTAAAAACCAGTTTATATATCATACAGGTACTGGTCATAAAATTAGAATATGACAAAGTTGATTTATTTCAGTAATTCCATTCAAAAAGTGAAACTTGTATATTAGATTCATTCATTACACACAGACTGATATATTTCAAATGTTTATTTCTTTTAATTTTGATGATTATAACTGACAACTAATGAAAATCCCAAATTCAGTATCTCAGAATATTGTGAAAAGGTTCAATATTGAAGACCCCTGGTGCCACACTCTAATCAGCTAATTAACTCAAAACACCTGCAAAAGCCTTTAAATTGTCTCTCAGTCTAGTTCTGTAGGCGACACAATCATGGGGAAGACTGCTGACCATTGACACCTTGCACAAGGAGGGCAAGACACAAAAGGTCATCGCTAAAGAGGCTGGCTGTTCACAGAGCTCTGTGTCCAAGCACATTATTAGAGAGGTGAAGGGAAGGACAAGATGTGGTAGAAAAAAGTGTTCAAGCAATAGAGATAACCACCCTGGAGAGGATTGTGAAACAAAACCCATTCAAAGATGTGGGGGAGATTCACAAAGAGTGGACTGCAGCTGGAGTCGGTGCTTCAAGAACCACCACGCACAGACGTATGCAAGACATGTTTCAGCTGTCGCATTCCTTGTGTCAAGCCACTCTTGAACAAGAGACAGCGTCAGAAGCATCTCACCTGGGCTAAAGACAAAAAGGACTGGACTGCTGCTGAGTGGTCCAGAGTTCTGTTCTCTGATGAAAGTAAATGTTGCATTTCCTTTGGAAATCAAGGTCCCAGAGTCTGGAGGAAGAGAGGAGAGGCTCAGAATCCACGTTGCTGGAGGTCCAGTGGAAAGTTTCCACAGTCAGTGATGGTTTGGGGTGCCATGTCTTCTGCTGGTGTTGGTCCATTGTGTTTTCTGAGGTCCAAGGTCAACGCAGCTGTCTACCAGGAAGTTTTAGAGCACTTCATGCTTCCTGCTGCTGACCAACTTTATGGAGATGCAGATTTCATTTTCCAGCAGGACTTGGCACCTGCACACAGCGCCAAAGCTACCAGTATCTGGTTTAAGGACCATGGTATCCCTGTTCTTGATTGGCCAGCAAACTCACCTGACCTTAACCCCATAGAACATCTATGGTTATTGTGAAGAGGAAGATGCAATATGCCAGAGCCAACGATTCAGAAGAGCTGACGGCCACTATCAGAGCAACATGGGCTCTCCTAACATCTGAGCAGAGCCACAGACTGATGGACTCCATGCCACGCTGTGCTCATACCTTTCATGTTCATACTTTTCAGTTGGCCAACATTCATAAAAATAATTTTTTTGCATTGGTCTTAATTGAAATTCTAATTTTCTGAGATACTGAATTTGGGATTTTCATTAGTTGTCAGTTATAATCGACATTAAAAGAAATAAACATTTGAAATATATCAGTCTGTGTGTAATAAATGAATATAATATACAAGTTTAATTTTTTTAATAGAATTACTGAAATAAATCAACTTTGTCATGATATTCTAGTTTTATGACCAGCACATGTATATGGACGAACCCTTTGCACCACCACCCCGTAAGTGTCTGAAGAGCTGAATTGTAGGCGGTTTCCATCTTGGCCGCGTCATTCCCAGCAGATACGGAAATGGATCTGAGAGCGGGGCTGTGAGGGTGGGGGCAGATGATGTAGCTACAAGCTAACTGAGCTAACCGCTGTTGAGCAACTCTTCTAGCCTCTGCCTTCTAGTCTGCAACACTTAACGTGAAGCTGAGGCCTTCCCTGGAGCAAGCAGTGGGGCTAGCCTCTAGCACCTGTCAATCAAATGGACACTCCCCTAAGTATTCATAATCTCAAACTTTGATTACATCTAAACGGAGGAGTTACAAAAAAAAATTACCTCGTCAAGAGTTGTCATGACAGTAAACTTGACCTATTAAACTTAAAATGTTTTTTGAACCAGGCTGTAAACATGTTTATTTCTGCTGTGAAGTTGTCATTTTTAACATGGGAGTCAATGGGCACTTGCTCTTTTCTGGAGCCAGCCCCTAGTGGATGAGGGGGGAACTGCAATTTTTGTCACTTCTGCGTTGGCTTCATTTTCGGCAGGCGGAGTTTGCCTCTTGCTAAAAACCCAAAATAGGTTTTTGGGAGAAAAGTTACTATATTTATACAAAAATTAAATCCAGGCTTTGTGTTGTGCTTAAAAAAATCACAGAAGTAACTGAAAAAACCCACAGAAAATACTTTCTCATAGTAATTCAAAGAGAGATGTCAAATTGGTCCAGTTGACCTCTGGAAAGCTGTCAGCTGAATAACCAAGAAGTACTTGATTATTTCTTTTCTTAAGGAAAAGTACAGATAAAGTACTGATAAGGGGATAAAAAATTACTCAAGTAAAAGTAGAAGTATCCAAGAAATTTTTGACTCAAGTAAAAATATTAAAGTATGCATTTTCAAAAGTACTGAAAAGTAAAAAATCTAAAAGTATACCAACATTTAAATACGAGTTGAGTGTAGAAGTGTGTTGTTGGACCACGGGGAGGGGGCAAAACGCAAATTAAAGTACCTTTGGAACCGCAGTACGGCACGGACAAGGGAGTGTGCTACTGATCTCCATCAGACCAGGGTGGGGTTGGGGTCGGACAAAATGCAAATTCAAATATTTTTGATTTTGAAACTTTTTTTAAATGTAGTGGAGTAAAAGTTAAAAGTAGGCCTCAAGAACGCCACGTAAGTATATACAGAAAAATTGTACTCAAGTACAGTAATGAATTACTTGTACTTTACTTTCCATCACTGATCATAGCCATGCTTTAGTAGAGAAAATGTATTTTCCAGCTAGAATAAAGTAACCAATAAATGACCACAAGCTGTAACTGTAGCTCTAATCCTGTTTCATGTTTCCTCCCGTCTTCACGCGTGTGCTGATAAAGCACGTCAAGAGTTTAGCGTGTGGGCAGTCAGCAGAATGTAGAGTAATTGCTCAACATTTATTTGAAAAAACATTCTTGGAACACAACACAAACACTTACATAAAGAAATATGGCACATTGTTCGCAGGAATCGCTGCCAGCTCACTCACGCTGTAACGCACTAACACACAGGTGCCAAAGCAGTTAATGAAACACATGTTCTCCAGCCGGCGTGGTTTTAGACTGTCCATAGAAAAGCTGTCAGTACCACTGTAAACGCTGATCCAGGGCAGGGATTGGTCGGGGCAAGCGTCTCTAGCCGTCTGGCATCCGTCTCTGGGCCTCTGGAGGAGGGAGGGAGGTTGAGAGTGTGCAGGCTCAGTGAGGGCATGAGGAAGGGGACGGGGGTCCACAGCTTCCCCCTGAGTCACATCCCCATACGGATGCTCTGGATGATCTGGAATATGGCTGAGAGCAAACCAACAGGTCAGACTCAGTCCAGGGGGGAAGAATGCTTTTTTCTTTAATCACTCAGATTTACCTGATCCACACACAACAAATACAAAGAGGGCGAGCAACCAGGGACCCACAGGGTACTTCTCCTCCTGCGGCCGCTTGGGAAACACAAAAACACACACATGCTGCACATTAGTGGGACCGATACAAGGCAGAAGGAATCCTGCTGCATTCATACAGTCGCTCCTTGGAGGCTTTTTCTGCTTAAACCTACTTATCTGTGATTTCCCAAAGAAGAAGCTGCAACTCATCAAAAACCTCATTAACAACTGTTTAACTGCAGAGTTGGTTTAGGCTCATGAGCTGAAGGATGGGCCTCATGATGAAGTCATGGGAAGCGTTTACAGTCACTGACCATGTAAACAAAGCTGGAGTAAGAGGGGGTGGGTGGGGAAAGCAGAGTGATTTTAATCAGGAGCCCCGAGATCACACGCAGAATTCATTATAAATGTAGATTTCTCAGATTATTTTATTTGAAGAGCACATTCTGCACTCATAAATCATGCTTCTGACAACTCAAAGCTCCCAGTATTTAAGATCCTGAATTTATGCTGCAAATGAAAAAACTCTTAATTTGGTAAATATTTGGAGCAGCTTTGTGGGTTATTTTTAATCCTCTATAACACAATCTGTGCATCTCAGGAAAAGTAACGTGAAGTTACACTGCGGAGGGTAGTAACGCAGCGCAGCATGGATGCATTTGGATGTGAACATCAGTCCGGATGGGCTTATTATAACTAGATGTGTGTTTAAAGGTCGCGAGGCATGAAATAAAAAATAATAACCACAGCTGACATCACCACCACCTCCACCCTCATCATCAGCGCTGATACCGGGCTGAACGTCACCCATCTGGGCTAATGTCATGCTGGCATCTGGCTGTCAGTGAACGTCTCACCAGCGTCTTGGCTACGTTTCCTCTCTGCGTGATGTTCTTGCTGTGTTTCTCGTTGGCCATGCGGATTCTCTGTTTAGCCACCATCTTCTCCCAGAGCGACGACGCCAACGGGGCTAATTTACTCTGGCTTTAGCCTGTTTTTATTTTCTAACGGTAAGGGCTTGACGACAGCACCGCCGCGTCGAGCTACCGGAACTGCAGCGGTGCGAAACCGGAAACGTACTGGTTGAATTTCAAAATAAAAGCACAGAGAGGTGGAAAATCGGTCGGTAACACACACAGCGCGACATACTTACCGTCACGAGAGAATAAAAATGAAATTATCTTACAAATGTCTTCTAGTTATTTGTCTTTGCAACAATTGAAACGTCAAAACAAATACATAAATTATTATTGTGAAAGTCATTACAGGAAGTGACATGTTGTGCTTTTCAACACATTCTCTTTTACACCTGACGAAGACGAGCGTGTCTCTAGAGGCGCGCGCCAACATCAGATTTTTTTTAAATTAATTGTAAACTTTATTATTATTTGATTAATTAGAAATTAATAAATTAATATAAAATACATAAAAACTCACATTTTGTGTTTGACATCTCAAAATATTTATCATCGGATGGATCAAAAATGATTTATTAACATTTAGATAAAACTAAAATGATCCAGAGGTATTTTTTTGTTTTGGGCAGCACCATAACTGAAATCTGGATGTTTTTTTCATAATTTGAAGATTTGGCAAACAAAACTGACGTGTGAAATGCACAACTATCTTCACTAAGTCCACAAAAGGTAAATACTATAAACAAAATGGTTGTTTATATCTGTTTGTTCATTTTGAATCTTTTTTTTTTTTTTTTAACAAAATCAGGGTTCAAAACAGAACTGCAGGTATAAATGCATTACCTCCAGGTTATTTAACATAAAAAATAAACACATCTAATCCACATACAATTTTTAAAAGGTAGCAAAAGCCACATTTTTCATTCATCTACAATTTTCTTTTCAAACCAATGCATTTAATTATTCCAAATAACATTTTTTATGTTATCATTGTTTAATAAGTTTTCAGTTTGTCAATGTGACTATTTCTGACCTTGTCGTGGAGTAAAACTTTAAACTTAAACAATTTGGATGAAAATTTCCACCATAGTTCACCTTTCAGCGTTATCTGAAATTTCAGCCATTTAGATTAAAACGCATCACTGTCATCAACGTATAAATTTCTTCCTGGATTCTGAGTGAAAGCAGCACAGAGACGGAGCGGAGGTTGCTTAGCAACTGAATCAAAGACTTTGTTTTGAGAGAGATGAACAAACTCCACTGGAGGAGAGAGAGACAGAGGATTAAACAGCTGAATCATAATTAAGTGCTGACTGATGAGTGTGTATTATTGTTATTACTAAAGGAGCGATTCTTTTGTTGCTCAGAGTGTTAAAAATAACAATCTGCTTCACTTACTAAACACTCGCTTTTAAAATTGAGTCAATTAGCATGGAGCAGAATAAATGATGCGGTTGTGTAGCTGATGTAAATAAAATACGATTTGTGTCCCAGATGTTTGGTTTCTTTCCTTCTCGGTGCAGATTATCGTCTAAAGGCTCATTGTTATGATTTTTCTCACATCGTCCTACAACAGCATGTGGATTTTACTCATCACAGCATCACCACTGCTTTTGCCCCTCAGCAGAACAACGATGAGGACCAAACCCGTCACCCTCAGCATCCTGATGACAGGACTGCTGGTGCAAAGTCCAGTTTTATGAAGTTTCAGCTAAAAGATTTCTCCTGAAGACTCCAGAAAAAAATCCTGACATTTCTTCAACTAGGAGAGAAATACCAGAAGTCAGCAGAGGCTGCTGGCTGCAGATCAAATGTCCTCTTGTCTTCAAACTCAGCATCAATGCATGACCTGGATTTGAAGCTTCTCTTTTAACGTCCCAAGGGATCTCCAAACAAAGATTATCAGTAAATCAAAACCCAAAAATGCAAAACTAGCCTTGGTGCAGGAACCACGAGAGTGTACTTTAGTAGTTTGGGCATTGCAGAAGTTAAACTGTGTCGTTTTTCTCAGAGGTGGAAAGAGTACTAAAATATTCTACTCAAGTAATACTATAATTACTTTAATGAATTTGTACTCAAGTACAGGTAAAATTACCTGTCTCAAAATCTACTCAAGTAAAAGTAAAAAGTAGCTCATTTCAAATGTACTCAGAGTAAAAATTACTTAGTTACTTTATTGACTGTATGAGGACGGCCTCTTCTGAATAATTAAAAAAAGACAATAGGGTATATAAATCTCGAAGCTGTTTTTAATGAAAAGAACAAATATGCACATTAAAGTACAAAGGCAGTTAAACTGCAAACCAGCAAATCAAATTATGGTCACAGTCATAAGTCCTGACAGACATCACTTCGTTCCCTTTCACGAGCTCTGATCTTCTTAGATTATCCATCTAGTCATCCAAGTGGAGTCCGTCAGTGTTTCTTATTTTTTCCTTCATCCCTCGTAACACAAATTCTCCCGTAAATGCGATGCACTGCATGACTCACCTTTAGCATCTGCAGCACTTCCGTGGTTTAATCCAGTATAGACATAAACACATAGACACCATTAGACCCATTAAGTTCTGGATCACTATCAAAGTGCATAATGAGGCTTCTACATTTATATATGTCTATGCTCTTGTCTCGGCTGTCTCCGGCAGTCTCGGCAGCTCCGGTGGCCTAGTGGTAGAGTGTCCTCTGGGAGATCAGGGTTCGATTCCCGGTCGGGTCATACCAAAGACCTTAAAAAATGGGACCCAATGCTTCCTCGCTTGACACTCAGCACTAAGGGGTTGGATTGGGGGGTTAAACCACCAAATAGTTCCCGAGCGCGGCCACAGCTGCAGCTCACCGCTCCCCACCATGGGGATGGGTCAAATGCGGAGATGTAATTTCACCAGTGTGTGATGATGACTTGGGACTTTAACTTTAACTTTTTCTTCTCTGTGTCACTCATCCAGTGCTGACCATGGAGCAGTCTGGCAGCCGACACAGCATTTCTGAATGTTTTTTTTTTTACTCAGTAACACATAAGAATAAAATTGTAGCAAATTACAATACTTACAAAAAAAGTACTTAAGTAAAAGTAAAATTACAGATTTTAAAAACTACTTAAAAAGTACAAAATACACAAAAAAACTACTCAATTACAGTAATTCAATTACATGTAATTCATTACTTTCCACCTCTGGTTTTTCTAAATAAAAAGAAAATAAATGTTATTATGAATCAGATAAAAAGCTTCTGAACGTGCAAAGTTTTAGAAAGAAAACCAATCTGAGATGCTGATGTCTGCAAACCTGTTCAAGCTCTCTGTGTAGAGTTTACACACTAAAATGACAACACATCTGAGGAAAAACAAGGTCTGTTTACAGCCCTTCTATAAGCAAAGCTGCTGCAAAAGCTCTGCAGGATGACAGGCAGAAGTGCTAAACTCCTCCACCGACCCATCAAAAATTCCACCCCCTGCAAGTGGAGAAAAATATTTGACTTGATTTCCAGCGTGTTTACTGCAAACCTGCAGCGGTTATTACGGTCCAAACTCAACTTGTGGAGCAGAAACCTGCATTTCAAACATAGTGAGAGAGGAGGGTAAACAGCAGTTAATCCTGGCAAAATAAAGCTGAAACATTAGAGATGAATCCAGGTAAAGAGAGATGAGGCGAGGCAGCGGAGGAAGGAAGGAAATACTTGATGTCTGCATGTGAGAGGTGAGTTTGGTCCAAAAACAAACTCATTTGATCCTAAACAAGCTCCTTCTGTGTCTCCTTCTGAGTTCCCTCCTCTGGCCTTGAAGTTGCTGGGCTAGACAAGGTTTTATGTGTAATATACAGAGTAACACACACACACACACACACACACACACACACACACACACACACACACACACACACACACACACACACACACACACACACACACACACACACACACACACACATGCATGCACATGCACACACCTGGAGCTTAGTTTATTTCATGTCAGCAACCAGTAATATTCATCAGTCTTACTGAAGTTGGCTGGAGCGTCTCACCCTCTGAGTGCTCAGGGAGGCTGTGATGAACGAGCAGAGCTGGAATTAAGAATAAATAAACTGGACTATTAGTGTGAAAAGAGAGAGAGTGTGTGCATGCGTGTGTGTGGGAGAGAAATAATAAAAACATAGGAGGATTCATGCATTTTGCTGATTAAAGTGATGCATGCACGCATTTTGCAGGTGACTTGCAAAAAAAAAACAAAAATCCATCGAATCACCTCCTGAAAATGCACGATTCCTGTCGACCAATAAACGAAAGGTCAACTTTTTTAATACATTTGCAGTGGTCTCTAGTAGGAATGAATGCCTTGTGAGTCGTTCTCGGGGAAAAAAAGCTCTGGTGCACCTGTTTGAGGATGTAGAAATCAGCTGGAGGAGAGAGAAGCAGGATTTGGAGTTTTATTTCCTGATATTTGGACATCTCTCCTCTGATTGCTGGGTTTCACATGACGTAGCGTCACCGCCTCTTCCCTGCCTCTTCCCTGCCTCTTCCCTGCCTCTTCCCTGCCTCTCCTATTGAAGTTCACGTAAACAAATGCAGACACGGGTCAAGCAGGAGCTGCCTCGGCACAGATCCCTGTTTACTCTGTTGATTTGGCATTAAAATGCTCAAATTCTGTGTTGTCTATGGTTGTTACAATAGAGCTTTCTACAGTAGCTAAAAATAGATTGCCGCAAAGCACTCTGGGAAATATGGTCATACAAACAATCTACATTTTAGTATGGGTTCCTATGGGTCTGAGGCGCTCAGATCTAGCTAAAGTTATTTTTTCGTCTCCTAAAGATTTTCAAACAGCAAGGAACTTAACGCTGCTGCTGGGGGAGGTGCTAATCGGACTCTAGACGCCCAGATCGGATGTTGGAGAGGACTTTTTATGCCTTTTCCAAAGCCGGTAAAGTCAATAGTATAACGCTGCAGACCCGGAGACGCCAGTTTCAGGCCGACACCACGTGAAACAGCTGGAAAGCTACACGGGCTAAGCTAGCTAAGACAGAAGAAGCAAAGCGGTGGTAGTTTTTAAGTTGGACGAGCAGATTTTAACTGTGTGGAGCAGATCAAGAAAAGCACGTATATTTGTTACTTACATCTTCCTGGAGGGGAAAGTCCTACATCCGAGAATGACCAGCCGCCGGTCGTAACGACGCTCTCAGTCGTGGAGTTATCCAGGAGGAGCGGTGGACGAGAATTAATGCAGGACGCAGCGTTGTTAACGGAGAGTGGAGGCAGCGTTGTTAACGGAGAGTTAGAGGCAGCGTTGTTAACGGAGAGTTAGAGGCAGCGTTGTTAACGGAGAGTTAGAGGCAGCGTTGTTAACGGAGGAGAGTTAACAAGGAGGCAAAACAGCATGTCCACCCAAACGTCCACGAAAAAGGCTTTTGACCAGAGGTGAGTGGAATATAAAAAGTAGGGACACAAATGATAACCTGACAGTTAAAAAACTACCTTGAGAAAATGTTACTTGAGCACTGTGAGTAATGAACTTATTTTTATATTACTCAAGAAGGAGCCGTGATGGGAATAATGGCGTTTAAAACAACAGCGCTGCTAGCGAGGGTTAGTTTTTACTTTCACTTTCATTTGAGCTAGCACTTCAGTTCTGGTGATCGATAATTAGCAGGGTCGCCATCAAGAAAAGCTCTCTGGTATGTTTTTTTTTGTCAAAACAACTTCCTCCATTTTATGCCTTTATATCGATGTCAAAACGCTCTGAAACTGTATGTTTTCTATTGTTAATGCAGCTTATCAGTATGACCCTTCCCAGCAGCCTTTGCGTGGTGACGTCAACTGTAGAATACCCTATTGCTCTAATCGGGAAAAAGACCAACGTTTTTTTTTTGGGTCCCAAAAGTAGTGCGCCACAAAGGACTTATTTTTAATAAAAACTTACTGAAAGAGGACAGCTGAAGTGGATCTTAATCTCCGGCTAAAAACATTAGGAGCTGAAATGGACAATGCTAAAGTTTGCAGCGATCACTTTCTAACAGGTAAGGGTTTACTAAATGTTTTATAGCATTTTATTGAACACAGCCATAAAAACGGCAGGTAAACAGTTTGATACTGTTTTCATGTGTCCATACGGCAAATAGCTGTCAGAGTTCTAATGTTGTTAGCAGTTAGCTTAGTGTTGTAATGTGGCGTTTATGCCCTATTAAAAACAAACTAACGTACCAGAAATTTAGATTTAAATAGGCCTAATAAGTTATTTACAAGTAGACTCTAGCACATAAACACACTTGTTGTTAGCAATAGCGATATCATTATTATCATGAGCTAAATAGCACAACTCACTACTACCTGAGCAAAAACAAGACAACAGTCATTTAGAGCTTCTCAGGATCACTAAATGTTTTACCCAACCTGAAATAAAATAGTTGTAGGCTTCCTGGCTTTTGAATGCTTTCATTTGGTTTGCTGTAAAATACGAGGTATGCAGCACAAGGTAGTTTGATCGCTTCAACGCTGGGTAAATCCTCCAGAGTATGAAAACGCAGACTTTTTTAAACTATATGGGTCGTAACCTACATGAAGATGTATTTTTTCATGATATAGCGTCTGTGCCAGTCCACTTAATGCCTTAACTATACTCGCTTTCCTCCATCGCGCTGTTTTGTACTGAAGCAAAACACTTCCTGCCCCGCGTTTGAGTTTCACGCGACGTCCGGTCACGTGAGTGAAACCCAGCAATTGGCTAACAGCAACACGACTCTACTCTGTTTCTTTTGCAACATTGATGTTTTGTCTCCACAAATAACACAACAGCCTTCCCCGTCGCGAGCCGGGATGGCTGAGCCCATGAATGTGAAAGCTGTACTATGTAACTTTTTCATATGTTTAAATCATTTTCCTGAACCAGAATGTGCTAAAATGACCTTTACAGGGTTAATGAAATGTCACTCAGACCCCCACGGCCCTCTGTGGCCAGAATACCACACTTGCAACTTCAGAGTATCCGTACCGCTCCCCTGAAGTCACGTATCTTGTGTGAAGCAGTAACGCTTTACAGCAATCCACATTTACACCTCAGAACAGACGAGCTATACCTGGTTAGCATTTATTGTAACATGTTCATAATGGTGGAGCCTCAGAAGAAACAAAGAAAACCTTAATCTGATGAAGCTAAAAATAAAGAGAACATCGACTACAGCAGGAGTCCAACGAAGGTCAACATCTGGACTTCTCTGAATCACGAGACCTCAGAGACAAATAAGGATTCAGACCTAACGATCATCCTGTTGCCCTTGTAAGTACAACTTTAATGTGTTTTATGTGTGCATGTTTTAGATTTTCCTGTGTTTGTAATTATTTCTAAATATGTTTGTCAGGCAGCAGTGATCACGTCCCGTTCCGTCACCGATCATCCAAACACCCTAAGACCACATAAGCTCTGTTCTTGCCGGGCAAACGCTCAGTCAATGATGCTTTCTCGTCTCTATCCGAAGTCCTTGTGTCCTCGTACATCATTGAACCCTCACAGCGATGCACGGACCCCGGCTGTCGCTGAGCAGCACTGCCAGCCTGGCGCCACCGGCCGGGTCTCCCAGCCGTGGTCCTGTTGGCTAGCCGCTTGTAGCTTGTAGAGTAACATGCCTGCCTGTGATCACCTAACGCTCTGAATCCACGTTTGGGTTTGCCGACACGCTACAGTCTTTACCTGTGGTCACAAGATTCCTCTCTCAGGATCTTGGTCATATTATTTACCAGGAACTCTGTTAGTCAGTAGTAAAGTGGCTAGCCAACATGCTAGCGCTGGAGCGTGCTTCCAGCACATTTCATGCATGTTTTAGATCGTGAACACAGCTTGTTTGACTTGAACTGCTTCTGTAAAAACTAATAAAGAAAACGGACTCTAGGGGGTGCTAAATGCAAGCCAAAACTGCAAAGTGTCCGTTTAAGTGACGGTGTGACATAGACCTGTCAGGGTTTTCTGAACCGAGCGTTTTTCTGTTTATTTTCTATCAGAAGCTAAAGCAGGAAACGGGTAGAAGACTTTTTTCATGTTCAGCCTGCATGTTAAACTCAGGCTGATCATTTTCAATGACAATAAGTAAAAAATGATCTCTGTGAATCTGCTTTTTAAAGATACGCGAACACAATTCCAGCACTTTCATACAGATCATCTTATGTTCAGAAATGATGGAATTTTATCAGTTTGGTCAAATCTTTGGGAAAAAAAGCACCATCCTGAAACTCAGAGATCATAATATAAGATGTGAATGACTCTCAGCTGCTGACTCATGAAACTAACTGTGGAATGGACACAGTTTTAGCCATAGACATGATTACATAGACGCCCCATTGGGCGCTGGAGAGCGTAACAGCATCTCCGCCATTATGGATGGGTCTCTTCACTCTCCAAAGTCAACACAGAGTGAGCAACGATGCCCGTTTTTCTGCAGCCTACGATTGAAACAACCGGCGTACTATTGAAAACAGATCACGTGGGATTACTATTGACTTTTGTAGCCTACCTGATGGGATTTTAAATTTAAATTTATTTTAGTTAATTTTGTTTAATTATGTTTATATTTTAATGTGTCTGGTTTTGTAAAAAAGTTTGATAAAATGTGTTTTAGTTGGGTAAGCACTGCAGAAATGAATGCACTGGGGGTGAATGGAGACCCATCTAAGATGGCGGCCGGCCACTACGGCAGCTCCAATAGGCAGCGCCAGTCCACGAGGCATCTATGTCTGTGGTTTTAGCCATTTTTGTGTTGCTAAGCTTTGGCGGCCATATTGGGTGGGTTTTACTCCAAAAGTTATTCATATATAGATGAATATCTAACAATTGCTTTTTTAGTTTTATTGAAATCTGTCCAGTGGTTGAATATATTTTACCAACAGACACACAGACACACCCTAGTAAAGAACATCAACTTTTATCTGTCCTTTAAATAAATTACAGTAAAGTGAGCAGTATAAGCAGATATAAACAAGAAAAACCAGAGGTAAAATTCAGAGAATGTAAACAAACTGTTGACCAAAACCCCAAACTGAAACAAGACTCCTGTGGGTGAACTGCAGCTAAAGTTTCTGAGTTCCTAAAAGTTCCCCAGATTCGTGGAAGATGCATCTGATCCACAAAGATCAAACCAGCAGATAAAGATGCACACCAGCTTCCACAGACCCACTCTCTGAAGCTGCTTTAACACATGACAACCGACGCTGAGAAAACCCAGATTCAGCTTTTCTGACTCATCCGTTTTTCAGCAAGTTAAGCTGCAGTCGTCCGTGTGCACGCCACGCAATGTACAATTACTGTAGTTATATAGAGATTTTCATCAAATTAAATAAATATCTAGAGGAAACCTAGACAAAAATATATTTATATATTTAAAAAAGTTATCTCTGAAAAGCAGAAGCACAACAAAGGCAGTCCTGCAAGTGGAGTGCAGACATGCACACACATAAATGTGCACACTTACAGTAAAAGTGCAAATGCAACACATATGCAGGAGCACATGTATGTAAAATTCAGAAGTAGTGTCATGCAGATGTTGCAGAGAGATGAGCTGACAGTGATAGTCACATATCTGAAGTGACACGTCTGCAACTTTATGCATCAGGAGTCCGTGTTAGACGTTCACAGTCTGCATGTAACATCTCCAGTTTTACTGGGTTAAGCTAATTCCTGCAACCCCAGACACAGCTGTTTGTGTGTTTGCAGGAAAACATTCATGTCTGCAAACACAGCTTTGGTGTTTACTTATTCATTACTTTACTTATCATTTAGACTAGTGTCAATAATGAAAAATAATAGTTAGCTGCACCTGAAATATGTCAAGAAAAGTGTTAATTTAGAGCAGGGTTTCTCAACCCTGGTCCTCAGCGCCCCCCTGCCCTGCATGTTTTCCATGTCTCTGCTTCAGCACATGGCTGCAGAAGCCTGCTAATCACTCACTCATTTGTGTCAGGTGTGTGGCAGCAGGGAAACACTGCTGTTTGAAAGGGCAACATGGAAAACATGTAGAGCAGGGGGGCGCTGAGGACCAGGGTTGAGAAACCCTGATTTAGAGTCTTTATACTAAAGTCTTGGGAAGCACTTAGCTAAGTAAGTAAAAAGAATAGAATAGAGATTATTAATCCCACAGTGGAGAAATTCACTCATTATGGCAGCACAAGCTTTTATGTGGTGATTTCATAAATACAAATAAAACGTATTAATTGATTTTTAATGTGTATTTATTTGTAAAATCTGAAAACTTTCAGCCTAAAGTCAGAAAACCTTTGGGTTCAACATCAACATGTCATGTGCATCCTGGGAAATTGAGCCGTGTGTTTATTTTGGAAAAAAGTTGCTATAATTGACCCTTTTCCCAACGTCTGACACCCAACAAGAACACATATGTACACGCACACACACACACACACACACATATATGCACACGCACACACACACACACAGACACACACACATATATGCACACGCACACACACAAACACACACACATATATGCACGCACACACACATACACGTGCATGCACACATATACAGACACACACACACATGTGCATGCACACTCACACACAAGCACAAACGTATGCACATGCGCACACACACACACACACTTGCACACACACGTGCATGCACACATATACACACACACATATGCACATGCATGCACACACACACACACACACATGTGCATGCACACTCACACACACATTCTCACTCACACACACAAACGTATACACATGCACGCACGCACGCACACACACATACACGTGCATGCACACATATACAGACACACACATGTGCATGCACACTCACACTCTCACTCACACGCACAAATGTATGCACATGCATGCACACACACACTCATGTGCATGCACACTCACACACACATGTGCATGCACACACACACACACACACCCTCTCATGTGAGGGAAGAAAGAAAAACCTGCAGAATGTTTGTGTGCAGAAATCAGCGCAAAGCTTCAAACACAGATGTGCTTCAGGGACCTGCTCTGTGTGTGAATGAGTCTGCTGTTCGCAGGTGATTCCATCCCACAGCAGGAAAACCAAGTCAGCACTTTGCAGACCAAAGGCATGCACGTCCATGCACACACACACACACACACACACACACACACACACACACACACACACACACACACACA
Source organism: Aphyosemion australe (assembly GCA_006937985.1). Lineage (NCBI taxonomy): Eukaryota > Metazoa > Chordata > Actinopteri > Cyprinodontiformes > Nothobranchiidae > Aphyosemion > Aphyosemion australe. The sequence goes on from SSNS01000027.1 coordinate 146,071, forward strand.
CACACACACACACACACCATTTTGCTGCAGCTTAATTTTTCTTCCTGTGACTAAAACCTCGACCCACACCTTTACAGAGACTCTTGACTATTAGAGCAGCTTGTTTTTCAAACCTGAACTTACACGTTCACGTCAGC
>SSNS01000027.1:158226-239783 GCA_006937985.1 Aphyosemion australe
CCTCCAGCGTGTCCTGGGTCTTCCTTTAGGTCTCCTCCCAGTAGGACGTGCCTGGAAAACCTCACCAGGGAGGCGTCCAGGAGGCGTCCTAACCAGATGCCCAAGCCACCTCAACTGGCTCCTCTTGATCTGTATGTTCATGAAGTTCTTCGCAAAAATCCGTCTCACATAAAGCATTTTATTCTTGACATTTTCAGTACCTTCCAGAATGAGCCGTTTCAGAGCTCTGTCACTTTAAGAAAACAAGCTGGAGCTGGTCACGCCCACCCATCCCCTGATTGGCTGCTATAAGCCGAGAAGCTCAGATATCAGGGAAGTGGTTGGAGTAGAGCCACTGCTCCTCCAGCAGCAGCTCTCTCTTGCACAAGTGGTTCTATGCTAATTTTCCTGTTTGTGATGTCACGAACGGGGACTTTTTGAAACGGCTTGTTTTAGGCAAATAATTCCTAACAGAAAATGTATGGCTCCCATTTGGAGTGTTTCTAGAGGCAGTAGAGACCCACATGACAGCGCAGAGATGTAAACAGTGAGTTTTGCATAATATGACCCTTTTAAAGGCTGCATTCCATTTCTGCACCACTGTAGATGATCTATAGAACATCTGCAAAAGCAGAGCTTTATCAAACAGGAATGAAGCCGTCTTTAATCCTCCTGTCCAGTTCTTTAAGTTTGCTGCATCAGATCAACATCTGTGGAAAAACACCAACACTTGAATTATTTGAAGCTGTTAGCTTGAGCTTGAATAAATATGCATTTATAGAATAGAATAGAATAGACTTTATTGATCCCTTAGTGGGGAAATTCACTTGTCACAGTAGCACCATCACTCAAAAGGTAATTAGAAGAAGGTAAAAAAAATAAAATTAAAATTAAAAAAACAAGGATACATGTATATACACATAGGCAGTAATCTAGTATTGTAATCTTAGATCACTAAAAAAACCACAAATAAAAGATAAAAACAAACTTGGTACCAACACTATGCAGCATACTGTAAGAGACACAGACAACAATGTGAATCCGGTATTGCACAAGTATAGAACACATACTGAATATTGCATTGGTGTTATTGTGTACCAGGATGATACCAGTACAGCTTAAACTGAGGAGTTCTACACTCTTACAGCAGAGGGGATGAAAGATCTACGATAGCGCTCAGTTTTACATCTGGGATGTCTCAGTCTACCTCTGGAGGAGCTGTCCATGATCTCCACAGTGGAGTGCAGTGGGTGGGAGGGGTTTCTTAAGATGGAGATCATCTTCCCCAGCATCCTCCTTTCACACGTCTCCTCAACAGAATCCAGCGGGCAGCCCAGAACCGAGCTAGCTTTGGTAGCTAGCTTGTTCAGTCTCTTCCTGTCTAGGTCAGAGCCAGAGCTACCTACACCCCAGCAGACCACAGCAGAATGAATAACAGAGCCAACAACAGAGTTATAAAAGGATTTCAGCAGCTGGGAGTTAACTCCGAAGGACCTCAGCCTCCTCATGAGATGGAGGCGGCTTTGGCCCTTCTTATACAGAGCATCTGTGTTGTGGGACCAGTTCAGTTTACTGTTGAGGTGAACACCCAGGTACTTAAAGGTGTCCACCACCTCAATGTCTGCTCCCTGGATGTTTACTGGTGAGTGAGGAGGAGTGTTTCTCTGGAAGTCAATCACCATTTCCTTTGTTTTACTGGTGTTCAAGCGAAGGTGGTTACGCTCACACCAGTCCACAAAGTCCATGATGACTGACCTGTACTCCTGGTCGTCCCCCTCAGACACACAGCCGACGAAGGCCGAGTCATCAGAAAACTTCTGGAGGTGACAGCTGCTGGTGTTGTAGGTGAAGTCCGAGGTGTAGAAGGTGAAGAGAAAGGGTGAGAGCACTGTACCCTGTGGAGCTCCAGTACTGCACACAACCACCTCAGACGTACAGTTGTGCAGCCTCACGTACTGTGGCCTGTTGGTGAGGTAGTTGATGATCCATGCAGTCAGATGTTCGTCCACTCCTGCATCCCTCATCTTCTGCTGCAGTAGGCACGGCTGGATGGTGTTGAAGGCACTGGAGAAGTCGAAGAACATGATCCTCACAGTGCTTTTTTGCATCTCAAGGTGATTCAGAGCCCGGTGCTGCAGGTAGATGAGGGTGTCCTCCACCCCCATGTTTGGTTTATATGCAAATTGAAGTGGGTCTATTTCTGGGCTCACCACTGAACGCAGATGGGTGAGTCTCTCCATAGTCTTCATCAGGTGGGAGGTCAAGGCGACAGGTCTGTAATGGTCTGGTTCCCTGGGATGTGATGTTTTGGGGACTGGAACCACACAGGAGGTCTTCCACAGGATGGGGACCTGCTCCAGTCGAAGGCTCAGGTTGAACATGTGTGTGACCACTTCACACAGCTGGTCAGCACAGTCTTTGAGCAGTCTGGGGCTGATTCCATCAGGACCTGCTGATTTTCTGCTCTTAAGCCACCTCAGCTCTCTCCTCACCTGGTCCGATGTAACTGAGAGGGGGTAGTGAGGGGGGGCTTGTTGCTGATGAGAGTTTGTGGAGGGGGGAGAAGCTGATGAATGGTGTGAAGTTGGGAGGTGGGGGGTTGGCTGGCTGAGTGGAGGTGGTTGGGGGGTGGTGGTGTTGGTGGTGCCTGTTGCAGCAGTGGGGGGAGTGGAGTCGAATCTGTTAAAAAACAGGTTAAGCTCATTGGCCCTTCATATTTGAACTTCTAGCCTCACATTTAAACTTATTTTTGTATTTCAGAGTAAAGGGATATAGATTCAGACGGGGTGAAACGTGCAGGAAGCTGATCATGTTGACAGTAACAGAGCCTGGTGGTGCATTTAGAGGGAGTGAAATGTTGTTGCTACGCTAAATGCTGGTACTGAACTTCCTAAACTTCCTGCAAGTTCTGCTCAGAAACCAGACAGATTAGCCCCGTTTGCTTTGACTTCTGAGGGTGATTCGAGATCTTCAAACACTTTCTAGCTCTGTCTATTATAGGAAAGGTCACATTTGGTAAGAGCCGCGTGGCGCTGATTTACACAGAGCTGTGTGTTCTCATTAATTGATGGATGAGGGTGATCAGGTGCAGCCAGAGGCGGACAGCAGGCACCTTTTCCTCTCAGGAAGTCATCTCTCCTCAGAGCACGTTTAAATCTGCTCAAAGGCAGCATGGGAGGTTAAAGGGACTCAAACTGCAGTTGATCTTATATTACAATAAAACATTTCTGAAGCAGGTCCTTTTATGTGTCAGTTTGCAGGTGAAGCTACACCTGGAATCCCAACCTGTTTCCACCCAGATGGAAAACTCTAACAGGAGTGTTGAAGCAGAAACGCTTCCACCTGTCCCCAGAAAACACCATGTGTGGAAAAACTAGCAGCCTTGTGATCTGAGACTAGTGAGGGTGGAGAAACACTGATGACTGAGTTAGTGCAGGCTGGATGTTTGGTTCAGCTCAGGTGTGTCACAGCAGGTAACTGGGACAAGAAGCTGTAATCCTGTCTGCTCCTTCAATGTTGTCCTCCATTCTCTCTCAGGATCTGCTGGACGGACGGAGACGAACACACACACCTCAGCTTCTCTTTCTGGGTTGCACATCCGGGGACAGCTGCAGGGCTGCAACAGGGATTGTCACTCCAAAAACTCTGAATATCAGAAATATGTCTCTTACATTTTTAGCAAGATTGCTTTTTAGTAAAATAAATGCATGATTTCTAATATTCTGTTAGCCTTCTGAGTGGCAAACCTGACTTTAAACATTTCAAACGTGTTATTTCCTAAATGTTAACACTTTTCTAAAGGGCTTGAGCTTTCTGACACATCAGCAGCCGTTCTGGTGTCACCTGTTCCTGTTTTCTCCTGAGCTAAAAGCAGATTAAGTTCAGATCTTTCCAAAACAGCAGCCAGCAGCTTTGGTATTTTTGAAACACTCGGAGCTTCCGGAGCGTCGTTGAACCAACTCGGCTTCAGCGCGCGGTCACGAGGGCCGGAAAGAGTAAACGAACCAATAAAGAGCATTCATTAGGTCTGAGGGTTGGACTTTATATGCATCAATATTTTTGTAATCTTGGTTTAATCTGATTTAAATGTGTTTTAACTGAGCCGCTGCTGTGAAATAAACACAGACACCTGATCCTGTTAATGTCTGGTCTGACCCCATCAGGCAGGACTTACTGGTCCCATCACGTACAGCACAGCCTGGATAAAACACAGAAGTTATTTATTTATTCACTTCTGAGCTTTAATTGGAACATCAGTTATCACCCTGTTCAGTTTCATGACTTTTAAATGTGTAGATTTTAGTTTTTACCCGTTTTATTCAAACAAACCCAGAACTGAGCTTCACAGCATCGCTTTAGCTCCCCCTTGTGTTCACTTTGTGCCATTACTCAGTAAATGCCACTTCAGATGTTTTTACTTGTTTGTGAATTTTTTTCCCTACAATTGTTAAAAAAAAGACAGAGGATAAAAATCGAGAATTTTTTTATACGTGAAGAAATAAAAGACCATCAGGAAAGTTTCCAGAATCAAAACACATTTATTTAAAAAACTCCACTCCAGATCTGCATCACATATATTTTTATAACTCTTCTGATTTTTTTCTATAAAGTTAAAAAAATATCAACTTGGTTAAAAAAAGCATCATTTGAGTGCAAAACATCCGTGAAATGCCACTTTGTTAAAAACGTTCCCTTCCTGCTGGGAGCAGATTTTAATTCCTTTATTTCTAAAAAAAAACAAAAAACAAAAAAAAAACAACCAGAATAAATGTTGACTGTGATCAGTCTACCATTAATATCTGCATTAAAATTTAATATCGGAAAATATCTGTATCGGTTTATAGCCAATATCGAGCATCCCTAATCTAAATATTTAAAAAACAAATTTACTTCCAGAAGAGGCTCTAAATATTTTATTTGATGATTCAGAAACATTTCCTTTGACCCGTAACTTTTACAGTAACAAAGAGTGTCAGTTAAAATATTTAGAAGTAACTAAAAGTACCGGTTGTGGGAAATTAGTTACATTTATGAGAAAAATAAGCTAAAAATAATGTTCAGTGTTCCTTTTAATGTAATCTATGATTAGATGTGCAAACGTTTGTTAGCACATAAACAAATATATTTATTTACATTAACTTAGTTAAATTAGACTCCAATGTGTCCCTTTCCAGTTTATCCAGAAGCTTTTTATAATAAAAATCCTTAAAGTAATTACAGTAGTTTGCATTAAATATCATATTATTTATACACTTTAATAAAATATTTAACCAAAAGTTCCCTTTCTGGAAAGTTTAAATGTTAGAAAAATATATTTTCTTTTGTTAGTGCCTGAATGAGTCGAGTTCCAGACTCATTTTTTAGTGATATGATTTTTTTCTTTGCCTCAAATGTTTTAGAGGTTATAAAATTAGATTAGATATTAAAAATGTACCTTAGACCATTTCAGCAGGTTATTCTGGTATTTTCTCATGAAAAACCCATCGGGAAAACACTGTAAAGGACAAAAATGGTGGAAATCTTGTGTGCGTAAAACATTTTTGACACAATGTGCAGCGGAAATCAGTGACCATGACGTTGATTCTGCTCCCATCAAAAGTTCAGTGATGTTGAGGTTTAACAAAGATCCACAGAGAGAGAGAGAGAGAGCGTGAAGTCCGACCTCATCCGTCCACCAGCAGGAAACTGGTGATTAGACTGGTTTTGTTTCCACCTGGAGTCTGCAGCCACTTCCTGTCTGCTCCTATGTCATGGATTCATGCTGGATCTGGATGTAGCAGGCCTGCAGCAGAAAACGCTTACACTGTAAAAACTGATTTCTAAGAAAGTAAAAAAGACTCATTTTTGCACATTTTATCTTAATTTTGTCTAAAAAGAAAATAGAATACCTGATAAACCTACAATTAGATTCTTTAGCTAGTTTTAAGATTTCTAGCCAAGCAGCTTTTGCGTTTTTTTTTTACTCAAAACAAGAAAATTTGGATCATATTTAAGAATATTTAACCTTGTTTTAAGTAATGCTATTTTTCTAGTGATTAATTAATTTAAAAAATATATAAGATAAAATGTCAAAAAATTAGGATTATTTTTACTTTCATAGACATTTTTTTTGCAGTGCACACACTAAACAAGAGCAACACTAATATTTACTATGTGTTGAAATAACTAAAAAAAATGATCTGTAACAAGACTACATGAAAACCAGAGAAAACAAGGAGTTTAATTATATTATAATCATGGAAAATCCCTGGAATGACAGAAGAAATGCCATGTTTCTTATGAGGAAACTACGGAAGCCCTGAAAGGCAACAGAGAAAAATAAAACTTCCTTTGCCTCTTAGAAAAATTGCAGAAGAAAAAAGATTTTTTTTTTCATTTTCTCTCTGGGTTGAGCAAAAAAAAAAAAAAAACTTAGAAAATTGGTAGGAGAAAAAAAAATTCTTTGTCTCTTTGGGCTGAGCAAAAAAAAAACCTAGAGAAATGCTACAAGAAATTTTTTTTCATTTGCGTTTCTGGGCTGAGCAAGATTTCAAAGATTTTTCAGATTTTTTCCAATTTTTTTGACAGGAGTCTTTTAACCTTAATGCTGCTGAAGAACAATAAATAAATAAGTAAATAAATAAATAAAGTGATGATCTATTTAAACCGGAGTGGTCTGACCTTCAGCGTCGTGAACATCAGTCCCATCTCTCCGTGCTGAATGTTGGGATCCATCAGGTCTTCTATCAGGCTGACTTCAGCTCCCAAGTTTCTGATCCTGAAACACAAAAAGGATGAAGATGGAGAGGAATCTTCACAGCAAGCGGGGCGAGACCGGAAACAGATCACACACCTCGCTCTGAGAACCACGTAAAGGAAGAGAGGGAACAGATCGTCCATGCACCACAGGAAATCCCCGTCCAGGAAAGGTTTCACCTCCAGCGTGAGCTCCTCAAACGTCTTCTGGATCACCACAAGCTTATCTGCAGGTGTGAAGGTCGTGCTGCGTGCACAAGACGGAACATTAACAATTTTGACCATTTTCATGTTCAGCCTGCATGAAAAACTCAGAGTGACCGATTATAATCAGAAATAATAATTAGAAAATGATTTTTCAGTGAAGAACCTCGTTAAAGACAGGTATTGGACAGAAAAAGATCAAACAAAACACCCATAGTTTTCCCTTAGACAGTTTCTGACATTAATCCTTGAAGATCTGACTTTTTCTTGCAGATTTATTCATTTTAAATCTGAATTTTATTCTTGCACATTTTGCCTTTAATCACCTGAATTTACAACTCTTAACATCAAACATGGCTCAAATTATTTAGACAAATGTGTGAGTAATCGAGTAATTTCTGGGATTTTTGTCACAATTTAGACCACCATACCGTCTGCCACCCAGAATCAAATAACCATGATTATACAGGTCCTTCTCAAAAAATAAGCATATCATGAAAAGGTTCTCCAAACGAGCTATTAACCTAATCATCTGAATCAACTAATTAACTCTAAACACCTGCAAACGATTCCTGAGGCTTTTAAAAACTCCCAGCCTGGTTCATTACTCAAAACCGCAATCATGGGCAAGACTGCCGACCTCACTGCTGTCCAGAAGGCCATCATTGACACCCTCAAGCAAGAGGGTAAGACACAGAAAGACATTTCTGAGGGAATAGGCTGTTCCCAGAGTGCTGTATCAAGGCACCTCAGTGGGAAGTCTGTGGGAAGGAAAAAGTGTGGCAGAAAACGCTGCACAATGAGAAGAGGTGACCGGACCCTGAGGAAGATTGTGGAGAAGGACCGATTCCAGACCTTGGGGGACCTGCGGAAGCAGTGGACTGAGTCCGGAGTGAAAACATCCAGAGCCACCGTGTACAGGCGTGTGCAGGAAATGGGCTACAGGTGCCGCATTCCCCAGGTCAAGCCACTTTTGAACCAGAAACAGCGGCAGAAGCGCCTGACCTGGGCTACAGTGAAGCAGCACTGGCCTGTTGCTCAGTGGTCCAAAGTACTTTTTTCGGATGAAAGCAAATTTTGCATGTCATTGGGAAATCAAGGTGCCAGAGTCTGGAGGAAGACTGGGCAGAGGGAAATGCCAAAATGCCTGAAGTCCAGTGTCAAGTACCCACAGTCAGTGATGGCCTGGGGTGCCATGTCAGCTGCTGGTCAATGCAGCTAGCTATCAGGAGATTTTGGAGCACTTCATGCTTCCATCTGCTGAAAAGCTTTATGGAGATGAAGATTTCATTTTTCAGCACGACCTGGCACCTGCTCACAGTGCCAAAACCACTGGTAAATGGTTTACGGACCATGGTATTACTGTGCTCAATTGGCCTGCCAACTCTCCTGACCTGAACCCCATAGAGAATCTGTGGGATATTGTTAAGAGAAAGTTGAGAGACGCAAGACCCAACACTCTGGATGAGCTTAAGACCGCTATCGAAGCATCCTGGGCCTCCATAACACCTCAGCAGTGCCACAGGCTGATTGCCTCCATGCCACGCCGCATTGAAGCAGTCATTTCTGCAAAAGGATTCCCCACCAAGTATTGAGTGCATAACTGAACATAATTATTTGAAGGTTGACCTTTTTTGTATTAAAAACACTTTTCTCTTATTGGTCGGTTGGAATATGCTAATTTTTTGAGATAGGAATTTTGGGTTTTCATGAGCTGTATGCCACAATCATCAATATTAAAACAATAAACGGCTTGAACTACTTCAGTTGTGTGTAATGAATCTAAAATATATGAAAGTCTAATGTTCATCAGTACATTACAGAAAATAATGAACTTTATCACAATATGCTAATTTTTTGAGAAGGACCTGTAGATCTACAATTATACACTCACTGGCCACTTTATTAGGTTCACCTGTTCAACGCACAAAAGGGATGGACATGGTCAGCAACAATAACTCAGGTAGGCTGTGGCGTTGCAACGATGATCAATTAGTACTAAGGGGCCCAAAGTGTGCCTAGAAAATGTCCCCCACACCAGTACACCACCACCACCACCAGCCTGAACCGTTGATACAAGGCAGGATGGATCCATGCTTTCATGTTGTTGACGCCAAATTCTGACTCTACCATCTGAATGTTGCAGCAGTAATGGAGACTCATCAGACCAGGAAACATTTTTCCAATCTTCTATTGTCCAGTGTTGGTGAGCCTGTGTGAATTGTAGCCTCAGTTTCCTGTTCTTAGCTGACAGGAGTGGCACCCGGTGTGGTCTTCTGCTGCTGTAGCCCATCTGCCTCAAGGTTCCACGTGTTGTGCATTCAGAGATGCTCTTCTGCAGACCTTGGTTGTAACGAGTGGTTATTTGAGTTCCTGTTGCCTTTCTATCAGCTCCAACCAGTCTGGCCATTCTCCTCTGACCTCTGGCATCAACACTTCACCCACAGAACTGCCGCTCACTGGATGTTTTCCCTTTTTGGGACCGTTCTCTGTTCTTGCTAACATCAATTAGCTGCAGGGGCCATCTTGATTTAACATTAAACACTAATTTATGTCTAAGGAGTCATTAACCCCCCCCCCCCCCCCCCCCCCCCCCCCCCCCCCCCCCCCCCCGACACACACACACACACACACACACACACACACTTGCATTTGTCTCTCTGCGATGGGAGATAAAAGCAGCTTTTTTCTAACCCAAACCATTAGCTAAAAAGTGCCTGACAGGCTAAAATCGGGGCTAAATTCGCTCAGATCTTCTGACTTCTGTGTCTCTGTAATCAAACGTCACAGACTACGTCGAGTACGTCGACTTTAAACCGCAGCAGGTGATAACGGAGCTACCTGATCTGCTGAAGAGTCTCCACAGCAGAAACGAAGCAGGCGTCTTTACTGCTGGACACGATCTGTAATCAACACAAGAAACGGTTCAGGAGGAAAACACCTCAGGTGAATTTAAAAACAAGTTTAAAATGTTCACAGGAAGAAAGCCGACCTGTTTCTTCTCCCCCAGAATCGACATCCAGTGAGGCCAAAACTTCCTGCGAGGGAAAAACCAAAGTTTACGTCGTGCATTCACAAATCTGAATTTCCTCCACACAGACTCACTCCTGAACGCCCAGAAAGCTGAGCAGGGATTGGTCGGGCTGTTTGTTGAGTCTGAGGATGCGCTCCCAGTACTGCGCCTCCTCCTGCTCCTTCTGCAGACAGTAGAGGGTAAAGAGAGGGGGGTAGAGTCGAGGGAGCAGCACAGGGAGGAGCAGGGAGGAGCTGCTCACCACCACGACGCTGGTGGAGGACAAAATGATGACGTTTAACTTCTCATCGATAAATAATGCTGCACTCAGGCTTTATTTATGGGATTTAGATGTTTGACACTGACCCGTGCTCCAGTTTGGAGTTGCGTCTGCTTTGGGAGGGGTTTGAATTTGGGGGTTCTGGGATGACGCCGCCATCGCCCGGTAAACCCGGAAACAAAAACCTGCAGGTGAGATAACACGCTGATATTAATAAATGTTCTCCCTAAGGGAAACAAATCAGCTTGTTGCCTAGCGACAGATGAGGAGCTACCTGATGATGGTGTAGAAGTGTGTGAGGTAAGCCTGGAGCTCCTGGACCGCCTGCAGGAGTAACCTCCGGTTTGATCCCACGCCGACGTAGGTCATCCTGTAGGCCGTCACCAACGTCTCCACCAACCAGCCTAAAGGGTGGTGGGGGGTCTCACACGCCTAACGTGCCACATAAACATCAGTGAACAAACAGATTCACTCACATTGGTGAATAAAATCAAATAAATGACCCGTACCTTAGTCAGGTACCTTCTGGTGCCGTCATAATTCTCAGTGGTCACTGGTTCTCCGTACTGAGGGATGAACTCCAAACTCTCCAGGACTTTACTCTGAGATTTGCTGAGGTCCGGACTAAAAAAAACACACACACACGATTAGATTCTGTGTATGATGCTATAAAGATATAGAGGCCCAGTGATTGGGCCCACCTCTGTCGTCTTGCCGTTGTTATGGTAACAGCAATGCTCTCCCAGGCCGTGGTCCTCTCTCCTCTCCCGGCAGCATCACAGCCCAGTCGGCTCCAGCATTCACCGAACACACAGGTCCACCTCTGAGCTGCAGGCACCACGTACCGCCCCAAGCTGCACATGTGCACACACACACACACACACACACAAAAACACACACACACACACACAGCGAGAAATAAATCAGATGTCATGTTTTCACGATGCCGGGTGCAGAGAGAACAGAATGACGCTCACTGCAGGATGTTTTTCTCCTTGTTGTCACTTTCCTCCAGCGCTGGTTTGGTGTACGTTCCCGTCACCTTCAGGCCTGTTCTCCACTCTCCAGCAAAAACTCCATCCAGACAGTCGCCGTTAGCAAGAGTCAAGACTCCCTGCGGAAGAAGAACGTAAACAATCACACTAAAACACCCAAACTGATCTAGGTACGTGCTGATATGCAGCAATTAATAACATCACTAGTAGCTGAGGTTACATTTGAAGTTTTAAAGCCAGTAAAAATGTAAACATTTTAGGATTTTACATTCCCGCTGACGGTCCAGTTCTCGGAAAACTCCCCATGAAAAACGGTGTCGTCCTCTGAAATCAGCAGACCTGAGCCCTGACGGATAAAACACAGAACTTCAGGTCTCCAGCAGGAAGATCTGGTGTAACCCTAATTCTAACCCCACATTAACAGTTTCTGAAGAACTTTAAAAGGAAAAAAGCATCTAATAGTTTACAGCTGAATCTCTGCACATCAAAGACTTACAATCATCTTGTTTTCTTTAAACGTGCCTTCATAGTAAAGGCCGTGCTGGGTGACGACCACGGCGTTGCCGTGGCGCTGGTCCTCCAGCCACATCCCCATGTACTTCTCACCCCTGCAGAAAAACACGAGACCAGGATCTAATAAATGCAGTTTCTATTTACATACATAGCAGTCTGAGGCGGACCTGGTGATGTCATCGTTGACTCCATATCCCATCTTCTTGTCGTGAACCCAGTGACCGATGAAAACGCTGGAGGAGGTCCGGGCCAGTTTACCGGAACTCAGCATGCCGTAACCGTGACGATGTCCATCACAGAAACAGCCCTCGTACACCTCACCGCTAGCATACCTGAGTCCAACACACACACACCAGATGAAACCAAGTGTGTGTCAGGTTCTGCTGCTTCACCCTCTCTCTCCTCCGTGATACTGACTTGTACTTCCCGAAGCCGTGGATCTTGCCTTCCCTCCATTGTCCCTGGTAGGCGTCGGGTTTGTCCTGTGCTTTGTTGGGTATTAAACACTCTCCATAACTAAAAACATTACAAACAAAGCAGAATTTTGGTCCATCATGACAAAAAAACACCATTTTCTATTTATTTTCTGCTACTAAACCCGTTCTCACCCATCCTCCAGTCCATTCTTAAAGTTTCCTTTGTACGTCCGTCCATCTGGCCACCTCATGGTTCCTCTGAGAAGAAACATTTACACATGAGCATCTTCATTTTAGTGTTTCCTTCGACTTTTAAAGCAGATGTGTAGAAAACACAAACACAGACTCCATAATCTGAACCCAGGTGACCTCTCTGACCTGCCATGAACCCGTCCAGCGTGCCAACTTCCGGCGTACTGGGCGTCTTTCAGTCGCTCGTCCATGGTGAACGTGTAGGAGGTGGTGCGTGACATGGCAGTGACTCCTGGTGACGACCCCTGACCCCCACCGCCCAGAACCTGGTCCACAGCTTGGTTGAGAGATCGGAGCCACTTGTTCTGAGGGAAGAAATGAAAAAGCAACAGAAACCAAATTCAGAAACTAGGAGCAGATAGCACAAGTGGATCAAACATAAATGTACCTTCTCTTGTGGCGTCGAGGCCACGAGGGTGAAGCTCTCCTCTGGACACGTTATTTTGATGGCGTAACTGAAAATGTACAAGACAGGGACATTCACTCACTCGTTTACATTTAAATTACATTAAAAATGGTCAATTAGAAATTTTGTGAAAATTTTATTTATGCCATATTTACAGAAATTCATAAACATCAAACAAACGATCCTTAAATTACACTGTAAAAACTGATTTATAAGAAAGTTTTAAAAAATCCTCATTTTTAGACATTTTATGTTATTTTTAGTCTAAAAAGAAAATAAAATCTTCTCTAGAAAAATAAAATAACTTAAAAAAAGGTAAATTTTCTTAAATATGATCCCAATGTTCTTGTTTTGAGTAAAATAAATGACCAATGGGGTAAGTAAAGGCTGCTCGGCTAGAATTCTTAAAATTAGCAAATGAATCAAAATTTAGATTATTTTTGCTAGTTTGAAGATTTCTAGCCGAGCAACTTTTGCTAACCCCATTTGCAGATTTTTTTACTCAAAACAAGAAAAATTGGATCATATTTAAGAATATTTACATTATTTTAAATAATTTTATTTTTCTAGAGAAGAATTTATTTTCTTTTTAGACTAAAAATAAGATAAAATGGTTTTAAAGGTTGCATAGGGAACACGAACACTCTGTTGACATCTAGTGTTCAGAGGTGGTATTGCAACAACAGAACTAATTTTCCAGCCGTCAGGGTGTTAGTTCACTGCTGATACGTGACGTGAGCAGCCAGCACCATGTCCAGTGATAAATCGTACAGGGTAAGGACTCATTTCTACTAATAAGTTTGTTTTACAACAGTATTTACCATTAGAACATCTTCTGGGCTCAGAAGCAGCTGCTTGACTTGTTGAGTCCACCATTTTACACAGTCCCAGCCTCGCCTTGCTGAGCGGACTTTTTACCACAACGGTGCCCTCTAGTGGCTGGTAGATGTAAACATAAACTCAGTGTCGTGCCCGTCAAAATACATTTTTGATTATTATTTTTTTTAAATATAGCTTTTAAAGGAAAAACTTTACCTTCATTCTGCACACCTCTAAACGCCCCGTGGAGGTTTAATGTTTTAAAAATATATCTTTTTATTAAAATGTTCCATATTTAAAGCTTAAGATAAAATAAAATCAAGCTTATTTACTTTCTTAGAAATCAGTTTTTGCCGTGTTAGAATTACTTTTTTGGATGAGCTTCCTTTTCAAACACCTTTTGTTTTTGTTTCACAGACCATTTTGTTAAAACTTTCTTATTTTTGTTTCCTTTGTTTTGTTGAAATTGTAATTGTTCAAAATAAAAATCTAAGAAATAAAGAAAGTGTTAAGCGTTTGATTTGTGAACTTCCCCGGTGAATCTAACCCAACATTAACATTTCCGTCTCGTTATCATAAACTCACAGTCCGCTGCTGTCGTCGGTCACCGGTTTGACCCACAAACACGTCAGAGGGAAGACACGATGGGTGGAGAACTGCAAAGAGGAAGAGACACAAAAACGGGACAGAAGTTACAATAATTCAGAAATCCTCCCATGAGGAAATGTTACTCGCTCTGACATTTCTACATCCTGGCTGCCTGTGGCACAGACGACTGATAGATTTGTCTCAGTTAATGTTTAACCGTGGATTTTAGGTTTGAGGAAGTCCAAACAACCAAAAAAGAACCCACTTTCAAAAGAAGACACTACATGCACTCAAATACGTCACAATTCAAAAGCTTTTGTCCCCATCAGTGCGTGAAATCAACTATCTACAATGGACCTAAACAGGTTGTGTTTCTACAGGAAACGGCACCAAACCAAAGCGTGAGGGAGAGCTCCGTAAGCCGATGGTTAAAGATGCACCCTCACAAACTCAGCTGAGATGTTAACGCCTCAAACCGACACACAGCAGCCCGTTTAGCTTCTACTGAACAGAGAAATCCACCAAATCGTGCATTTAAACGTCAACACAGGAACATCAGCATCATTTCTCCCCAGAAAATGACAGTAATCATCTAATAACAGAACATTTCTGTGTTCAAGTGTAGATTAAATCTATGGAAAATGATCCGTTTAAGTCCCGTGTTGACGTTTAACACCTGCTCTACTGATCCTGACTCTAAAACCCTTAAAAACGCTGCTGGAAGTGAAACTGAGAAAGAGGATGCTGGTGATACTCACAAAGCTTTGAGAGGGAATTGCACCCTGAGTGAATGAAAGACATAATAAACACATGAAATCTAGAATCCACACACAGATCCAGCTGAATGTTGACTCAATCAAGGCAGAACGACACAAACCCTTGTTTTTATTTATTTAGGTATAATTATATCATTTTATCAATCATCTTTGTTCCTTCTACTTACTTATAAATCAACGTTTAGTCAACTATAACTCAGCTACAGATGGACGCTAGTCTGTAATAATCATTGTGAGTGTGTGCGAGTGTGTGCATGAGTGAGTGAGTGTGTGTGTGCATGATGCACCGATCCAATCTTCATACCTGTATCGGTACAGATATAGAGAAAATTCTAGATCAGGTATTGGTGACTATGGACCGATCTATGACCCGATCCACAAAAACGGATCTATTCGGTGTATTTCTATGTGCTGTGAGTGACGGCGTCATGCGGCGCTACAGCCCCACGTTGCAGCATGATTGCAGAATTTAACGAGCCACAGCTGCAAATAGTATCACTCATGAAGTTATTACTTTAAACCAGAAGATAGAGGAAAGGTGTAAATTAAATCTGAGCAACACTTTTGGGTGTTTCTCTTGAAATTTTCGGAGTTTATAAAGTTTGAAAATCGCCTCCAGCCAGGACGCTCCCGACGGAGGGAGGAGACAAGCGGAGCACACAGAGGGCGAATATTAGAGAGGAAAAAAATTACAATGCTGGCAGGTCTGTTCATTGTTGGCAAAGTCCTTTGACTGGTAATAGTTGACTCTAACTTCTGAATTGGAATATTCGCCCTCTGATGAAGACTCACTCATCCAGTGAGAGAAAGTCACTCTCTGCACGCAGCAACAGTCTGTGCTTCACCAGAGTAATCAGGCTGCACACACATGATCCGAGGCTATTCCTCTGTGATCGGGACACGGTGAGTGTAGAAAGGATGGTAAAAACACAGCTAATGGTGACAGGTGACGGGAATGTAAAAAAAGCCGCAAATAGCGGCAGCCGCGGTAAATATGAAAGTGAAAGTAAAAGTGCGTCACATAATCGATGTGAACATTCCACGTATTCCAAACATCTATGGTCCAGATAAGGAACTTTCCTAGGATCAAATGATGATTACAGTCAAGGGAAGGTCGACCCTGAAGCTGTACAAGCTCAACAAACCTGATAAATATGCCTATAAAGCATTTGTCTTGAGTGGCCAATATCAGAAAATACAATATAAAATAACTAAATGAAGCAAAAATGAATAAAGAACTTTATATATGTATATGCAAATTAAAAATATTAAAAATATAATGAACATTTAAAAATTACATGTAAAAATTACCTGTAAAAATAAGAAGGAAGATTTGTAAAATCCCATCACAAAATTGGGGTCCTACTGAAGATTTTTCTCATTTACAGTTTACCTTTATCTCTAACCATTTTCAAGCTACAACCTTTTGAAATAGTCATGTCAGAATTGAATATTTAAAAAACTGGTGCCTAAATACTGTTAATACTGTTTTTCCATATCGGTATCAGATCGATATCGACAGATACTAAACTTCTGATATCGGTATTGGATCGAAAGTGAAAAAAGTGGATCGGTGCATCCCTATGTGTGTGTGTGTGAGTGTGCATGTGTGTGTGTGCGCATGTGTGAGTGTGTGTGCGTGCATGTGTGCGTGCGTGAGTGTGTGTGTGTGTGTGCATGTGTGTGTGTGTGCGTGAGTGTGTGTGTGTGCGCGTGCATGCATGTGTGCGTGCGTGCGTGAGTGTGTGTGAGTGTGCATGTGTGTGTGTGCGCATGTGTGAGAGTGTGTGTGTGCGCATGCGTGCATGTGTGCGTGCGTGACTGTGTGTGCATGTGTGTGTGTGTGTGCATGCATGTGTGCGTGCGTGAGTGTGTGTGTGTGTGAGTGTGCATGTGTGCGTTCGTGATGTGTGCGTGTGTGTGCATGTGAGTGCATGTGTGCGTTCGTGATGTGTGCGTATGTGTGTGTGTGTGTGCGTGCATGTGTGCGTTCGTGATGTGTGAGTGTGTGTGTGCATGTGTGTGTGTTTGTGTTCGTGATGTGTACATGTGTGTGCATGTGTGAGTGTGTGTGCATGTGTGTGTGCGTGCATGTGTGCGTTCGTGATGTGTGAGTGTGTGTGTGCATGTGTGTGTGTGTGCGTTCGTGATGTGTGCGTGTGTGTACCTGCATGTGCACCAGCACATCGTTGAACAGGATGAACCAGTGATTGGAGAACCGGCCGGAGTTCTGCAGAACCAGAGACCTGTTGCTGCTTTCACAGACCACACGGCGCTGCGGGATGCGCAAAGCCTCCTGAAAATAAAAAAACTAAATATATAAAATAAGAAAAAAGAACTTAAGCAGCTTTTTCAAGATCAAGTTTACAGAGAACTCCAACATCTTGACTGGAATTGACAAAAAGAAATTTAAGTCAGAATGATTGTGAGATGAGGGACAGAAAAACCCTGAAAACTTTGGAAATTTTAGTTTTTTTTATTTCTATAATGTTAAAATAAAATGATAAATACAGGTTGATATGAAAATATTGGTTCTCACATTAGCTTTTCCAGACTGAGTCTTCCAGAAAATGAAGGTGTTTTCAGCCTCCTTCTGTTTTCTCAGCAGAAATGAAGACAGCGTCTCAAACTGACTACAGCCCTGATGGAGGGACTGGTACTCCACCGTCAGCTGGAGGAAAAACAGAATAACTCATACAACTGACATCACTGATATCAGCAAACAGGATCAAATGAAAGAGAATAAGAGAAAATGTAGCAGAGGGGTTTTTGGACACACCACATCATAGCAGGCTGCCATTTTCAGCAGAACTCTGTTATAGTGGTGGAGCTGCTGCAGAGGCCAGTAGAACATAGAAACCAGATCAACGTCCCCACTAACAAACTGGTCTGGCAGGTTCAGCTGAGAGAGCAAAGTCTGCTGATTGCCCAAACACTCACTAGGGGGAGACAAACACACAAAGATTTAGGGTTAAACATCATCTCCAGGTGTGACTTAAACCGACTTCACACTGGAGGCATCAGCGACGTGGAACGGTAGTGGTACGCCGCTGCTTCAAATGGAATCCATTATAGTCTACGGGGTTGATCCAAATCAGCCGCAGAGCGAAAAAATTTCAGGCGCCTCCCAGAAGCAGCATGCTGCGCTGCTAAAGATAAGATCAGGTTCTATTTTTACTGTGAGCTGCTTCTGGGACACGTCAATTTCCACAGTTAACATAGGGCTAGACATATCTGTGTAGCTTACATCAATACATGTGACCTCACGGCTTATTTACTCCCAGCATCTTTCAAGAAGTGCAACAGTGTATTTCATATCTTTAATCCTGGCAGTGGAGAGGAACAACATTATAGATGACATCATACATAAGGTGCGTTTCCTTTATTGGAACTTCAGATTAAATCTGTGAGCGTGAAATTGACCGGGAGATCCGAAGCCCCGGTCCTCTTAAGCTGTTCTATCTCCATATATATTTGGCCCTGTAAGGAATTTGATGAAACGTCAGCACATCGAGACCGCTGCGCACGTCATCGATCAGTGCAAAACACGTGAAAAGTAGTAAACAAAGGTCGACACAATGGAGGACGCAACAATAGTCGGCATGTTTATGTTTGCTATGTTGTTATATGCAGCGATGGCTTCCATCACTCGTCTCTCTAACAACTCGTGTTTTCCTAAATAACGGTTCCCGCCACATATACGCATTTCCTATTTCGTCCTGAGTTGACATAATTTCCGACTGAGTTACAACCAATTATCAGCGTTCCCGCCCAGCGTCTTCACCGGGTCATTCTGTGTACCTACCCCTGATCAGGTACTCAAAGTTTCGGAAAACGGTCTGAAAAATGGCCGTTCGGCCGGCCCAGTCAAGTGGAGACAAGCGCACGTCGGGAACTTCCTGTAAATTTACCCCGAAGTTCCAATAAAGGAAACGCACCTAGTGATATGTAACGCGATGTCCTTCTTCTTCTTTTTGGTTCAATGAAACAAACCATACCTTGCCTAACCTTACCAGCTCCGGTGGCCTAGTGGTAGAGTGTCTGCCCCGGGACTGGGAGATCGGGGTTCGAGTCCCGGTCGGGTCATACCAAAGACTTTGAAAAAATGGGACCCAATGCCTCCTCGCTTGACATTCAGCATTAAGGAGTTGGATTGGTGGGTTAAACCACCAAATAGTTCCCGAGCACGGCCACAGCTGCAGCTCACCGCTCCCCACCATGGGGATGGGTCAAATGCGGAGATGTAATTTCACCAGTGTGTGATGATGACTTGGGACTTTAACTGTATAACCTTTAAAGTCTTGTGATATCTTGTGATCTTGCGAGTCCAGCAAGTAGGACGACGGAGAAGCCGCTCCGCGGCTGAGACTCTCCTGGTGTGGGTTTGCATGCAGCGAAGCTCACGAGTAAACTGTTCCGTGCCGCTGATCCCTCCAGTGTGAAGTCGGGGTATTAGAGCTTTTAGTTTGTTGGTTTTAGTTTGAAAAGCGGTCTTCTAAACCACGAACACAATCATTATCATCAACAATGAGTCTTTTCCTGCTATTTTAGTGAGTCGCGGCGGATGGCTGCTCATACCGCTTCCTGTTAAAGAGGAGTTTTCCTCTCCACTGTCGCTACATGTTTGCTCAGTATGGGTATTGCTGTAAAGTCTCTGACACAACAAGTCAGTGACTCCATGCAATCTGCTGGGTTTCCTTACAAAGGAAATTATTAATTTGCATAATGAACTGATAAGTAGGTTCAATTGGAATGTTTACTTTGTGAAGGGCTTTAAAACGAATTATGTTGTGATTTTAGACAAACTGATGCTAGTAATGAGGGCAGAGATAATCCCGCTGCAGCAGTGATGCAAAAGGAAGGTGTACGAAAATCTAAGAGCTCACAGAGAGGCTTTATGAAGAGACTGGAATCCACCCATCACCTGGAAGTCACCCACAGCGAAGCAATACCTGCAGGAGACACGTTCCACATTTTAGTGCTTATGGAGAAAATGTGAGTTTTATACGAGTAAATCTGCTGAAATATCGCGTCTAAACAAAATGATTACTTTTTATACGTGTCCAGGAAATGCTGTGTGTGTGTCAGCAAGGGAAAAGAAGTGACATCACGACTCTGCGCGTTGTGCAGGAAGTAGCTGAGTGAGGTGGCGTGACGACCAACCAGGACGCTCAGGTGCAGAAAAGTCTCACAAAGGGAGAAGAAGAGATGTGTGCACAGCTCGCCTAACGCCAGACAGACCTTCTCTGCAGGGAGGAAATGCACAAAAATCCAGATTCAGCTGCTGAACGTCATTTTGGATCTTCACACAGACGAAGACGGGCACCTTTTTTACGCAGCGGCGTGAGAAAAACCTTCTTAAAGTTGCTGAGCCAGCAGTAGAAACGCCTCTCTCTGGAGGCCAGCTCGTGGATAGCCGCGACAAAACCCTTCATGTTGATGTCGGTCGAGGCGGCACACATCTGACCGCCGCTGCACACGCTGCAAATGTAGCCCATCTGCACGAAAATCAAAAATCAGGTTATCGTACTGAACTGCTGCACCCTTAATCTCCATTTAGCTCACAGACCTCGATGCAGAAGGGCAGCAGGGAGGGTCTGACTGTGTAGCGTTCCACTTTGGTGGGAGAGCTCTGGCACGAGCTGCGGCTGAGCTGCTGCGGCGGCGGCTGCTGCTGGCCGCAGTACAACAGCACTGGCTGGATGCAGTCACCATCAGCCAGGAAGAGGGAGTGGCTCTGGCCGGCCGACAGATCCCAAACACGAAGACCGTCGGATTGCTGTGGAAAACCGAGTCAGAGCTGCGTTATTTATGTGTAATGCACACTTCCTTCATGTCTGTATGTGATGCATGCAGGACTGAGGCGGGACACACACCTCTGCCTGCTGTGGCACCGTGACGGGACTGTTGACATGACCCAGCTGTCCACACATGTTGCTCCCCCACGAGTAAACCTGCAACACAGGTCCTGTTAAATCCAGGAACACGTTTATGCGTTTCAGAACACCAGAGAGGAGTCAAAAAAAGCAGGAAACCTTCATTAAACCTGAATTTATGAAAACTCTGTTTGTTACCAGACACTGAGCCGTCAGAGCCAGGGAATGGTGCGACCCTGCGGTCACTTTGATCACTTCCTGTCCCGTCAGAGGCTTGATGCAAAGAGGCTGGAGCCTGGACAAATAAAACACACACGTTTAAAAACAGATATTATAGTGAAACGGCGTTTAAAATGTTTTTATAGACCTGGCGAGCTGGTCTCCATGACCCAGCTGGCCCTCAGAACCGCGACCCCAGCTCCAGACTTCTGTCTCCAGAGACGGCAGTCCGTCTCCGGCCTCGACCGGACCTGCAGCCTGAGTCTGAGCCGAGGAAAACGGCCTGCAGACGCACGGGCGGAGCCTCTGAGGAGACCCTGAAGGCAACACGGGATTTATGATTACAAACACGGCGTCGTGTGATCACAGTTTATCTTTCTGAATTCTCACCTGTCTGAGATCATTTTTTAAAAATGACACAACCAGAAGTGAAAATGACCGTTTCTGTTTTTTTATTTGTAGTAAATCCAAATTCTCTCTAAAACTAGAAGGTTTCTAAGGCGCGTGGTTTCCAGATCTGACTTGACTAATGACAAACTTTCATTATTATGTTCCTGAAACTTCAGAAAATGGGAAGTTATCCTGGTGCTAGTTACCAACCACCAACTGTAAATGTCTGCCACTCAACACTTTGCTACAGAAATACTTCATACGGTTTACTACGTCAGGATTATGTCAAAAGTCAACTTTACTCATATTTTTAATACATTTGCAGTTGTCTCTAGTAGGAATGAATGTCTTGTCGGTTGTTCTCTGGGGAAAAAAAGCTCCGGTGCGCCTGTTTGCGGACGTAGAATTCAGTCAGAGGAGAGAGTAGCAGGATTTAGAGTCTTATTTCCTGATATTTGCACATCTCTCCTCTGATTGGCTAACAGTAAGTATGTAAGCCATACTTCAGGGCAAAAAAGCCCAGAATTTCTTGGATCAGCACCAACAAATCTGCTGCTGCACAGAGAGGCAGAACAACGTAGGATCTGGAGTCTTACTTCATGTGGACATCTCTCCTCTGATTGGTTAACAGCAACACGACTCTACCACTGACTCTGTTTGCTCTGCAACGTTGATGTTTTATCTCCACAAATAGCACAAGCCTGGAGGAGTTCTGCTATGTGGTGGAGTTGCTAATGCTAACGGTTAGCTTCTACTAGCCCAGACGTTCTCTGCTGTTTCCTGGACGCTAAACCAACAACAGCCTTCCCCGTCGTGAGTCAAGATGGGTGAATCCATGGATGTTAAGTGACAGTGTGACGTAGATCTGTCAGGATTTTCTAATCCTAGAGTTTCAACATCTATTTTCTATCAGAAGCTAATGCAGGAGATAGGTGGAGGAGACTACTTCATGTTCAGCCTGCATGAAAAACTCAGAGTGACCGATTATAATCAGAGATAATCATTAAAAATGTTTTTTTCAGTGAAGTTGACCTTTAAGACAAGATACTTTACAAATAAAAATTTCACATTCAGAGCCTTTTGTCGAATCTGGAAACTAAAGAACACAACTACTGACAGAAATCCTAATTATATCCCTACCACCCAAGAATCTAGTAATCACAATTTTCTGCCCTGCTCGTGCATTTCTTATACAAATGCAGCAAACCAAGAGTTTCCTCAGTTTTCTCGTTTATTTCTAGGAAAGATAAGAAAATCAGCGTATTCCCAGAAGGACGCTTAAGCCGTTCACACCCTTCCATTCCTACCGTGGGTGGGGGTCCCGGGATGAGAGCGTCTCCTGCTGGCTGCACTTTTCCACTTCTGGTGTAAGTTTGTCAGGCTGGAGCTCTTCTGCCCCTGCAGGGCCTGCTGCTCCCTCTGCAGACAAAGACGGACTTCTTCTAAACACACTGGAGGAGACGGGTACGACCCAGCGATGCTGCAGGACAGAAGGTCACAGATGTTACAGCCAGGAGTCTGTCAGTCAAATTAACTCTGAACTAAAGCTGGACTTACTTGATGGTCTGTCTCTTAGATGCTGAGTCATCGTTGTAACTGGAGTTTAACAGATCTGAAGAGGGAGCTGAAGAAACACAGCTATCATCTGGATAAAGAGAGAGAAAGAAACTCCAAAATGAGTCCAAACAGAAAAAAACAAACAAAGAATGCATCAAACAAAAATAACAGAAACCCCCACCTGAAGTGTGGCTGCTCACTGAGTCCGTATCTCCTGCTGCTGTGGTTCGTTCAGACTCCAACGACTGATCAGAAAGCTTCTCGAGGAGGTTCTGAAGCTCCAGCTCATCAGGAAATTCTGGGTTCCTGTTGGTTCTCCGGTTGGACACCGAGTGGTCTTTGGAGCGGCCATCGGTCTGAGATGCAGAGTCCGTTTGTTCCTCTGACTCAGCGCTTACTGGAAGAGTCCTGCAGAGGCTTCTAGATGGGGAAAAGTAGAAACGTGAGAAAAATAATGACATGTATGAGAAGACTTTTGATCTTCTAAGAGATACTGAACTGTTTAGAGTTAGATCTGCATTCCACAGACAGGGAGGATAAACTGGCTGTGGAGCCAGGACTGCTGCCAGACGACATTCCCCCCGGATGGAGTCTTTGTCTGGGAGTTTGTCTTCTGGGAGACGTCTGGAATGTGAAGTGAAAAGGAACATCAGACGGATAGCTCCGGCTTTACAGATAAACTCAATATGACTGCCCCTGTTTGGTGCAGAGCGTCAAAATATCACAGTGTTAAAAATGCACGGAGCGGTGAAGTTAAAGGGACACTAGTCAGTTTTCGCTTGTTTTTAGCACCCCCTAGTGTTCGTTGGTGAAAGCGAAAGTAAAACTTATCTCTCCTGACTGTGCGTTCGTCTTTTTAACACCTTAATCTAACTGCTGAAATGTCTCCTCAGCCTTCATTAGTGTCTACAGGAGCGGTTCATCACTAAATCAAACAAATCA
The DNA here is from genome assembly GCA_006937985.1 of Aphyosemion australe. NCBI lineage: Eukaryota > Metazoa > Chordata > Actinopteri > Cyprinodontiformes > Nothobranchiidae > Aphyosemion > Aphyosemion australe. Next base: position 182,187 of record SSNS01000027.1, read on the forward strand.
GCTGTGTTCATGATCTGGGCAGCAGTAGCTCAGGAGGTAGAGCGGGTTGTCCAATAATCGGAAGGTTGCAGGTTCGATCCCGGCTCCGGCCAGAGAATGCTGCTGTGTGTCCTTGGGCAAGACACTTAACCCGCATTGCCTGCTGGTGGTGGTCAGAGGGACTGGTGGCGCCAGTGCTCGGCAGCCTCGCCTCCGTCAGTGCGCCCCAGGGCAGCTGTGGCTACGTTGTAGCTCATCCCCACCAGCGTGTGAATGTGTGGATGACTGATTGCATTGTGAAGCGCCTTGGGGGGTTGTAGAACCCTAAGAAGGCGCTATACAAATACAGGCCATTTACCATTTACCATTTTAAAACATGCAGGAAACATGCTGGAAGCAGACTGCAGCACCAGGTAGGTCAAGCTGAATTTTTCTAAGTCCCAACAGACTGGAACAGCAACTGTGAAGTTGCAAGTGGAATATTCTGGCCACAGGGGGCGGCAGGGGCTGGGTGGCATTTCGTTAACCCTGTAAAGGGTCATTTTAGCACATACTGGCTCAAGAAAATGATTTAACAATATAAAAAAGTTGCAAAGTGTCCCTTTAACAGGAAATCTTCAGGTGTTCTCTGAACTTATGCACCGATAAAGTCAAACAGAAGTTTGAGCCTAAATTCAACGTCCTGCTGCGACAAATCTGATCAAAAATTGCAGAAACGTGATTTTATGTGTTGTGTTTACACGCGTGGGACATTTACCTCACTTGTCATGACTTCGGTGAGCTCAACGCCAAGCGGACAGTAGTGAGAATCATCAGAGGACAGCTCGTCTCTGTCCACCACCGGACAGCGAGACGATCGGCCATGTTCTTTTATTCTAGGAGAATTCGGGGCGTTAGAATCCTGAGAAGGTAAACTGCGAACGAGAGCCAGGCTGTGGTAGGCGCCACACGCCACCTGTTGAAGAAGATAAATGGTCAAAAAGAACTTTTTCTTTGCTTGAAGGTCATAAAAATCTGAGGCTACCTGGATGACGTGTCTGCCTGCTAAGTGTTCGACCTGCAACCCAAACGAGAACCGAATCTGGTGAATAAATCCACACGATATGAAAAAGCAGCAAAATTCATTCATCCGTGACTTAAACGACCTTCTGAGGTTTCCAGACAGGGAAGTTTTTGGTGACCAGGCCGAGCTGGCAGCCGCTCCCCCAGGCCCACAGCTCGTTCCGGGCCGACAGGGCCAGGCTGTGCTCCCGTCCACAGGCGAGGTCAACGACCCGCACCGACACTGGAGGAACGACCTCCACGTCCACCACGCTGACCGGGCTAGGCTCTGAGACTGTCAGGACAAACGTCCGCTTTATTAGAACCACAGGAGAGCACATCAGAGCATCAAAGTTACAAACCTGTGATGTTTGCAGCTGAGCCCCCACACTGTCCTGCAGTATTCTCCCCCCACATGTAGATGCTGCCCTGCTCGGTTATCGCTCCGCAGTGGAATCCTCCAGCAGCCACACGGACCACGTTCCTTTCCCGGAGAGAGACCTCCAACACGGGAGCAGACGCCGGGATGCTCAGGCCCCTCCATGACAGCTCGCCAAAAGAAAACACCTGACCACCTGGAAGAAACGTCGATGATGAACATTAAGAAGGAGCAAACTTAAGCTCCTCGTGCCGTCTAAGTTAACAGTTTCAGTTTTGCAACGTGACTCATTCAGAGGCAATCATTACCCCACCCAGCTTTACCGCACACACCTTGTGCCAACAGGAGGCCGTGATGTTCTCCCAGGGAGACCTGCTGAACGGGCATGGACAGCAGCACTCTCTCTGGGCAGAGCTGTTGGCTGCATCCCACCGAACGCCACACATGGAGAAGCCCTCGCTCTGGAGCTGCGCTGGCCTGCTCATCTGCAGCCCTGCACACATAAACATGAGTCAGCATTAGAGTGGACATCAGAATAACACACAGCCTGGGAACTGTCGGTCTAAAGCACAAAATCCTAACCCTGGAGATGATGACTAGGTTCATACAGAACATAAAACATTCTTATGTGAAAACCAGATTAACTTGGATTACATTCCATATGAACCAACAGCGTGAGCTGCCTCTGCAGGCCTATACATGCCAGCAGAAGACAAAAGAGGAGCAGAAATAACAACACAAAAAACATTTCTCTATTACCTTTCCTGTTGGTTCTCCATCACTTCATGCTCTCTTTGCTCCAGAATGCTGGAGTTCCTTTTATGAGCATTTTATTTGCTGTTTTTTCTGAATTAATCAGCTGAGAAGAAGAAAGCTGAATCATCTGTCCTGCTTTGACTTTTGACTCTTCTGTCTCCAAATGTTACACACCTGTTGGTCAGAGACATACGCATTTTACTGCTCGTACTGATGAAAACTAAGGGTGCACCGATTGCAGTTTTTGGCTGATCACCGATCGCCGATCTTGAGAAAAACCTTACTTGCTGATACCAATTTTATCTTAACTAAAAGCTGATTATGTCAATGTTTCAATTTCCTTTTATTGAGAAAACCAATATGAATACTCATGAAACAATACCAGTTTCAAGTGGACATGAGGTAATGTTCTCACATATAAATGAACATATTGAGCATTGCTGTTTGAACTACAAAATCACATTTGTTCCTTTAGACTTTCGTTTTTCTAATTTTGAAAACAAAACTTTTGTACCTGTTTTGACACACTTGTCCAAAAAAATGATTCTATAGCAATGATTTGCTTTAACATTAACTAGGGGTGCACCGATTGCAGTTTTTGGCTGATCACCAATCTTGAGAAAAACCTGAGATCAAGGCCGATAAATCGGGTGGCCGATCGATCGGTGCACCCCTAATGAAAACGTGATCTCACAGCTTAGTCATTCTTTTTGAACCCATCGTCTGGGTCACCAACAAAATTTGCCCTGAAAGCCAATCAGATGTTTTTGTCTCTCTGTTAGAAAATATTATTTTTCCCCAATTATTCAAACATATATAAAACCTTCTAGAGTTGAAACACAGCTTATGCACATAAACTTTCTTAAGTTACTAAAGTACATGTCTGTGTTACTTAAAAAATTGTTTTTGCAAGAAAAAAAAACACTAAAGCATTTGAAAAAACAATTATTAGAAAGTATTACAAAGGAAAAACACACAAAAATATTTAATTAAATCATTAATCCAAGTACCACAACCAAATTATTATTAACATAATATTTAATATTTTAATTACCATTTAAGGACAAATCAATGGCGCCCATATCCTGTCCCACTTCGCCCCACAAGTGGCCCGCGAGCCAGCAGTTGATCCTGCTTTATAATTAACTTGTTACAGCCGGGAACTGTTTACGCTCTCTCTCTCTTACCGAGTGTGTTATATAAACCTACTGTGTTAAATTGTCACTCGTTTCACACACGACGCGCACTTAACCAAAACACTAAACTATCCTAAAAACCGATGACATTAGAAAAGTGAAGGTAAAGCTACGATGGCTGCCTCTGATCCTGTAGCTAAACAAGCTAACTTAAACTTACCAACTGCGCTGCGGAACTCGGCGGAAAGTCGCAGAGATGTTGAATGCGGTAACTTTGAATAAGTCCGGTTATGTGGGTGTCACTGACTGACTGAGCGGGTGAATTTTAATACATTCAAATCAGTGCAGCACAGTGGAAGCGCAAGTCTTGTTGTTGGAAGGGAACTGGGAAACGGCAGCCGAGCAGGGACAAACATCACGGAGACGCGTCATCTGTTGCTGCTGCGGCGCGACAAAGAGGCGATGATTAATGAAAGAGGTCTCACTCTGATTCTGCGTTCTGTGGAAGAGAATTAGAGCCACTGAAAAAAAAGAGAGAGAATTCTGACTTTTTTCTCAGAATTATAACTTTTTTCATTCTGAGATTAAAGTCAGAATTCTAAGAAAAAAGTCAGAATTCTCTCTCTTTTCTTTTCTTTTTTTTTGCAGTGGCCCTAATCCTCTTCCGTAGAGTCCCATGTTAATTTAATTAAAAAATAATCATGTTGGGTCCTTATATATACACAGTCTTCTTTGGTTGGGACGCTACATGCCCAATATTTACAGATTTAAACTAGCAGCTTAGGTTAAATGAAAGATCTCACCTCCAAGTTCCCGAGCGCGGCCACAGCTGCAGCTCACCGCTCCCCACCACGGGGATGGGTCAAATGCAGAGATGTAATTTTACCAGTGTGTGATGAATACTTGGGACTTTAACTTTTATTTTTGCTTTGTTATATTTTTTTTCGTTTTGATACCATACTCATCACCTGTACTTAATCATACTGTGAACAAAATGTAAATATAGCAACTTTATGTCAAATAGGCCTTTTGATTTTGCTGATGAATTCATAATTCAGTACAGATAATAAAAAATAGTAGTAGTAGTAGTAGTAGTAGTAGTAGTAATAATAATAATAATAATAATAATAAACTTTTTTAACAGCAATGGCAATATAAAGAATTTACCTCAGTAATAAGAACAATCCTCATAGCTTTTACTCAAATACTTCCAGTGTTAAAGTAATAAAATGCTAATTTCCAACCAGATAATTAGAAAATTACCAGATTGCAAACTACGAGTATCAAATGTGCAAATAAAACAACTAAAAATGCAAGGATTTACATTTCAAAACTATAAATTAGCATAAAACATGGATAATCATTTCAAATATGCATTTCAAGAACAATAAGGAACGTGCATTCAACAAGATTGAAAGACAAATAAGAATAAAAATTTATGCATTTTGCATGTATTTTGAGCTTTAAGGAAATAAAATAATACAACATAATGCAACTTTTAAAAATTGCATAGAAGCAGCGCCGGCGCTCCCTAAACGCGCATCACGCTCAGTGCGTAGGGCACCGAGTGGCCAGGGGGGCACCAAGCAATCAGGTTTATGAAAAAAAATTATATTAAATATAATATCAGCTACTGGGAACCATGCACACAAACAACACCAAGAGGACCATTTAACTTGCGTTATTTCGCACACAGATTCCCTTCTGTCTAATCTAAATTGATGTGCCTCTGTCGCGCTTCTCCCGCTGCTGATGGGACGGGCAGGCTCGGTTCTCTGTCCCAGAGCCGTGCACTGACCTGCGCGCCACCAAAATGACACGCTTTTATTTAGAAATATGCATCCGCGTGGGCAGCCGATTTATTTTAATTTACCGCTTCACCTGTGTGTTTAAGCTGTTTATGTGCAGGGACCAAAGACTGTATAGGCAGGGACGAGCTAAACTCCGCATAACCAGGTTACAGGTATGGAAGCCTGGAGAGGCCAAAATTCCTCAAACGTATTTTCCCTACTGGCTGATATGAATTAAAACTGAGATTCCAGCCATGTTTGCTTTCATAACTTTTAATAACTTCATGCTGATGACCCACATGAACATAATCCTAGTGGATGCAATTATGTCATGAAATTAGCTTCATGTGGTAGATTTTTTTTTCTTGGCAAAACATTATTACAGGTTATATTGTGAATGACATGATATTGCACACCCCTAGATGGAATTTAAATTATTTTATATGAATTATAAATAAAAGTTCCTGTGGCATGTAGCTGTAACTCTTAACTGCTGATGATGATAGATAGATAGATAGATAGATAGATAGATAGATAGATAGATAGATAGATAGATAGATAGATAGATAGATAGATAGATAGATAGATAGATAGATAGATAGATAGATGATTTTATGGTTTTAACAAGTTCTTCCTAAAAAAATCTTCCTCAAGAAAAGAAAACTTGTTTTGAACAAGGGTCAGTTGCCTCTGTAAAGTCAGATGAATGAGTAGAAATTAATAAATAAAATGTAGTGAACAAAAAGTCTCATTCAGTACTTTAAAGGATGAGTCTTAGTTACACTTTCTTAATATTAAGCCAAACCTAATATTTGAATACTTTATACTGTTTTAAATTTTCAGTTTCTCTCCAATCATTTCATAGATAATTTTTTAATAATAGTGGTGGAAATATTATTTTAACTTATTTTATTTTTTTTATTGTGTGGTGCTGTTGTTGAGGCAAAATTAGTTTAATGTTTTATTAAAATTCAGCCATTTTAGTTAAATTTGAAATTAAAGAAGCGATTTTGGAAATAACGACAGACGCACTGACACATACTGTTGTACGCATAGTGGGGGGGGGGGGGGGGGGGGGGGGCACCGCAGAGATTTTGTGCTTAGGGCACCCAAATGGCTAGCACGGACCCTGCATAAGCATAACAATAAATGCATGTGTAGCTGTTTGTATGAGTGAATGTTTTGTGCTCACTTGAACAGCAGAGGTCTCACTCCATCAAGCTGGAAAAGCAGCTGACACTCATCACTGTTTGAGAGAATACAAGAAGTATGACTAAACTGTGACACACAGACATGCTCAGCAGGGTTTAAACAAGTTAGCTCCACAATATCCATTTCCTTTTGTTGAAAAACTATCTTAAGCTTAACTTTTATGCTCGGCCGAGCTCCAAAATCTCAGAAATAACATTCTGTGCAGACGTTGTGTGCACTTTCCCAATCAGTGAGCTATGCAGTGGAAAAATAATTTAAGATAGGATACATGCTTCAGATTGTGATCGTCTGACGCAATGCTCCACAAACTCCTGAACTAGTGATAACACCCCCCCAAAGGGAAGTCGCTCCAAAACGTCAGCACTTACTAAATCATAATTTGTGAAATAAAGCAGGTTTCAGGAATCCTCACAGCAGTTGCTCCTGCCCTGGGTGAGCCATAAACTGGGTCTTGTGTTTAGCAGAAAATGGCACACACAGTAGCCTCTTGAGTCATGTCACTCATAGCCAAAAACCTCTTCATCCTTCCAGTTTCTCTTCTTCCTTTCCTTTGCTCTCCTTTCTACTCGCCCACGTTCGTGATTCGCTCTTATTTGCAATTTTAGTGTTTTCTATATAAAAGCATCCAGCAGGTTTTGGCTCCAACTTTTATGACCAGTCATAAAACAAAAGAAAAGAAATTGGAAGAAAAAAAAAAGCAACGGCAGGCAATTCAGAGGAGAAAAATCTAATATTTTGCCTTCTTGGAGCACATCATGAAACGTTAAGGAGCACAGCTGCTGGCAGCAGCTTCTGATGTGCTCCTCTCTTCCTTTTTGCCATTTTCATCTCATATTCTGTCTTTAATGTCATCTTTCTCTGATGCTTGAGCTGAGACAAGGGAAGCATTTTTCAAAAAAGAGGCCTATAGGAAATCTGAAAGGTCTCGTACTCCCAGTCCAGCTTTATATTTCTATATCACACTTGGTAACCTCATGTCGTGACCTGAGCAGCCTCGATTCCTCTTTCCAAAACCCTCATAAAATATTACTGCAGCTGGAAACAACTCGACCTGGGTTTACAAGACTGCAGTGGCTGTGTGCGTGTGTGTGCATGTGTGTGCGTGCGTCTGCGGGTGGGTAAAATCATGCAGGGTTGCAGCCAGGCCACAGGGAGGGTGGTTTGTTTTGACCACAGTGTCGTGAGTCCACACGAAGGTCTGTGAGAGCGTTTGTTGCTTTAGATTAAATTCAGCTCATTTCTTTGCAAGTCGTGACTCAAAATGAACTCGTGACTTGATAGAATAACATGCAGGCTTTTGGTCTTTGATGCAACTTGCATAAAACTGCTAAATATTTAGTGTCAGAATTGTAAAATATGCATTTTTCAAGAATTTGCATTTGTTATATGAATTCAAATTAACATTAATGTTCCCAGCAGGAGGACTAAACATCTCATTAAATATCCTGATTTTTAAAATCATGTTTAGCCAAAAACACACAGAAAAGATCAAAAACACACAGAAAAGATCAAAAACAGAAGGTAAGCTGAAGTCTGTCTCAGAGACAACAAGGGAGGGGTTTTCTCTCGGCTATCTGGGATTGGATGTGTGCGTGTAAAGGGAGTATATTTAAAGAACATTGAAAACACATGTCTGGAGCTTGATAAAGAATATTTTAGGCACTGGGTAATTTGGCATGATCTCACACACGGCCTTTGATGGAGGAGGTTTGGGAAACTACTTACGTGCATTTAATATTACTGTCAGAGATACGCTGCAGAATTCACATGAAAGGCTTTTGGTGCATTCTGAAAACAGGGAACCAGCTTTGTAACCTGCAGTTTAAACAGTTTAGTTCATTTAAAATGTAAACCTAAAACAACATCCAGATCAGGAGCATCCTCTAAAAGATGGTGATAAAAACCAGCTAAACCCTTACATGTGAATTATTGTAAAACTTTAATTTGTGTGCAGAGACATGTCAGATTGTTTCCCCGTTACCCCTGGACGGTGCTTTTTCTCTGCAGCATTTCATGTTTTGATTCGATGTCGCTCCCTTTGAGGCATTAGCATTCGTGTCTCCAAAGTTGCTTCAGATCTGTGATTTGATGTGCAGCAACAACCGGGGCTACTTGCAGGCTCCTCCCACTTGCAGGGCGCTGCTCTGAATGCCGTTTTCTCTGCTTCATTAACTTTGTCAGGGGTGATGTCACAGCTTCTTTGATGCTGCTGCCTAGCAACAGGGATCAAAACCTCCAGAAGGTCTCCTCGAAATCTCAGCAGGCTCTGCGCTGCGCTTGGGTCTGATAAAAGTTTGAAGTGGATGGGATGAAAATTTGTTGAGCGGCGAGTTGTTTTTTTCTTTTTGTAAAACACCATGTTTCTGAGATTCTTTTTCTATTTCTATAAACTTGAATAAATTAAGTTTGACTAACAATTTAGTTTTCTTAATTTTAAAGGGATACGATGCAGTTTTGCCTTGCTTTCAGCACCCCCTAGTGTCCGCTAGTGAAAGCAAAAGTGAAACTTATCTCCTCGCTGTGCGTTCGTCTTTTTAACACCTTAATCTAACTGCTGAAATGTCTCCTCAGCCTTCATTAGTGTCTACAGGAGCGGTTCATCACTAAATCAAACAAATCAGCTGTGTTCATGATCTAAAACATGCAGGAAACATGCTGGAAGCAGGCCCAATCCCAATACTGTGGCCTACGCCCTTCTGTGAAGTGCACTTAGAGGTGGTGCGAAGTAAAGGCTGGAATATACTTGCTGTTTAATCTCGCGTTGGCGCAGGCAGCAGGCTGCGTCTATGTTCATATACATATAATGGTCAATCCTAATATGTAACACATACATCTGTAACATACCACTACAACTGTCATCACCTTCCAATACATGTGCAATACTTACTACTACTACTGATATTATGTGCAATAATTATCAAACTCACAATTCAATACTTTTTTGTGAACTCCACCTACTGGTTACTCATATATTACAGTGTTCTGGTGCGTTGCGTTAATTTCGGAGGACGTGCACAAACGCTTCAAATTAACGCAAGCTACACGTGGCAGCCATTTTAAACACGCGTATGCATCGTTAAACAGCGAGTATTTCTCAGCCCTAAGGCGTAGAGTGCGTAGTACACAAGTGTGCCGAATTGGGATTGGAGCATTGCGTCATCGACCGCGATGCATGCCGGGATGGCGGTCGCTGTTTGTGCTACTTTTAAAAAACCTTTATTAACAACTTTTCAGAAAAGGCACTTGAGCCATTGCTCCGCCTTGTTCTCAAAATTCCCACGCAGCAATGGATCGTGGGTAATAAATACCCTTTTCCGAAGTCTGCATCGATGTGAACTTGGGTCGAAGTGTGGATCAAGGGTGCAGAAGGGGCGTGGTCACCTTCCGCATTTGAGAATCGGGACATCTTACACACTCGCACCCCTGGCCGGGAATGCGCAATTGAAGGGCGTAGGGGTGGAAATGCCAGTATAGGACTGGGTTGCAGACTGCAGCACCAGGCATGTCAGCTTAATTTTTCTAAGTCCAACAGGGAGCGGCCCGCCACTCTGAAGTTGCAAGTGTGGTATTCTGGCCACAGAGGGCGGTGGGGGTCTGAGTGACATTTCATGGTTCAAGAACATGATTTAAAAATATGAAAAAGTAGCAGAGTATAGCTTTAACTGAATGTGAGTTTAAAAAAAGCTATAATCATATTATCCCTACAGCTCCGTATTCAAACATAAGGAACGCACCTTGTTTGACAGCTAGTAGCTGAAACTTTGTCACGCTGCAGACAAATTTAATTTATGTGCTGCCCGTTAACCAATGTCCTCCAAAACAAGCAAGCTATTGACAGATCACTGATTTGGTGTTGTTCGCACTACAATGCAAGACTCGTGAAATGCATCCAACCCAGAAAGTGTATTCAACCAGCTCGGGTTTTGTTTTTTCGGTGTGAAAAGTGCTGCTCTAGTGAGATAACACGACAGGGAAAAAACCGGTTGTAAAAGCAGAGAGTGGCGGCCATCTGGCTCAGGTCAAACACCCACAGGGTGATGATCACAGTGGTGAATGTGTGTGTGTGTGCGTCCTGCAGTGAAAGGTGATGACCACAGCTGGGTGTGGGGGACCCCGGACCCACAGGAGGTCAGCCCCTTCTTAATCCCACTTCGCCTCCTCCAACTTCTGCACCATTTTCTCCATTTGTGTTCCTCTTTGACTTATTACGATCTTCACGACTAAAAAAGAACAGAGAAATTAAACACCTCTATTGATTTATGTGGAGTATAGGCCGTGCATCATTAACAAAAACATCGCTGGTGGGGCAGCCATTGTGCAGTCACCTCCTCCATTACTTTGCATCAATTAGCACATCACCTCCAAAACTTTTGTGTGTTCTGTGGGGGAGGGGAACCAAGAGACCGGCTGTTTGACTCACTTCAGCGCTGTTCTGGGTGTTTCATCTCTAGTCAGTCACTTTTATTCTGGGGGTATTTCCTACTTTTCTATCTAAAAGTCAGTAACGTGGTCATCTGGACGTTTTAAACAAACGGACTAATTTCCGACTCACTTGCTGGCTTTCCTTTTGCCTCTGTGGAAAGGTGTGGATCTTATCGTCACACAAGTTCTCAATGAAAGTGGAAAAAATAAACTCTTATCACCTGAAATCTAAGACTCCTCAGCCCCCCAGGAGGGTTTGTCTCTATTCTGTCTGGGTTTGCATTCCAGCACAAGCAGAACGATGGTATCAGTGGCTTAGGGAGAACGTATACGTGCAGAGGCAGCTTTAAGTTTCTTTAGGACCAGTGTTCAAGTCCCCCTCTTCTTTTGTGAGTTTCTCTCACGTTGCCTTTGGGAGAACGGATCGTGTTTCCCTTTTGCTGCTTAAACTAGATAAACCAGTTGAACGCTGGTATTCTTTTACTGTTGTGCACTGACAGATTTATTGGGAGTCACATGGTGGAGGAACATCAATGGCCCTGCTGTCTTGTAACTTGGGACTTGACACCTCTCCCTGCATTTGGGCCGTTGACTTCCTGACAAAAAGGCAGTGAGTGGTGAGAACCGAAACCCGCCTCCCTGATGGTGAGTGATACGGTCTGGGACTGTTGTTGAAGGCCCAGTAAGTGGGTGTAATGACAACAAGCCCCCCCATCTTAACATCAACAGGGCTAAAGAGACGAGGGTGGACTACAGGAAGCAGCGGGAGGCACCACATCCTCGCTAAGAGTTTTTTTTAGGTCGACTCGGTGCTGGGGACCTTTATTCAGCTGTTCGTTTATGGTGCTTCCAGACTGCAGGGATGTTCCAGATATAGTCAGACAGTTTGGCGCAGTCCTCGGATAACCCTTAGAGATGAGCCGTCAATACCAAGCGACAGGTTCCATCTGTGGTTTGGCAGCTTTTGGCTCAAACCACAACTTTCCAGAGATCCGTCGGTGGAGAAGCCTGCTGGCAGAGAGCTGGGTGCCGTTTAGGACTTCAGCCACACACGTTGCCAGTGATGAAGGCCCGTAGTGATCTATTCCACCCAGTGTACAAACTGTTTACCTCGCCCGCTGCCATCTGGCAGATCATATCAGTATCTGCAGGCTCTATGACGGTCTACTGCACTCAGACCTGAAGGCTCCTGGACTTTTAAGACCTGCACTAACTGACTCAATCATCATCTGACAGTGAATACCCACGATGTGTGCTGCAGCTACATGATCGCTTTGTGTCTCATGTCAGTGTGCACCATGTGTTCCTGCGTCAAACCATTGGTTTTAGCTGCACAAGCAACATCATGTGTTTTAATCTGACTGTATGCTGGTCAAATACCTTAAATTGTTGACTTAAATGGTCATCAGATATCAAAACCACTGATATCTAAAACATACTCACCATTGGGTTGCCCAGACCAGGCCAGTTGTGGTTTAACTGAGTCAAAAATCATATAAACTCACTCATTGTTGTTCAAAACAGCATACAATATTAATTTTAACACCATTTACTATTGTTACATGCGATAAAAACATAAGATTGCTTTTTAAATTGTGTCAAATTAAAAAATTAAGAGCTTCCTTAATGCCTGATTGGCCAAAATCAGACCGATGTTCAATGGCTAAGGTCCAAATTAAATAAATAGAAAGGATGCAACATGTTTGAAGAGAATTAGCAGGATAAGATGCAGAACTTGATGTTATCTAGTGACAACAGTCAAGAGACATATCTATTCCACCATTAATCCAGTTTGGATCCCATTAATCCCATTGGACCTAACATACTACTAAAGTGGAGATTATACTGGCCCCAAAACCAGGAGTTCTTGTTGAGATGTCAGCCAGCGAGGTTCCTGCTGCCTCCCTGCCGGACCGAACACACACTCTGATGGTCCAAATAAATCCTTCTTTCATCACTGTGTGTGTGTGTGTGTGTGTGTGTGTGTGTGTGTGTGTGTGTGTGTGTGTAGTAGAATACTGTAGGCTCTCTGTGCAGCAATGACAGACACAAACCAGCTGCCCACATTCCTCTTTCTCTCCATCTCTGCTGACTTCTTACAGGAGATCTCCCCTCCCCCCCACCACTCAACAGCATGTCCCACACATACTTTGTGCATGCTATATATACGCACACACACGCACACACACACGCACACACACACACACACACACACACACACACACACATGTGTGCATTTATGGTTTATGAAACCACTATGACTTGGTGGTGGTTTATGGGGACACACATTTCCTCATAAACAGGTCATCTGTTGAACACAAAAACTATGTCAAAATGTTTTATTTTACCCATGGAAGATGATGCTCACTTAAAAAATAAGAAAAACCTATCAGAACATACATACATGCCACTATGACATTTTGAATGGTTTATGAGACCATGACAACATGGTGGTTTGTATCCCACACACACGAATTCTTTGCATCTGGTGAACACAAAAAGTATGTCAACATGTTCTATTTTACCCATGGAAGAAAAGCCTCACTTCAAAAATAAAATAAAAACTATCAAAAAATACACACAATCATCTATGACATTCTAAGGGCGTTATGAGACCCTGGAGGTCTGCATACCACACACGCGACGTGGTTTACGAAACCAATTTTAAATTGGCCATAAATACCAAAAGAAAGTTTAAGTTGCTGAAATAACTAAATAAAATGATAATAGCAGTTACAAAGTCAGTATTAATCAGCTAACAACATTTAGATTTTACTTTTATAAAAATTTGCAGCACTTTAAAAGTCATGAATTACGAGACCACCAAAAATGGTCTCATAAACCAAATGGTCTCATAATGCGGGTGTGTAACCTGACAAATTGGGCTCGCAAAACATAAATGCACACACACACGCACACACGCACACACGCACACACGCACACACACACACACACAGCTATAACTCACACAAGGAAACTACAGTGGGTTAAATCAATCAATGAAACTGAATCAATCCAACTTTCTCATTTCCTACATTTTTACACCAAAGTTTAAATTATGCTTCAATTTTCATTGAATCGTTTTACCTTTGAGAGACGAGACATGAGACAAAGAAACAATCTCAAAAAAGTGTAAATAAATTGTTTTATATCACAGCTAACACCATTTTTTATGAGTATGGCGGCCATGTTGGATCTTAAGGTAGCAGCTTGTGTGAAAACATCAATTTTTAAAAAATAAAATGCTCACTTCTGTGTTTTTTTTAAACTTCTATCATAAATCTTTAATCATAAAGTGGAAATAAAAAATATATATTCTGAATAATTTCACTGCAGCATAAGAACAGATTGTTTGCATCTCTATGTGAACTCACCGGCCACTTTATTAGGTACAACGTGCTAGTACCAGGTTGGACCCCCTTTTGCCTTCAGAACTGCCTTAATCCTTCGTGGCATAGATTCAACAAGCTACTGGAAACATTCCTCAGAGATTCTGGTCCATATTGACATGATAGCATCACGCAGTTGCTGCAGATTTGTCGGCTGCACATCCATGATGAATCTCCCGTTCCACCACATCCCAAAGGTGCTCTATTGGATTGAGATCTGGTGACTGTGGAGGCCATTTGAGTCCAGTGAACTCATTGTCATGTTCAAGAAACCAGTCTGAGATGATTCCAGCTTTATGACATGGAGCATTATCCTGCTGGAAGTAGCATCAGAAGATGGGTCCACTGTGGTCATAAAGGGATGGACATGGTCAGCAACAATACTCAGGTAGGCTGTGGCGTTGCAACGATGATCAATCAGTACTAAGGGGCCCAAAGTGTGCCAAGAAAATGTCCCCCACACCAGTACACCACCACCACCAGCCTGAACCGTTGATACAAGGCAGGATGGATCCATGCTTTCATGATGTTGACGCCAAATTCTGACTCTACCATCTGAATGTTGCAGCAGAAATCGAGACTCATCAGACCAGGCGACTTTTTTCCAATCTTCTATTGTCCAGTGTTGGTGAGCCTGTGTGAATTGTAGCCTCAGTTTCCTGTTCTTAGCTGACAGGAGTGGCACCCGGTGTGGTCTTCTGCTGCTGGAGCCCATCTGCCTCAAGGTTCCATGTGTTGTGTGTTCAGAGATGCTCTTCTGCAGACCTTGGTTGTAACGAGTGGTTATTTGAGTTACTGTTGCCTTTCTATCAGCTCCACCAGTCTGACCATTCTCCTCTGACCTCTGGCATCAACAAGGCATTTTCACCCACAGAACTGCCGCTCACTGGATGTTTTCCCTTTTTGGGACCATTCTCTGTAAACCCTAGAGATGGTTGTGCGTGACAATCCCAGAAGATCAGCAGTTTCTGAAATACTCAGACCAGCCCGTCTGGCACCAACAACCATGCCACGTTCAAAGTCACTTACATCGCCTTTCTTCCCCGTTCTGAAGCTCAGTTTGAACTGCAGCGGATCGTCTTGACCATGTCAACATGCCTACATGCATTGAGTTGCCACCATGTGATTGGCTGATTAGTCATTTGTGTTAACGAGCAGTTGGACAGGTGTACCTAATAAAATAAATAAAAAGGCTTTACTTCAAATAAAACCACAGTTATAACAATGCATATACAATCTATACAGGTTAAAATATTTTTATTTATTCTTTATTTAACCAGGAAGGTCCCATTGAGATTAAAAACCTCATTTTCAAGGGAGTCCTGGCCAAGAGGCAGCAAAAGTTACAGTTACAACATATATATATATATATATATATTTTTTTTTTTCCAGTTACACAGACATGTTATGTACAGAATTACAGAAGGCAAATACAACACAGGGAATCTGTCTCAAGGGCTCTCAGTCTGGTTTTAAATGTATTCAAGGAGATAAACTCAGCTAGTTTCCAGTTTTCCTGCAGCCTGTTCAATGCAGAAGGAGCAGAGTGAGCGAAAGCCCTTTTACCCAGTTCAGCGCGAGCAAACGGAACACAGAGTAACAGCTGATCATTTGCACGCAGACTGTGAGAAGTTACACTTCTCCGTGAGATTAAGTTACAGATGTAGTTGGGTAGTAATCCAAGCATGGCCTTGTAAATGAAAGTGCACTCGAGAATACAACTCACAATGATGGGTCAGTGGTCTACAGTTAGTAATAAACCTCAGCGAGGCATGATAAACCACATCAATCTTACCAAGACACTGTGCTGAGGCATTCATATACAAAAGGTCTCCATAATCCAGAACAGACAGAAATGTTGCAGTAACTAGTCGTTTTTTTGCCTCAAAAGAAAAACACAGTTTATTTCGAAAAAAGAAACCCAGTCTGAGTTTGAGTTTCTTCACAAGATTATCTATATGGGGCTTGAAGGAGAGGGAGTCATCGAGCCAGACACCAAGGTATTTGTAATTGTGGACCACCTCTATGATATTTCCCTCCAGAGTGGTCACTGAGGACATACTTACAGGTCTTTTTTTAGAGTTTGAAAACAACATTAGTTTAGTCTTGTCAGCATTGAGGACCAATTTTAACTGCAGATGTGTTTGTTGGACCTCATTAAAAGCTTTCTGTAAGAATTCAACAGCATTAGTGGGAGATGTTCCAAAACAGTAAATGATTGTGTCATCAGCGTAAAAGTGCATATTAGCATCTGACACATTTTGTCCTATGTCATTAATATACATAATGAACAAGAGGGGTCCCAAAACCGAACCCTGTGGTACTCCCTTGTGGATACTCAAAAATTCAGAGGTCAACCCATCACATTTAACACATTGAGTTCTGTCCTTCAAGTAGTCTGTGAACCATGAGATTGCATGTTCAGACAATCCCAAACAAGGAAGCTTTTGTTTTAAAACAGCATATATGACTGCAATAAATGTGCAATACAATAAATATAACAGTAAAATACAAATTTGGTTTTTATCTTTCACTTCTGTTGTTCCTATGAATCTCTGGGCTTCTCAAACACACAATTGGCGCCTAAAAACTGATAAAGAACATATTTGTCAGAAACTCTTGACGTTCTGGTTAGACCAGCTTGGTCAGCCAACACGTCCTAATCTCCCCAAACCAAACTAAACAGTGTTTTTCCACCTTGGCTCAACATTTAAATAGTTGTTCAGTCTTGGGTTTCACATGGTAGCTCAAACACTTCACATGGTGGTTACACTCGAATGGAGCAGACTCGGTCCAAACCATCAAAAATCCCTTCCACTGTGTAGATCTCATCTTGCTCCGCTGTAAGTTTACATGCTTGTTTAACCCCCTTCTGTTTTTTTCTTTCTCCAGCAGACTGCAGCACAAACAGCGACTGTCTGGAAGCCCGCTGAACTGCCCGCAGCTGCTTGACCGCTGCAGACACGATCCACAAACATATGCAAACAAACAGCTCCAGCTCCACATGATGAAGCGCGTCCCATTTGACTCTGCAGCTACTGGCAGCTGCACCAGTGGCGAAGCCCGACAATGCTGCAACTCCTCACACTTTCCAAAATGCCTGTTCACACGCTCATTTATGTGCGATGGGAATCGGCATCTATTGCATAAATTTCTTTGTCAGGCTGGTTTAATGTAATTCACAGCCGAACTCAAACAAATCCCCACAGAGCAGACTTAAACGATCCTCCGTTGTTGTAAAATTCAGCTGTCATCGTTTAGCATCATGCGGTTGTAAACCAAAAACATTTGGCTCCTGTTTAGGCCGTGCTGTTTGCACAAATGAGATGTGATGTTTGATTTTTCAGTCAACGTGTGAATTGGATGAAATATTGTTGCTTCGGCGTGAATTTACTCGCCTTTCAGGGAAGAGGCAAAGGTGTGGGATGTGTTTATCAGGCTGTGATGCAATCTGCAGACATTTTTGCAAAAATAAAAACAAATCCTTTTATCCGCCTCTGATTCCACTCATGAGCAGCTGGCGATTGATCAACTTTCTGCCGTGGAAACCTTTCAGGAACCTAAAAGCCTGAATTCTTTACCATTTCTTTGTTATCCAAACCAGCACAGAAAACAGACTTCTCCTTTTGCCTCTCCTCCTGCTTCTCTTTCCTTCTCCCCCTGCCCTCTGTGACCTTTTCTCTTCTTCCTGTCCCTTCCCCCATGGCATCCCACCCCCACTCTCTTTTTATCCCACTCAGGGCAGAAAACACCAAATGCAGAAAGGCCACCATCCACCCCTCCCACACTGGGACGCCTTTGGTCTGATTGATCACGCTGCCACCCTAAATTACAGCTGCTTTGGCTGCTCTACTCAATTCCCACACTGATAAAATGGTTAAGGAGTCACGTTTGATCCGTTTGCACGCTTGGAAAAGCCGACCAGATAAAGTGCTTGTCCCTGTTTATCGTTTCAGATGCTAGAACTCGTTTGGTTAATTTTTTCATGGTTTACTCGCTGTACTGTGGTGTTTACATGTCCTACACAGTGAGAGGCTCTGTGCAACGGCTCCTGGAGCTGGAAGGAATTCAGCTTCACAGGATTTCAGAAGTCTAGACTTCATCTGCAGAAAGCTAGAAGTGAATATGAAGCTCAAGTTTTGTTCAAGAAGAAACGAAGAAGTCAAATGAATGTTGAGAATCGTTGTTGTTACCGTGTCCCATTTCCTTCTCAGGATTCCAGGAGGTCTTTGTAAGAGTTTGTCTGAACACCTTGTGCTTTCGCTCGTTCTCAACTCATCGTGCAAGCAAAAATAAATAAATAAAAAGCTTCTACTGGAGCCTCAAAACATGCCCCTGAAATGTTTCAGGGAAATAGAGTCTAAAAGAAAAGGTAGCCGGCCTGGAAAGCTAACCATTTCAGACAGACAAACAGTATCTGAAACAGATGTAAGAAAAAAAACACTAAGGTCCTGAGACAGGGCCTGAAATATGCATTATCCTTCATTCAATGGGAAATTTCCATCTCCTTTGAAATCACCTTGTTTGGGAATCGCCATGTTGTTACAAAAATAGTCTTCCATGAACGTCAAGCTGTGTTATTTTTATATCATTATTACAGTTATCATTATTGATGCTGTAGACAGCACGGAAAAAGCTAGAAGGAAACCATCTTTGGTCATAATAACACATCTATCTATCTATCTATCTATCTATCTATCTATCTATCTATCTATCTATCTATCTATCTATCTATCTATCTATCTATCTATCTATCTATCTATCTATCTATCTATCTATCTATCTATCTATCTATCTATCTATCTATCTATCTATCTATCTATCTATACATCCATCCATACATACATACATACATACATAAGTTGTTCTTTGCTAAAATTATATGACAACACTCAAAAGAAATAGATATTTACAACTATTCATAAAATTATTATTCCCCAAAGATGTTGACTTTATGATATGAATTATTTTCATTTTAATATTACTTACTATATAACACTTGATGTTTCAACTTAATAAGTATTTTATATTTCCAGGTATGGCATGGCCATGAAATCTTCATTGGACTATTTTTTAAAGCACAAATTTATCTGTATCTAACGTGCTTCTTTTAAAAAATCACTTGAAAAGTGGAGTATTTTAAAAAGAATTTCTCTTAAATACTCTTGAGTAATTGATAAAAACGAACATGAATTTATCTCACCATAAAAATCAATTGATTTAGAGTAATCTCCAGAGTAATGTAATTACTGTAACATATTTTCCTGCGGTGGGGAAGTAAAGACCAATCAAGAACGAATCCTGTAGGAAAACAAACGCTCTGATTGGCTGAGACGCTGTGTTGGTTTTAAGGCACCCCGCGCGCAGTTCCATGGGAGGGGGTCCAGTGAATGGAATGGGTGCCTTGAAACCGGCGGAATGCGCACGGAGAGAGAAGAGCGGAGCCTCTGGACTTCTAACGCCCAGCATGTGAGCCGACACTCGGCGTGAAGTTTAGCCGAAAACGCTGGAAATTTAGGCCGCTTGTGGTTTGATTTTGTACCGCTGCGCGACTCTACGCGTAGAAGACGCGGGACTCGTTTAGGTTCGTGGAAAACGGGAACCGAAGTGTTGTTTTTCGCGGACTGGGAGTGAGAGTGGACTGCTTGGAGTCACTTACAAAGAACATTAAGAAGTCATGACACGACGAACGTTTTTCTTGCATTTATCTGCGTGAAAAACGAGGGAAAGTTGATTCAAGGCATTTTAACTTTGATTGAACTGAACCGCGAGTGAAAATTTTGGACAATAGTTGCAGCCGCTTGCTGTTTTGGACCGTTTTTAAGTCTCGCCACTTGGATCAAAGTTTTTCTTTCCCTCCCCCCTCCTCTTCAACTATGGCGGCGGCCAGGTTCACCGCTGGCTCCGTGTTGCTGCGGTTCGTGTGGCTGATGTGGGGGCTGGCGTTCTCACCGACTTCTGCTCAACATTACAACAGTGAAAGTGGAATATCCGTCCCGGAGCACGGGTTTTGTCAACCCATCTCCATCCCGCTTTGCACCGACATCGCCTACAACCAGACCATCATGCCGAACCTCCTGGGCCACACGAACCAGGAGGATGCTGGGCTCGAGGTACACCAGTTCTACCCCCTGGTCAAGGTCCAGTGTTCTGCGGATCTGAAGTTCTTCCTGTGCTCCATGTATGCCCCTGTTTGCACGGTGCTGGAGCAGGCCATCCCCCCGTGTCGGTCGCTGTGTGAGCGTGCACGGCAAGGGTGTGAAGCCCTGATGAATAAATTCGGCTTCCAGTGGCCGGAGCGCCTCCGCTGCGAGGCTTTCCCCGTGCACGGAGCCGGTGAGATCTGCGTGGGCCAGAACACATCCGAACCCAGCCCGGCTTCCTCACCTCCCTATCCACCCGAGCCCGTGACCCTTCCACCCATGGGTGGCCGACCGACCATGCATCGTCCGCCTCAACACAGTCCCTACCACCAGTTCTCCTGTCCCCTGCAGCTGGAGGTGCCTCCCTACCTGGGCTACAGATTTATGGGGGTCAAAGACTGCGGGGCCCCCTGTGAGCCAACTAAACCAAGCGGGATCATGTATTTCCGGGAGGATGAGGTGAAATTCGGTCGACTGTGGGTTGGGATCTGGTCCATCCTGTGCTGTGTGAGCACCCTGTTCACAGTACTCACATATCTAGTGGACATGAGACGGTTCAGATACCCGGAGCGGCCCATCATCTTTCTGTCTGGCTGTTACTTCATGGTGGCTCTTGCCTATGCGGCTGGGTTTTTCCTGGAGGACAAAGTTGTTTGTGTGGATAAATTTAAGGCCGATGGCTACAGGACTGTGGCTCAAGGAACCAAGAAGGAGGGCTGCACGATCCTCTTCATGGTGCTCTACTTCTTTGGAATGGCCAGCTCCATCTGGTGGGTGATTTTGTCCCTGACTTGGTTCCTGTCTGCTGGGATGAAATGGGGTCATGAAGCAATAGAAGCCAACTCTCAGTACTTCCACCTGGCAGCATGGGCGGTCCCAGCCATCAAAACCATCACCATCCTCGCCATGGGCCAGGTGGACGGAGACGTCTTGACTGGGGTGTGCTTTGTGGGGATCTTCAACGTGGACGCCCTCCGTGGATTTGTTCTGGCCCCGCTTTTTGTCTACCTGTTCATCGGCACGTCTTTCCTCCTGGCCGGCTTTGTGTCCCTGTTTCGGATCCGGACCATCATGAAGCACGACGGCACCAAGACGGAGAAACTGGAGAAGCTGATGGTGCGAATCGGAGTGTTCAGCGTGCTCTACACGGTACCGGCCACCATAGTGATCGCCTGTTACTTCTACGAGCAGGCCTTCCGGGAGCACTGGGAGCGCACCTGGCACATGCAGACCTGTAAGCGGTTCGCTGTACCCTGTCCGGTTCACAACTTCGCCCCCATGACCCCGGACTTCACCGTGTTCATGATCAAATATCTGATGACCCTGATAGTTGGGATGACCTCCGGGTTCTGGGTCTGGTCTGGGAAGACTCTTCAATCCTGGCGGAGATTTTACAAGCGTCTCAGTAATGGCAACCACGGAGAGACCACAGTGTGAAGTTTGGATTACTAGGCCACTGAGTTTTGAATACAATACCATGAAAATGAGGTCAAATAGCTTTCATTTCAACACTGTTGGTTGTATTTTTATTTGAATCTTCACGTTTCCAGGTTGTGGTAACCATTCACAGCAAAACTCATCTAAAGTTTAAGGAATTTGGGAAAACTTCTGGTATATTTCCTTTTCTTTTTGTCATCAGAAACCCCGTAACGTTTGTACTTTTTGGACCACGATCGGGCCCAGATGGCCATGCTAGGACTGTATCCTTATATCCACATAAATATATTCTTATATTACAATTTGAATGTATTCCCTGTCCACTCCTGAGTCTCTTGGTGGACTAGCTGAACAGACTGACGTGTCGAGCAGCGCGTCTTAACTGCAGCGAGAAGGTCAAAGGTTTATTTCCAGCAACAGCCACATCCGTTTCCTGGGAATCGATGCCTTGACGATACATAAATTACTCTGCTTTTAGTTGGAGACTGGAAAGCTTTAAACGCAGAGTACAATCTCATCTGTTTTAATAGTTGGGATAATTCACCCACTCACGAGTTTGTCTCTACGTGCCAAGTGGCTGCCCAGAAAGCCGTTTTTAAAGTTTCTTTTGTTTTTGATGTTCCAGACTGATGAATATTTACTCCTGTTCTGAATGTTCACTCCGAAGATGAATGAAGTTACGTTCTGGTTTGCACAGTTATTCCGAGTGTATAAAAAAGAGACTGTTACAGCAGCAGGTTGACCTGGATCTTTCATTTCGAGGAGACCACACACACATACATGCACAACCTTAAGACACAACGGCTCATTGTTAGTCTCTGTGTGTGGTCCCTCTACAGTTGGATTACCCATTTAAAAGGCTTTTTAAAGCTTATAAGTCACCAAAAACACCGTTTCAGCGATCCAGATTTAATCCGCGGGAGTGCAAGTGGTTGTTCTAGAGCTCTAACGGTGTTTTGTTCTGACTGTACAGCTCACACCTTATAATCGTCTCACCGTTTTTTTTAATTACACATGAAGTGTGTCTTTACAAGCAGACTGAACGTTTTAGAGTTTTATTGAATTATTTTAGTGTCTAGGCTTCTTGACCGAGGCCGTAAACGCAGAAACTTGCATGTATTTTGTCTGACTCTGGACTTTTTCTTTATTATTCGATGTTCTGTGTTCGAGAAATGTCACGAAGGAGGTCAAAGATCACAGCCATGTTGGGATATTTTTATCTGGACAATGCAACGTAGAGATATTGAGTGTCACAGAGGCATTTCTAGCAGGTAAACAGCTGGTTGTGTGTCGGTTAAGTACTTTTAAACAATACAGGGGATGGAAAGTGGTCAGCAATAACAATCTCAAGACTCACAATTATTAGGCACAAAGAGTCTGCGTTTCCTGCTGTTCGGTGGCTATTGGAAATATGTGACTTCACTTCTTAGACTAAACAATGAAATCTGGAGAGTGGCGAAGCTGAGTCAGCTGCTTATGACTGCCAGAACCTTCTGCTTCTCATCAAAAAAGCTCATTTTCTTGCATGCTTCGCTTAAAAACAATGAATGGAAGTACTCTGCAGCGACGCGGGACAGCTCACGGCGTTCTGACCATCTAGAGTTGTCGTTATTTGAATGTTTAAGGCTCCCCTGCATCTAGATGCGTTCATTTTTTAAAAATGTGCATACTTTATACCAGTTTTCATTCTGCGTTGGAAAGCAGTTTGTAAATAATGTCTTTGTTTTTGGATGTGCTACATACCTCAAGCTCTAGTTACATTCTGCTCAAAGAATTGAGTTAGAAAGCAGGTGAAAACTTCTTTACATCCAGTCGTTACAGTTTTACAGCGATTCTGTTGGCGGAGGTCTGCCAGTGTCAATAATACCAGACTGACTTGTTTGTGTTGTTCTGTTTTCAGAAGGAAAACTGGTGTTTTGGTACCAGAACATATGCAAACCAGCGAGTAAACAGACTCTAATTTTTCTAAAGCATATTGTATTTATGGGGGATACTCATTTTTTTTTGTCTTTTTTTACTTGTATTTTTTAAAAGTGAGATAAACCCATTGTATGTGTACAGTTTGAATAAAGGTGATAAAGTTTGTAACGTGCTGATTGCTGTCGTTTGTGGTCGGATAAGTTCGGTTTGAAATCAACTGTTGACAAAACAATCCTGGTGCAAATGGACCTTGGCGAGTCAATATTTTGTCAACATCAGCAGTGTTTAGTGTTAAATAAATGATAAGTTACTCAGCACAAAGATGCTCGGCTTCATTTGCCTAAAATCCTCAAAAATTTTACGCAAGATTTAAAGGTGGTGTGCATAAAAAACAAAAATATTATCAAGTGTCTTGGCATATTTTATTATGTTTCAAAAACTTTGATGGGGCTGACTCAAGCCTGGCATCTATAAGTGAGTTATTCCTTTGGATAATCCTAAAAAAAACCTTCAAAATAAAAAAAAATGAAGCAAAATACTTTAAACCCAAAGACGTTAGTCATTTAAACAAAGTGAAGAGCTTAAATGATTAAATATTCTCCAAAACAATGAGTCCATAATCTAGAAATGTGTGAAACTGAATGCTGTTTCCTAAAATTTATTCTAATGCTCATTAAATCTTATATTCATGGAAAACTACCACTACAATGAGATTTCAGAATAAATGCTAAAGCTACAGGATATACGTCCCTTTAAAAAACAATATTTATGTGCAAAAACTCAAGTTGTGGAGAGAACTGCAGAGATTTGTCTTTTCTGCAGCTACTCTTGAAACGTCCAAAGGAGGCCAAGGTTAGATTACACCCAGAATGGGGTGATGTAAACATGCAGTCTGGTGTGATACTGACCTCTAGTGGCAACAGTTGTTACATGCAGTCTACAGACTGAATTTCTAAACATTCATTTTTTCCACATCATTTCAAATGTTAATTTTTCTGATTTGATTTTCTGTTTTTTTAATGAATACATTAAAATCAAAATGATGTAGTTTGAATACCCAAAATAAAATAAGTGTTTTGAACGAAGCGCATCAACACAAAACTACAGAAAAATAGAGTTGCAACCCACACAAAATAAAATTTGAGTAATATCATGTTACAGCATAATTTTATTCTAACAATATAATTTTCACGTTTGAACAATATAATACCATATTCTAACAATATAGGCTATATTGTAAAAACATGAAAATTATGTTAGATCAAAAACTGATCACATGATAACGTGATATCACTCTAATTTTGTTTTGCATGGGTGGCAGCTCTATGTTACTGTACAAAACCTCAGACTTTTAAAAATAAAAATCAAATGAGTGTCTGGACGGAAATCAGTCTGAATTGACTAACCTAGGTAATTTTCTAGCTCATTATTAAAGGTGCAGTACTTCTTGGAAAAATCTGTTAAAGCAAGCTACATGTTGAGAAAAAATTAAAATTTAATGGTCCAACCCCCTTCTTCATGTTCCCCATAGTCACAAAATCTGATGGTTGCAGAAAATGGTAAAACACCGGCTTGCGACACAAACAGCACAAGCAGACACACAGCTCTGCTGAGCTGCTACGGTCATTTCCAGAACCAACTCTGAGCTAGGCAATCTTTACCTTTCTTGATTTATTCTTAAAGTGACTGTGTGTGTTTTCCCTGGCGATAGGGGGCAGTACATACCTAAATCATTGCAAGCAAGCAGTATTTTTAAGACCTTAGCAACGTATGGCCATTAGGGTTAATTCAAAATCACAAGAGCTCAACGCCACCGACAATCTGGGGAACCCTCACGACAAACAAAACTTCCAGGAAATGATACGAAGTCTGCTTTCTGCTTGCTCACTGCAGCACGCACGCACGCACGCACGCACGCACGCATGCACGCACACACACACACACACACACACTGTCTTTCTTGTTGCACAGAGTTGAGACTTAGCTAAAAAAAAACTCCTCCAACAACACGTTTCCAACAAGAACAGTACAGAACTTTAAACAGAACATACCTCCTTACGCTGGCTGCACACTGGAAGCATCAGCGGCATGGAACAGCAGTGGAGCGGTTTACTCGCGAGTCGTGACAATCGCAGCACTCCAGTGCACACTGGGAGAGGCAGCGGCTTCTCCATTGTGCTCCTCGCTTGACTTGCGAGATCACAAAATCCCTCAAGACTTCAAAGGTCACGGTTTGTTTATGCCATCCACCATTAAACCAAAAAGAAGGAACTCACGTGTGACATCGCTGTTTGATGTCATATAAAACGTTCCTCTCTACTGCCAGGATTAAAGCCATGAAAAACACACCGCTGCACTTCTCAAACAATGCGGTAAGTAAATAAGCCGTGAGGTCACACGTATAGACATAATCTACATAGATATGAAAACGCATCGCTGCAATAGACTTTTATTTTGAAAATTACCAGGCATTTTACACTGAAACTGAGTGTGATTTCCTGTCTAGCCCTTTTTTAACAGCGGAAATTGACGCATCCCATATGCGGCTCGCGGAAAAAATAGAACCCAATCCCATCTTTAGCGGCGCGGCGAGCTGCTTCTGGGACGCGTCTGGAAATTGCCACGTTGCGGCTGGTTTGTGACACCGCCATAGACTATAATGAATTCTATTTGAAGCGGTAACGTTCCGCTGCCGTTCCGCGACACTGATGCTTCTAGTGAGATTCGCAAACAGAGCAGGACATTCCGTCTGTGACACTAGGCAGCTCAGCTAGCTTCCTGTTCGGCTTCTCCGTCGAGAAAGAGCGTTTCATTCACAGAACGTGTTCTATGCAGCGGGGTGAAAGACGTTCAGAGGAGCAGTTTGATGGATGGGTTATGATCCAATCATTTAGAAGGGGGACCAGCACTGGATTGGATGAGGTTTTATTAGGATTGTACGTTTCAGAGGCAATAGGGTATTCTACAGTTGACGTCACCACGCAAAGGCTGCTGGGAAGGGTCATACTGATAAGCCGCATTAACAATAGAAAATATACAGTTTCAGAGCGTTTTGACATCGATATGAAGGCATAAAATGGAGGAAGTTGTTTTGACAAAAAAAAAACATACCAGAGAGCTTTTCTTGATGGCGACCCTGCTAATTATCGATCACCAGAACTGAAGCGCTAGCACAAATGAAAGTGAAAGTAAAAACTAACCCCCGCTAGCTGCGCTGTTGTTTTAAACGCCATTATTCCCATCACGGCTCCTTCTTGAGTAATATAAAAATAAGTTCATTACTCACAGTGCTCAAGTAACATTTTCTCAAGGTAGTTTTTTAATTGTCAGGTTATAATTTGTGTCCCTACTTTTTATATTCCACTCACCTCTGGTCAAAAGCCTTTTTCGTGGACGTTAGGGTGGACATGCTGTTTGGCCCAGACGTTCAGCTGGACCGCTGCCTCCTTGTTAACTCTCCTCCGTTAACATCGCTGCCTCTAACTCTCCGTTAACAACGCTGCCTCCACTCTCCGTTAACAACGCTGCCTCTAACTCTCCGTTAACACCGCTGCCTCTAACTCTCCGTTAACAACGCTGCCTCCACTCTCCGTTAACAACGCTGCCTCCACTCTCCGTTAACAACGCTGCCTCCACTCTCCGTTAACATTGCTGCCTCCACTCTCCGTTAACAACGCTGCCTCCACTCTCCGTTAACACCGCTGCCTCCACTCTCCGTTAACAACGCTGCCTCTAACTCTCCGTTAACACCGCTGCCTCTAACTCTCCGTTAACAACGCTGCCTCTAACTCTCCGTTAACAACGCTGCCTCTAACTCTCCGTTAACAATGCTGCCTCCACTCTCCGTTAACAACGCTGCCTCCACTCTCCGTTAACAACGCCTCGTCCTGCATTAATTCTCCTCCGCTGCTCCTCCTGGATAACCCCACGACTGAGAGCGTCGTTACGACCGGCGGCTGGTCATTCTCGGATGTAGGACTTTCCCCTCCAGGAAGATGTAAGTAACAAATATACGTGCGTTTCTTGATCTGCTCCACACAGTTAAAATCCGCTCGTCCAACTTAAAAACTACCACCGCTTTGCTTCTTCTGTCTTTAGCTGAGCCCGTGTAGCTTTCCAGCTGTTTCACGTGGTGTTGGCCTGAAACTGGCGTCTCCGGGTCTGCAGCGTTATACTATTGACTTTACCGGCTTTGGAAAAGGGATAAAAAGTCCTCTCCAACATCCGATCTGGGCGTCTAGAGTCCGATTAGCACCTCCCCCAGCAGCAGCGTTAAGTTCCTTGCTGTTTGAACATCTTTAGGAGACGAAAAAATAACTTTAGCTAGATTGGAGCGACTCAGACCCATAGGAACCCATTATAACTGCTAGCTTACTTGTATGACCCTCCACCCCAGAGTGCTTTGCGACAATCTATTTTTAGCTACTGTAGAAAGCTCTATTAAAGTTATTAATGTATTGGTTGCCATCGGTATGGAAAGAGCATTTTAAGAAATATGGCTAAAGATTTTGCAGAAAAAAAATCTCAGACGGTACCTTTAAGTTTAAATTGAGTTGTTATGTGATATTGGAACATTGAAATAACAGATTTTAGAGGACGATGTTGATTTTTGTAAGAATCTGTAAAATCATACAACAAATACATGACTGAGCTGACTAAAGGTCACAAAGATCAAGCTACCTTTTGTCAGGCAATAACTGTAAATTTAGCATGAAAATGTTATCGACATGTTACCGATAAAATAAACACAAAAGATGAGACACATAAACCATGTAAACATGGTGTTTAAACCACAGGGTCATTAGTCCACTTCGCCTCTGAATCCCCAGGACATCAATTTAAATGTTACACTGAGGGACTGTTGTTCTCCTACTATTCCCTTTACACAGTGATGAAGCCGCTGATGGTGTGATTAGGAAAAAACATTATCTGTACATAACTAATATCTGGACTTTATATTCAGATGTGTCATCTTTTGGCTGAACATGTATTAAACAAAACTTCCTTAAATTAAATTAGAGCATAAATTCACATTGACTTTGTTGTTTCAGCCTCTTCATTAAATAGAGCAGTCTGGGAGTGGTTTTAATGGTGGTCGTGACCCATGTAAGATCAGAGGTCACGTACTTTATGTGATGACGAAACATAAGTAATCAATAATCTGTCCAACTTCTCCCTAAAACCCAAAACTCAAAGAACTTCCTTTATTCCTTCACAATAAGATTATCAAACATGAACGTTTATAAAAAAAAAATATTATTGATTTCCAGTAAAACTCAAACTGCAGCATAAACACTATGTATCCTTAACAATTTTATTACTTTATTATTTAAAAAAACTAGAGGTCTATAAAGTCTCTATTGACACGAGGCTTTATGGGTATTACAGGTCTTCATACTGGTGCTGGTTGATTTTTTTGTTTCCCCTTTTGATCCTAAAACACAAAATAGTAAATACACTGCTCATAAAAATTAAAGGAACACTTTAAAGAAGCACATTAGATACATCAGATCTCAATATGAAGTTGGATATCTATACAAATAACCACAGGGCAATGTCTTAGGAACAAAAGGATGCCAAGTCTTTTAATGGAAATAAAAGTTTTCAGCCTACAGAGGGCTCAATTGTGTAGACACCCTAAAATTAGAGTGAAATGAAGATGTGGCAGGCTAGTCCATTATTTCAAAAACTTAATTTCTGCAACTCAGTATCTAGTGTGGCCCCCACGAGCTTGTGTGCATGTTTGACAACGTCGGGGCATGCTCCTAATGAGACAACGGATGGTGTCTTGTGGCGTTTCCTCCCAGATCTGTGTGAGGGCATCCCTGAGCTCTTGTACAGTCTGAGGAGCAACCTGGCGCCGCCTAATGGACCGAAACATAATGTCCCACAGATGTTCTATTGGGTTTAAGTCAGGGGATCGTGAAGGCCATTCAATTGTTTCAATTCCTTCATCCTCCAGGTACTGCCTGCATACTCTTGCCACATGAGGCCGGGCATTGTCGTGCATTAGGAGAAAACCAGGACCTACTGCATCAGCGTAGGGTCTGACAAAGGGTTCAAGGATTTCATCTGGATACCTTATGGCAGTCAGAGCACCATTTCCTAGGCAGTAGAGGTCTGTGCGTCCCTCCATGGATATGCCTCCCCAGACCATCACTGACCCACCACCAAACCTGTCATGTTGAACGACGTTGCAGGCAGCATAACGTTCTCCTTGTCTTCTCCAGACTCTTTCACGTCTATCACAGGTGCTCAGGGTGAACCTGCTCTCGTCTGTAAAAAGTACAGGGCGCCAGTGGCGGACTTGCCAATTCTGGTGTTCTTGAGCAAATGCCAGTNGAGCTCTACGGTGCTGGGCAGTGAGCACAGGGCCCACTACAGGACGTCGGGCCCTCAGGCCATCTTCATGAAGTCTGTTCCTGATTGTTTGGGTAGAGAGATTCACACCAGTGGCCCTCTGGAGGTCATTCTGTAGGGCACGAGCAGTGCTCAGCCTGTTCCGCCTTGCACAAAGGAGCAGGTATCGGTCCTGCTGATGGGTTGTGGACCTTCTACGGCCCTGTCCAGCTCTCCGAGAATAACCGCCAGTCTCCTGAAATCTCCTCCATGTTCTGGAGATTGTGCTGGGAGACACATTAAACCTTCTTGCTGCAGCACGTGTGGATGTGCCATCCTGGAGAAGTTGGACAACCTGTGCAACTTCTGTAGGGTTAAGGAATCGCCTCATGCTGCCAGTAGAGATAATTACTCAAGCCAAAACTAGCACGAGTGGAAAACCAGCCAAAAAAGATCAAGAGGGAGAAACTTGAAATGACCTCCACATGTTAAACCAGTCCTGTTTTGAGGGTTTTGTCATTGTTGCCACTTTAGTGCACCTGTCGTTTAATCCATGAACACCAATACAGCTGAAAGTGATTAACAATGCCCTCAGCTGCTTAATCAACCAGAAAATTATCAGACAGGTTTAATTGATTTCATGCCAGGCCCAATAAAAAATGTGTTCCTTTAATTTTTCTGAGCAGTGTAATATTTAAGCTTTTTACTAAAAATAAAAAATTTAATTATTTTCTCAACATGATTTTTGTGATAAGCCCCTGCACATTAACTTTTATGGACAGGATTTCTAGGCGCAGCCAAGGTGGTGAGGGAATCCTAACCCTAGGGAATCCTAACTCTAACCCTTTGGCTTCAAAACGCGTGTTCAAGATGCGTATTTTGGCAGACATACTGCGCGTTTAGAACGCACGCTTTTTAAAATCCTTTTGGCTTGCCATATCCTGCCATAAAGCAACACGCAGTCAGTACTTCCGGTAACGACCCGGAGCTCAAAAACTGTATAGTGCGGTAAACAGATGTGGGACCCCCCAACACTATCACAGGTATGAAAATGAACATAATAGATGATAGTATGACGCCAAAACTTTATAAAAAAGCACAATTTTAAGGTGTAAAAGTTGCGGAATGTTACTTTAACACCTTAATCTAACGGCTGAAATGTCTCCTCAGCCTTCATTAGTGTCTACAGGAGTGGTTCATCACTAAATCAAACAAATCAGCTGTGTTCATGATCTAAAACATGCAGGAAACATGCTGGAAGCAGACTGCAGCACCAGGCATGTCAGCTCATTTTTTAAAAGTCCAACAGAGAGCGGACCGCCACTCTGATTTTGCAAGCGCCGTATTCTGCTACAGAGGGCAGTAGGGGTCTGATTGACATTGCATTAACCCTGTAAAGGGTCATTTTAGTACATACTGGCTCAAGAAGATGATTTAAAAATATGAAGAAGTTGCATGGCTTTAAAGTTTGTGTGTGTGTGTGTGTGTGTGTGTGTGTGTGTGTGTGTGTGTGTGTGTGTAGGAGTTGGAGTTGGGAGTCCTAAAGGAAAAAAAGTTTGAGAACCACTGTTATAGGGGGTTAAAAACCTGCCTAATGGTTTAAAAACTAAAAACCAGGTTAGTGATTGGGAAAAATTACACTTTTAATGTCTTTTCTTTAAACTGGAAGGACCAGAAATCAAAGAAATCCTAAAATGTAACTTTAAAAGTTTTTACGTTAAAACTGTTTCCTTTAGTCTGGGTAATTAAGCTCTGGAGATGTAGCGAGTAGTGATTGGTGATGCTGTAATCCTCAACAAGGATTAAAAGCAGTTCCTGACGGGTGGTGGTTTATTTTAGCCGGCTCGATTCATCGTTCCAGCGCTGCTCGTCACAGATACATGGAAGAAACGAACACAGAGACCCGCTCATTTAGAGACAGATAAATGATGATCAATGCAACCATGCCAGGTTTGTTCACCTTGTCCGGCCTGAAGGACACAACAGCAAAGTACAGAACCACCCTGTTCTCTTTGACCCTGTGTTGCTACAGTGTGATTTTGCTTGTGAACGTAGCTCTGATTCTCACCATCATATTAGACGAAAAACTGCACAAGCCCATGTACATCTTTCTGTGTACTCTGTGCTTTAACAGTCTTTATGGAACCGCAGCCTTTCACCCTAAGTTCCTCTATGACCTGCTGTCCAACACGCAGGTCATTTCCTACTCCGGCTGCCTGCTGCAGGTCTTTGTGATTTACTCATATGCATCGACTGATTTCTCTATTCTGTCCGTGATGGCCTATGATCGATACGTGGCTATTTGCCGCCCTCTGGAGTATCACGCTATCATGACAAAACAAAGAGTTGCTTTACTGGTGACTTTCTCCAGAATTGTGCCTTTGATCAGTCAGACTTTAGTGGTGATTATGTCGTTTAAACTGACACTATGTGGCTCTCATATACAAAAACTATACTGCGACAACTGGTCTCTCCTTCTGCTTTCATGTTACTCCACAACAGCCAATAACGTTGCTGGATATTGTGTTATACTTTTTTATTTCTTCCATGCTCTTTTTGTTATGTTGTCATACACGCAGCTGGTCAAATTCTCTCTAAAGTACAAAGACTGCAAGAAGAAGTTTCTGCAAACGTGCGTGCCTCATTTATTTAGTTTGATTAATCTCATAGTTGCTCTTCTGTTCGACCTCATGTACGCAAGATATGGGTCAAATTCTATGATGCAGGGTGTTAAAAACTTCATGGCTATACAGTTTCTGATTATTCCTCCTCTTTTTAACCCGATCATCTATGGGCTGAATTTGACCCAAGTTCGCAACAGTTTTTTGAGATTATGTAAACACAGAAAACAGCATTTGATTGCATGAAGTTTCATGTTTATTCATTCTTGGAAACAAAGAACTTTTATCTTTATTTTGATTCAAGAATTTGGTTGATAATTACATAAATATACGCCAAAGTCCAAGAATGTGGAAATGATCTATGAGAGAAAATTACACATTTTAAGTTTTGTGGTTTAATTATAGAAAACAAGTCTCAGTATTCTTCATTGGATGTGTTTGAGATAAGAGGACGCATGATTTTCTTTCAAAATTGCATTTGTTACCTTTTTGGGTCAACATTTTTATTAAGAAATGTCAAAATTGTTCAAAAATGAAAGATTCACCTACGTTTTTTGTTCCTCTGTTGCTATTTTTGTTATAAAATTAAACTTAAATTTCTTTGATTATTAATTGAGTAATTCTATGTATTGATTTTCCTACAACTTTAATGTTTTATTGATTTGATAATGTTTTTACCAGTTTTACTTGTTTAATTTTATCTTTGTGGTTATTCCATTACCATTTTTGTGCAGCACTTTGAATGTACATCATGAATAAACATACATTTTAACTTGTTTGTTGTAAAATGAAACTTTTAATGAATGCACAAACATTTTATACTTTTTTTTTTAAAACTACAACCTCTAACATTTTTAGATGACTGCTATTATAACAAACATTTTATAAAGCAGCATATATTTGTGTCTATTTAAAAAAAAATGCAAACTGGTTGAATCTTAAATGCTAATCCTGGTTCCCAAGGATTAAGTTTTAGTTGTTTCTGGGGTCTTGGCTCTTCCTTTTCTGTCCTATTCCGACAGCTGAATCAAACAAAGTGGTTTGTCTGGGTACCATGCCACACACCTATCCACTATAACAGCAGCTAATTGCTGCGTAGTACATTTCGCCAACTTTACACGTCCGGTGGAAAAGCCCAGTTATGGTGAAAACACAAGCAGGTAAAAAAAAAATTGAGTCAATCAAAAACCACCTAAGAGAAAAAATAAATAAATGTGCCAGCCCTGCTACAGCCCAGGTCCCACTAGTGCCAAGGGGGTGATGTACACCCAGGCAGCCGGCAGGCCCCAGAGGACAGACAGTAACCAGCAATCCCACAGGACGAACACACCATCACTGTCCCTGATGAAAGACAACCTTGGGCTGGGCCATCCTGGCACCAACATCCAGCAAGGAGCCAACCTGGCAGCTAGCCTCCCTCTACAAACAAGTGCAAGCCCATGATGGCAAAACCACTCAGACAGTGAGGGCTGAATGGTGAACTAACCCCTAACTCACAACCATGGGGGGACCAAATGGAAGAGAGCGCCATGCGATTTGGGAATGCCCCCAGAGGCAGTAGACAGTCCAAGATAACCCTTATCCCTAGGCAAAAGCCAGCAGCTAGCCGCACTGCATCACGGACCAGGACTCACAGACAACATTACGATAAGCGAGGCCATACCCCACACTAGTCCGATAAGAGAAACTGATGTCACAGTAAAAATAAAATAACAATAACTTTTATTTAAAATAAATATTTTGAGTGACCTGCATGACTACTGCTGCAGCTGCTGACTGAATTGAATTGATTCACAATAAAAAAAAAACAACTTGCAGGAGAGTTTAAAGCAGCAATCCGGAGTTTTCCCCTTTCAGGAATTATGTAGGATTTTTCAGAAATCCGTAAAAGTTATTGTCTTATCATGCAGTGTGATATAATGTAAGCAATACATCTTTTTTTTTTTTTGCTAAGCCCGCCCCCTGCCCCGTAGAGCTTCATGCAATAGGAAACTGACCGCCGCTCAGAACTAACCAATAGAGTTAGACTTCCGCTTACGTGCTTCTGTGTTAAGGAAGCACCTCGGCTGATGCAGCGTTGATGAACTTTTCACGGACAATTAAGTCTTTAAAATATAAATATATGAAAACACAACATGACATGAGAATAATACTTGTAAAACAACGTGTTTTAGCTCTGTTTGTCGGCTACAGAAGCACATTCATATACAAGAAACGTGCAGTCGCCATCTTAAATAACCGAATCGACCGACTCTTGGTGTGATTCGCTTGTCAGTCGCTAGATGGTGCCATCAGACAAAAGAAATACTCCGGAGAGCCGCTTTAAGAAGACCGTAAGGAACAGATAAGTCAAATACAGACCGATACACATCACATACTATTTGAAATGTGAAGTTTTTTATTGTTTTTTTTAAGAATAAAGTACAGACTGAAGAGCTGGGGGTAGTTTATTCCAAAGAGAAGGCCCTCTATATTGAAGTGCATTTGGTTTAGTAATTAATACAAGTTCTGCATAACAGTAGATAGATGTCACAGTGTCAAGTTGAATAAGTAAATGATAAATGACCAGCAGTTGTATGGTGCCTTTAAAAGCCAGAGGACTCCACAGCTCTTCAGTGTATCGTTCACACGCCTGGTGAGCTACAATGTAGCCACAGCTGCCCTGGGACACACTGACGGAGGCAAAACGTATGAATAACTGAAAAAAAATGTAAATATGTTCGAAAAATAATTGTTAAATAACTAATTAAATATACAAACTCATTCAATAAAATAAATACACAATAAATGATCAAATTAAATATTGTCAAGATTTTGCCCTACGAGGCACAGCTGAATAAAGTCTTTTTGAAAAAAAATTTTATTTGCAAAAAATTTCTTTTGTTAAGACATGATTAACATGCAGCACCCTAGACACTATTGCAATTTGTTATGTATAGAAAAATTAAACTATAATTTAATGTCAACATATAAGAATGGTTAATAAAATGCATAACTTCGATCACCGATTCTGTTGACCTTCTGCAGACAAAGTCAGGTATGTTTTTCGTAACTCTCACACGATAATGTTAAACAGTATCCACAATAGTTTTGATTCCAGAAATCAAAGCAGGTCATGTTTGTTTTGTCTGAAATGATCATCTTTTCTTCCCCTGCAACAACCCAAAAATGTGTCTTCTGACATCTGGCAGATTAAGTCCGTACACGAGAGGATTTAAAAAAGGAGGAATCACAACAAACTCCAGAGATAAAATCACAGCAGCAAAGGGATTCATGTCTTCCAGCCTGGAACGACTCAAAGCAAAATCAGAAAAGGACGTGATGAGATAAATAACAAATGATACGAGGTGTGGCAGGCAGGTCTGCAGCACTTTACCTTTGAACTCTGCTGATTTTCTCCAGCAAAGAAAAAAAATTTTAAAGTAGGTATATAGGAAGAAAATTGGGAGGAAAACAGTAGTTATGCTAATAAAAATGCCTAAAATATTATTAACATCAGTGCTAACACATGATAACTTAACCACATTCCAGTTGGCACAGAAGACTTTCTGTATCTCGTTTCCACATAGAGGAAGCTGAGCAGACAGGGAAATGACTGCTGAAAGGATCAAGGCTGGGAAAATCCAAGCCAACACCGACAAAAGCATCACCGCTTTAGGAGTGATTCTTCTGTAATAATGTAGAGGATGACAAACAGCCACGTATCGATCATAAGCCATGACGCTGAGGATGGTCAGCTCATTGACAGTATATGTGTAAATCACATAAATCTGAGTGAAACAAGCAGGATGTGAAATCAGATGAACATCAGCCAGCAGGTCCATGAGAAACCTGGGGAAGAAACCAGTAGAGCCATACAGGGAGTTGAGAGACAGCAGAGTGATGAACATGTACATGGGCTGGTGCAACGCTCTGTGCTGTGTGATCACCAGGATCAGCAGCAGGTTGGCAGAGACGATAAAGCTGTACAGCAGCACACAGAACGTAAAGGCCACGAAGCGATAGTGTCTGATGTTCACGAACATGGTGAGGTTAAAATAAAAAGGAGGAGTTCTGTTTTCCATCCTACCTACCAAGAACACAAAATTCTTCTTTTCTGCTGCAACACAAATCAGTCTTCTCATTTAAAAAGAAAAAAGCAATGAAAAACACATTTAAATGCAGTGGAGGACAACATCAGATGTATTAAATCACATTCCAGTGTGGCTAAAGAAAACATGTCTCAGTGAATTTGTTCTACATTTGAGTTTACAGGTAGGATCAGATCTGTAGACACGCCACACCTGGAGGGAAGAGAGAGAGGAAGAGTCTTTATTGGAGCCTCGCTTTACGTCATCCTACTTTTTCTACTCAGGAGAGTTCTGACACAAACAGTAATATGATTTTAGTTTGATACGTTTCACAGGAGTTCTAAAAGTACTTTAATCATTTCCATGTGCAATTTAATGTTTCCCCTACAAAACATATAGACAAATGGTTCTCACTGCTACAGGGTGAAGAAGTAACTAAGTTAGAAACATATTCATATATATTCAATCCACTTTTGTATCATTTCAACTTTGGTACCATTGTTTCAAACAGACAAGCCTACTGTTAATGCGTAGCAGTAAAAATATACAAAACATTAAAGCAGTGGGACGACTTGTGGTGCTGTCTGTTAATAGCAAGGTCACAGATGCAACACCCAGCTGGGGCCTTTGGAAGTATGATAGAGTGGTGCAGAACAGGTATGAGAACTGTGATACGATGGTGAAATGTGCTGTGAAGTTTAAGGTGCACGTGGGAGTGCATCAAGGATCTGCTCTAAGCCCCCTAATTGTTTGCTTCGGTGATGGACAGGCTGACAGATAATTTTAGACAGGAGTCTCCAAACACTATAACCCAGGGTTCAATTCTGGGATCCCTACTTTTCTAGATCTACATTCTCCCCTTACCCCTGCTGCACACTGGAAGCATCAGCATCGCGGAACAGCAGCGGAACGGTTTACTCACGATTTTTGCTGCTTGCCAGTGCACACCGGGTGAATCTCAGCCACGAAGTGGCTTCATCGCCACGCTCCTCGCTGGACTCACGAGATCACAAGATCCCTCGAGACTTCAAAGGTCACAGTTTGTTTATGCCATTCGCCATTAAACCAAAAAGAAGGAAATCAAGTTTGACATCGCTGTTTGATGTCATATATTAATGTTGTTCCTCTCCACTGCCAGGATTAAAGCCATGAAAAACACACCGCTGCACTTCTCGAACAATGCGGTAAGTAAATAAGCTGTGAGGTCACACGTATAGATGTAATCTACATAGATATGAAATCGCATTGCTGCAGTAGACTTTTATTTTGAAAATTACCGGGCATTTTACACTGAAACCGAGTGTGATTTCCTGTCTAGCCCTATGTTAACTGCAGAAATTGACGCATCCCAGATGCAGCATGTGGCAAAAATAGAACTCCATCCTATCTTTAGCGGCGCGCCCTGCCGCTTCTGGGACGCGTCTAAAAATTGCTGCGTTGCGGCTGGTTTGTGTCACCCCCATAGACTATAATGGATTCTATTTGAAGCAGCGACGTTCCGCTGTCGTTCTGCGCCGCTGATGCTTCCAGTGTGAAGTAGGGGTTAGGATCAGTGATTACCAACCAGGGATATGCGTACCCCCAGTGGTCCATGAGCGCATTGCAGCATTTCATTTCCCAGATGATGGCTATCAGTCATTCTCCAACATTTGCTGTGCCCTTGTTAAAAAGAAACATTGGCTGGGTTGTGGTATTCTTAATGAATACTCAGATGTAGTAATGCACGTTTATATACAGATGATATGAAGTAAATTTAGGCCAACCACAACTGTGCATGAATGTTGTCAAACTGCATAAGCTTTGGATGAAAGCATCTGCTGCTGCGTGGATTAAGGAGTATTTGTAAAGGAAACGGGGTAACGTCGGTTATACAGACCTGGTTTGGGTTTAAGGAGTCTGATGTTGAGCAGAAAATCCTCAGTAAAATATTCTGGACGACATTAAAGTCGTATCTGCGTTAATAGCTCATTAACACTAATTTCCTTATATGACTTTCGTTTTTTAACACACGATGAACACACAGGCTTTGACATCTCCCGTGATTTAGTTTGAACAAATTTCCCTCCGTAGTTTCAGCTTTTTTCTCTTTTATTAATAAAACACATGTCTGAAGCCTCTCGCTCTCTCTCTCTGCACACCGTTATAGAGGCCGATCAGCTGATCAGAGCAACAAAAAGGCAGAAAAAAGGAATAAACCTCTAACTTTATTTAATATTGTTGATGAAAAATGCAGCAGAGCATCATTTTATACTTTTTAGAAGTATTTGTTCTGCTGCAATTCATCTGGTATGTGAGAATGTTGTATAAACAGAAGAAAAAAATATATCAGGATACAGATTTTAGGCCACATGCCCCATTCCTACCCAAATTAATAATAAACCCAACATTTATCGATGAAAAGAGCAATAAAGGCATAAACAACTACATGAAGTAAAACACGGGCAGGGCTGCAGCTGCATGATGCTCTGCTTCTGAGAGGACGTGAAGCCTCGTTCACACCGAATGCAGAACGGATGTGGTCCAGTTTCACATGGATCAGAATCAGAGCATTCACACCAGCTGTGGTGCAGATCCAGATGCTCTAGCTCTGGAAAGTTTCTACATGGAGTCTATTTTTTCTGGACGCCACATGAGGATTGTTGTAAAGTTAAAGAATTCACATGAGCCAGACAGGAAGTGAGACGTGGTTCAGCGTTAAGAAGTCTTAATAAAATAATTTTCATTTAATAATCAGTTGTACGTTCTACTTTTAGGGAATCATCAACATGTTTGACTAAGGGGAACTCATGGTGTGAGAAAATGGCTCAGACGGTACACAATAGTGATGTGCGGGTTAGGGTTTTATTCAACCTGTGGGTACAGCAGATTTCAAAAAGTCTGACCTGCACCAAGCCGCCCCGCATCACTTTGTCTAGTTTTACAACCCGCCCCGCCTCATTAAAAACACCTTATAATATTGAGCTTCTTACCTCGCTGAATCTTTCCCAAACACGCGATTAGTTTGTCCCTCCTTTCTTTTAAGAATGTAAACTCCCAAACGAATTTGATCCAAAATATCTTCCTCTATCGTTTTGTTGATGTGGCTGCCTGCCACCTGATTGGAGCGCACTTTGCTGGCGCTTTCTGTACGTGCCTAGGTCATAGGGTCGAAGGTTATCTGCAGGTTATGTTTTAAAACATGACCGTGTTTAAATAAATGTCTTAAATATTGTGTTTTACAAAATTAAGCATTGATTAATGTCTTTATCTTTAGTGTGCATATCTATATAATATATATATTTGATGAACCCGCCCCAAACCGCACCGCACTGAAGTAATAATTTATTGACCTGACCCAACCCGACCCGCGGTTGGAAGACAACCCGAGCATCACTAGTACACAAGTCAAAAAAGGTTGGGAAACACTGCCTTAGATTATGTTCTCAAAAAACACGCAGTAAACTATCACATCTATGCCGATGACGGTCTAATCTATTCATTCATAAATCCTTCCTCTCTCTGTCCTTGACTATTTTTTAGTCCATGACCATTATTCTGAGGTTAAAAGCTGGTTTGCCGCCAATTTTATTTTTTTAAATGAAGAGAAAACAAAAACTTTACTCCAAACTCACCTGCAATCTCACACCCTGGCTTGTCTTCACTGTCTATTCATCTCAAGTCATGCATTACCAGCCTGGAGGTTAAACTGGACTCAGACCGCTCTATGTCACCTCAAGTAAATGCTGTTGTCTTTTATCATGCTTCTTTCAGGTTATTCGCATCTCACCTCTTAAACAAATTCTCAAAAGACCTCATTTGGAGTCGGTTATTCATGCTTTCATCACATCCAGACTGGACAACGTAAACTTGTTAAGACAAATATTCGTCCATCTCATTTTTACACCCGCTTGTCCATGCAGGGTTGTGGTGGGCTGGTGCCTATTTCCAGCAATCTTTGGGCAAACAGGCAGGGTACACCCTGGAGAGGATGCCAGTTATTCGCAGGGCAAGAGACACACAGGACAAACAAACAAGCACACACACACACACATACACACATCTAAGGACAATTTAGAGAAACCAATCAACCTGACAGTCATATGTTTGGACTTTGGGAGGAAGCGGGAGTACCCATGCATTCGCAGTAGGGATGTGTATTGGTAAAATTCTGGCGATACGATAGGTATCACGATACAGGGGAGACGATACGATATATCACAATATATTGCGATACATTCAGCCAGACGATATTAGCGATTTTTTTAGACTGAATTTATTGTAGGAAAATTCAGTAAACAGTCCAAACTGATATGTAACATGTTTAACATGAGGTATCTGAACCATAACAAAGGGATTTACATTTCAATGGTGGAAACAAAACCCATTGCACACTGCTGCCAACAAGCGGTCGGCGTTTGAATTGAACCCAAAGAAAACAAAATACACAAATGTTTGCATGTAAATTCTTCCAAAAATGCAATAAATTGCTTTTGAATATCGATATAATATCGCAGGGAAAAATATCACGATATATTGCCATATCAATATTTTCTTACATCCCTAATTTGCAGGGAGAACATGCAAACTCCATGCAGAAACCAGAACCTTCTTGCTGCAAGGCAGCAGTGTTAACCACTGTTCCACTGTGCAGCTCATTAAACACAGATTTTTTTTAGAATTAGGGAGTTCATTTTTTAGTTTTTCATAACTTTCACAGAGCAATGTTGAACAGTATTCACAATATTTTTGATCCCAGAAATCAAAGCAACACCAGGAACTCAGTTCATGTGTTTGTTTTGTCTGAAATGATCATCTTTTCTTCCCCTGCAACAACCCAAAAATGTGTCTTCTGACATCTGGCAGATTAAGTCCGTACACGAGAGGATTTAAAAAAGGAGGAATCACAACAAACTCCAGAGATAAAATCACAGCAGCAAAGGCATTCATGTCTTCCAGCCTGGAACGACTCAAAGCAAAATCAGAAAAGAACGTGATGAGATAAATAACGAAGGATACGAGGTGTGGCAGGCAGGTCTGCAGCACTTTACCTTTGAACTCTGCTGATTTTCTCCAGCAAACAAGAAAAATTCGTAAGTAGGTATATAGGAAGAAAATTGGGGGCAAAACTATAGTTATGCTTAGAAAAATGCCTAAAATATTATTAACATCAGTGCTAACACATGATAACTTAACCACATTCCAGTTGGCACAGAAGACTTTCTGTATCTCGTTGCCACATAGAGGAAGCTGAGCAGACAGGGAAATGACTGCTGCAACGAGCAAAGCTGGGAAAATCCAAGCCAACACCGACAAAAGCATCACCGCTTTAGGAGTGATTCTTCTGTAATAGTGTAGAGGATGACAAACAGCCACGTATCGATCATAAGCCATGACGCTGAGGATGGTCAGCTCATTGACAGTATACGTGTAAATCACATAAATCTGAGTGAAACAAGCAGGATGTGAAATCAGATGAACATCAGCCAGCAGGTCCATGAGAAACCTGGGGAAGAAACCAGTAGAGCCATACAGGGAGTTGAGAGACAGCAGAGCGATGAACATGTACATGGGCTGGTGCAACGCTCTGTGCTGTGTGATCACCAGGATCAGCAGCAGGTTGGCAGAGACGATAAAGCTGTACAGCAGCACACAGAACGTAAAGGCCACGAAGCGATAGTGTCTGATGTTCACGAACATGGTGAGGTTAAAATAAAAAGGAGGAGTTCTGTTTTCCATCCTACCTACCAAGAACCCAAAATTCTTCTTTTCTACTGCAACACAAATCAGTCTTCTCATTTAAAAAGAAAAAAGCAATGAAAAATACATTTAAATGCAGTGGAGGACAACATCAGATGTATTAAATCACATTCCAGTGTGGCTAAAGAAAACATGTCTCAGTGAATTTGTTCTACATTTGAGTTTACAGGTAGGATCAGATCTGTAGACACGCCACACCTGGAGGGAAGAGAGAGAGGAAGAGTCTTTATTGGAGCCTCGCTTTACGTCATCCTACTTTTTCTACTCAGGAGAGTTCTGACACAAACAGTAATATGATTTTAGTTTGATACGTTTCACAGGAGTTCTAAAAGTACTTTAATCATTTCCATGTGCAATTTAATGTTTCCCCTACAAAACATATAGACAAATGGTTCTCACTGCTACAGGGTGAAGAAGTTTCCAACTAAACTAAGTTAAGAACATATTCATACTCAATTCACTTTTGTATCATTTAACCTTTTGTGCCATTGTTTCAAACAGACAAGCCTACTGTTAATACGTAGCAATAAAAATATACAAAACATTAAAGCAGTGGGACGACTTGTTGTGCTGTCTGTTAATAGCAAGGTCACAGATGCAACACCCAGCTGGGGCCTTTGGAAGTATGATAGAGTGGTGCAGAACAGGTATGAGAACTGTGATACGATGGTGAAATGTGCTGTGAAGTTTAAGGTGCACGTGGGAGTGCATCAAGGATCTGCTCTAAGCCCCCTATTGTTTGCATTGGTCCTCACCTACTTTTCTAGGTCTACATTCTCCCCTTAGCAGGATACAGATTTTAGGCCACATGGCCCATTCCTACCCAAATTAATAATAAACCCAGCATTTATCAATAAAACGAGCAAAAAAGGCACAAACAACAACTACATGAAGGAAAACCAGAGCAGGGCTGTGCAGCTGCATGATGCTCTGCTTCTGAGAGAGGACGTGAAGCCTCGTTCACACCGAATGCAGAATGGATGTGGTCCAGTTTCACATGGATCAGAATCAGAGCATTCACACCAGCTGTGGTGCAGATCCAGATGCTCTAGCTCTGGAAAGTTTCCACATGGAGTCTATTTTTTCTGGACGCCACATGAGGATTGTCGTAAAGTTAAAGAATTCATATGAGCCAGACAGGAAGTGAGACGTGGTTCAGCGTTAAGAA
This sequence comes from Aphyosemion australe, assembly GCA_006937985.1. NCBI lineage: Eukaryota > Metazoa > Chordata > Actinopteri > Cyprinodontiformes > Nothobranchiidae > Aphyosemion > Aphyosemion australe. The sequence continues at coordinate 225,725 of SSNS01000027.1, forward strand.
GTTTTAATAACATGGTTTTCATTTAATAATCAGTTGTACGTTCTACTTTTAGGGAATCATCAACACATTTGACAAAGGGGTACTCGTGGTGTGAGAAAATGGCTCAGGAGGTACACAAATCAAAAAAGGTTGGGAAACACTGCCTTAGGTTACATTCTCAAAAAAACACACAGTAAACTATCATATCTATGCTGATGACTGTCTAATCTATTCATCCATAAATCCTGACTCTCTCTGTCCTTGACTATTTTTTAGTCCGTGACCGTTATTCTGAGGTTAAAAGCTGGTTTGCCGCCAATTTTATTTTTTTAAATGAAGAGAAAACAAAAACTTTACTCCAAACTCGCCTGCAATCTCACACCCTGGCTTGTCTTCACTGTCTAGTCATCTCAAGTCATGCATTACCAGCCTGGGGGTGACTCTATGTCACCTCAAGTAAATGCTACTGTCTTTTGTCATTCTTTCAGGTTTGTCACAGCTCACCTTTTAAACAAATTCTCTAAAGATCTTATTTGGAGTCGGTTATTCATGCTTTCATCACATCCAGACTAGCAGGGCCGGCCCAAGCATTTGTAGGGCACCAAGCAGGTTTTGTCTTCGGGGCCCCCATACCAACCAGTCAACACCAGATAATTCTAAATTCTTAGGCTTCACTGTGTGTAACACACCCACTATCATTAGCATCTTTTGTAATTAGCTTACATCATACTGGTTTTATAATGGCTATTAACCTTACATTAGTATCAAACCAACAAAAATGCTCTAATTAATTAGCATTTTGAAATCCAGAGTGTTATTTAAGTGTGGTATATTAATTCAACTATTTGAAAGTAACATCTGAAGGGAAAAAACAACAAATGTACAGTATAGTACAAAAGTTAAGTCTTTTGTTCTTAAAATTTGGAACAAATGTATAAAACGTGCAATCACGAAAAGATAAAACCAAAAAACACTATAAAAATAATACATCAGTCATTTTCCATGTGTGATATAAACGTGTTTGTCTAATTTAAAGTTATTAAAACATTTTTTTTCATGCTATCTTGGTGCTCTTGAGGGCCTCCTGGTGGTGCGAGGGCCCCAAGCAGTCGCTTAACTCGCATATGCCTTGGGCCGGCTCTGCAGACTGGACAACGTTAACTTGTTAAGATAAACATCCGTCCATCTCTTTTCTGCTTGTCTGTGCAGGGTTGCGGTGGGCTGGTGCCTATTTGAGCAAACAGGCGGGGATCACCCTGGACAGGATGCCAGTTATTCGCAGGGCAACACAGAGACACACAGGACAAACAACCAAGCACACCTAAGGACAAGTTAGAGAAACCAATCAACCTGACAGTCATATGTTTGGACTGTGGGAGGAAGCCGGAGTACCTGGGGAAAACATACAAACTCCATGCAGAAAGACCACAGGCCGGGATTCAAACCCAGGGCCTTCTTGCTGCAAGGCAACAGTACTAACCACTACTCCACTATGCAGCCCATTTTAGTATTAGGAAGTTCATTTTAAATTAGGGGTGGGAATTTAATGCATTAATTATGATTAATTAATTAATTAGAAAAAAATAACGCATTAAAAATATTAACGCATATAACCCTTTAAGCCCGAGGGTCCCCCAATTGGGGGATGTTGAAGTTTAGCAGCAAAATCCATGCCCTAAATATCAATATAGTCAAGCTGCACCTCTAAAGAAAGCTCGGAACCTTGGCTACAAGACCATGTAAACCTTTTTTATGTGCTCCAAACACAACTAAAGCTACAATCACATGAGTGATCAGAAATCCCTCTTCATGTGTTTTTGCCTTCGTTTCTGTCTCTAATGATGCTAAATCACATTGCACACACATTCTATCAACCCATTATTATTATTATTATTATTATTATTATTATTTTAAAGACAATAACATTATCAAAATGTACTTAAAATTTAATATTTTTGCCAGTGATATACATATTTTTTTCTCTCGTTTTGATTTGAAATACAATTTAAAAGATTTTTTTAGAAATTAAAAGAGCTTGTGTTTACAATAATAATGTCAATGACTATTGTTTGATTCTCTGTCTCAATTTTTAATTAAAAAAATTGCTTTCGGGGCAAATTTTCTTGAATGATTAAAATAATAATAATTAATGATTAATTAAGATTGATTAATTACAAAGCCTCTAATTAATTAGATACATTTTTTTAATCGAGTCCCACCCCTATTTTAAATGTTAATGTTGAACAGAATTCACAATATTTTTGATTCCAGAAATCAAAGCAACACCAGGAACTCAGTTCATGTGTTTGTTTTGTCTGAAATGATCATCTTTTCTTCCCCTGTAACAACCCAAAAATGTGTCTTCTGACATCTGGCAGATTAAGTCCGTACACGAGAGGATTTAAAAAAGGAGGAATCACAACAAACTCCAGAGATAAAATCACAGCAGCAAAGGGATTCATGTCTTCCAGCCTGGAACGACTCAATGCAAAATCACAAAGGCATGTAATGAGATAAATAACGAAGGATACGAGGTGTGGCAGGCAGGTCTGCAGCACTTTACCTTTAAACTCTGCTGATTTTCTCCAGCAAACAAGAAAAATTCGTAAGTAGGTGTACAAGAAAAAAAATGGAAGGGAAACTGTAGTTATGGTTATAAAAAAGCCTAAAATATTATTAACATCAGTGCTAACACATGATAACTTAACCACATTCCAGTTGGCACAGAAGACTTTCTGTATCTCGTTGCCACATAGAGGAAGCTGAGCAGACAGGGAAATGACTGCTGCAACGAGCAAAGCTGGGAAAATCCAAGCCAACACCGACAAAAGCATCACCGCTTTAGGAGTGATTCTTCTGTAATAATGTAGAGGATGACAAACAGCCACGTATCGATCATAAGCCATGACACTGAGGATGGTCAGCTCATTGACAACGTACGTGTAAATCACATAAATCTGAGTGAAACAAGCAGGATGTGAAATCAGATGAACATCAGCCAGCAGGTCCATGAGAAACCTAGGGAAGAAACCAGTAGAGCCATACAGGGAGTTGAGAGACAGCAGAGTGATGAACATGTACATGGGCTGGTGCAACGCTCTGTGCTGTGTGATCACCAGGATCAGCAGCAGGTTGGCAGAGACGATAAAGCTGTACAGCAGCACACAGAACGTAAAGGCCACGAAGCGATAGTGTCTGATGTTCACGAACATGGTGAGGTTAAAATAAAAAGGAGGAGTTCTGTTTTCCATCCTACCTACCAAGAACACAAAATTCTTCTTTTCTGCTGCAACACAAATCAGTCTTCTCATTTAAAAAGAAAAAAGCAATGAAAAATACATTTAAATACAGTGGAGGACAACATCAGATGTATGAAATCCCATTCCAGTGTGGCTAAAGAAAACATGTCTCAGTGAATTTGTTCTACATTTGAGTTTACAGGTAGGATCAGATCTGTAGACACGCCACACCTGGAGGGAAGAGAGAGAGGAAGAGTCTTTATTGGAGCCTCACTTTACGTCATCCTACTTTTTCTACTCAGGAGAGTTCTGACACAAACAGTAATATGATTTTAGTTTGATACGTTTCACAGGAGTTCTAAAAGTACTTTAATAATTCCCATGTGCAATTTAATGTTTCCACTACAAAACATATAGAAAAATGGTTCTCACTGCTACAGGGTGAAGAAGTTTCCAACTAAACTAAGTTAAGAACATATTCATACTCAATTCACTTTTGTATCATTTCAACTTTGGTACCATTGTTTCAAACAGTCAAGCCTACTGTTAATGCATAGCAGTAAAAATATACAAAACATTAAAGCAGTGGGACGACTTGTGGTGCTGTCTGTTAATAGCAAGGTCACAGATGAAACATCCAGCTGGGGCCTTTGGAAGTATGATAGAGTGGTGCAGAACAGGTATGAGAACTGTGAAACGACGGTGAAATGTGCTGTGAAGTTTAAGGTGGACGTGGGAGTGCATCAAGGATTTGCTCTAAGCCCCCTATTGTTTGTAGGGGGTACTTTAATAATTCCCATGTGCAATTTAATGTTTCCCCTACAAAACATATTGGAGCATGGTTCTGAGGCCCTGTCCACACATAGCTGTTTAAAACAAAAAAAAAAAAAAAAAAAGAATATCCGCCCTTCCAAAAAATAGCGTCCACACCACCTCATCTTTAGAAAAAACTTCATCCACATGTAACCGCATAAGTGCATTGTTAAGCACATTCATAGTCATGCCAGACCTGTAGGGGGCAGTAGCTCCCCTGAATCCTATCCATTTCATCTTCCTTCTCAACTTCAACAAAACATGAAACAGCTAGCTCGCTTGTGTGGACCGATAAGGAGGTAGAATTGCTCTTAAATGTAGTTTTGGAGTATAAAGTCACCAACCGTCAAAAAGCACTTTGACGATTGATAACGCAAGCACAGCTCTGAGGGCATCCATGTTGGAGTGTATACACAGGTCGCACATGGGCCGTCAGCATTTTTGTCTCAGACAGTGTCGTGAATCCTAAAAGTCAGGTTATTTCTGGGGCCTTTGGAAGTATATTAGAGTGGTGCAAAACATGTATAAGAGCTGTGAAACGACAGTGAAGTGTGCTGTGAAGAGTTTAAAGGTGTCATCACCTATAAGACCATGGATATCTACATCCTATTATAGTCTTTTAGACCATTAAAATAAATTGTATTGGAAAAATAAATAAAAAATTAGATTTTTTAATCCTTTATTGTGAAGGGCATATTTTCTCGTGAGATCACACGCGATATTTCGGCTGTCTCGGACACGCGCGGGACTGAGGAGCGCGTTGATTGGTGGAAGGAAGCAGGACGCAGCTTCAGCGTCTCACTCCAAAACAACAAAAGTTATAGCTGAACCCGACCTGGCAGTGACCTACGGGATCTAACCGTGTAGTTGGGACAAAGCAAGCTAACAGCCAGGCATCGGCTCTTATGCTGTTGTGAAGATGGAATACACAAACCGATCGGAGTTTTGTTTCCCATAACACAGATTATAACACGAGTCGTCAACGATAAGACATAATTTATGCGTTTCACGTTATGAAATGAGCTTTGTTGTGCTGGTTTGTTCGCTGCTGGTTCATATTTGTTTGTATTCGGCCTTTGTGCCGACATATAGGCCAGAACTCAAGTTCTTGTTTTGGAATGCGCGTGCTCGTGGTGTGCATGTGAGCTGGTTGAAGAAGGCAAGATTAAACAAACGCGTCAATCTTAAAAATCGGCTTCTCAGCCAATGAAAAATCATTAGGAAGCCATTATAGACATGTTTTTAAGTGGAAAAGTGAAGATTTCAGGTGATGACTCCTTTAAGAGTTTTGTAATTGCCTTCTGTAATTCTGTACATAACATGTCTGTGTAACTGAAAAAAAATTGTAACTGTAACTTTTGCTGCCTCTTGGCCAGGACTCCTTTGAAAATGAGGTTTTTAATCTCAATGGGACCTTCCTGGTTAAATAAAAAATAAATGAAAATGAAATTTATGGTGGACGTGGGAGTGCATCAAGGATCTGCTCTAAGCCCCTTCTTATTTGATTTGGTGATGGATAGGCTGATGATTTTAGACAGGAGTCTCCAAGGACTACCCCTAGAGTTCAACTCTGGGACCCCTTCTATTCTCCATCTACGTTCTCCTCTTAGGTTACATTCTCAAAAAAACACACAGTAAACTATCATATTCATATCTATGTCAATGATTGCCAAATCTATTCATCCATAAATTCTGAATGTTACACTCTCTCTGTCCTTGACTATTTTTTTTATATCCTCGACTGTTTTTCTGAGGTTAAAAGCTGGTTTGCCTCCAATTTTCTTCTTTTAAATGAAGAGAAACTCTCTGGCAATCTCACACCCGGGCTTGTCTTCATTGTCTATTCATCTCAAGCCATGCATTACCAGCCTGGAGGTTAAACTGTACTCAGACATCTCTATGTCACCTCAAGTAAATGCTAGTCTTTTTTTTTTTCCATGTCCTGTTCGAAAATAAGCCTTACAGTTTTACGCTTACAGGTGAAGAGTTATAGATTCAGCTATAATGCCCTGCCTGATATCAAAACTTTATTAGAAATGCTTTCGGTTGTTTTAAATCCCAACGGACACGGACATGGAAATTAAAGTGAAAGGGGGGAAACAGAAGGAAGAGGTGTGTGTGTGTGTGTGTGTGTGTGGGGGGGGTGTTCACAAAAATAAACAATATAGAATGTACAAGAATCTGCTTGTAGACCTGCAGAAAGAGGGTGGGGACACAAAAATGCAACAAAACTAAAATATTGCTGCACCAACAACATCAGTGTTTCCCCTACAAATTTTGCTAGCCGTGGTGCTTGTTGACCGGGTGGGGGGGTTATGTGTGCAAATTGCGTCGCATCCTTACTCTTTATGGGGAGGGGCATTTTGTAGGCATGGCGTTGGAATTTCAGCCGTGGCACAGTGCCATGGTAAAGGTCTGCAGACTACCTTCTCTTACAAATACCTAAAGCATGCTACAAGGCTCGAAATGATATTTTCTAGACCTCTTCATTGCAATGATTACCTGTGAAATACCACAGATCAGTTGACTTATGTTTATGCAGAATATTCATATGGCTGTCTGTCTTAAACCCAACAACACCTTCAGACAGAAGTTGGTCCATCCAAAAAACAAGACATCCAAACAGAAGCTTAGTGGTGTCGTTTATGCAGTCCAATGCAGTGAGGACTGTCCAGGCCTTTACATAGGAGAAACTAAACAACAACTACACAAGCGCATGGCACAATGCAGAAGAGCCACCACTTCAGGTCAAGACTCTGCAGTCCACTTACACCTGAAGGACAAGGGACACACCTTAGATGATGACAAAGTAAACATTCTGGATAGAGAAGATAGATGGTTTGAGAGTGGAGTGAAGGAAGCTATCTATGTCAAATGGGAAAAACCTACATTAGATAGAAGAGGAGGCCTCAGGTTTCACCTCTCCAGCACCTATAATGCAGCTCTGAACCCAATTCCCAAACAGTTTCACTCTAGGTCACACCCTTCTGCATCTAATAAATACAACGATTTTCTCACAATAGAGGCTAACGACCCTGACAACTCCTCAGGAGGTAGGGAGGAGGGGTATTCATATGTAGTTTCTACTTGTTAAGCAACAACAGACAGCTACAATTTATAAGCTTGACCCCCCCATATTCCAGTCAGAATTGACAAAGCTCCTCGGATGAAAAGCGAAACGTCTTCAAGAAACCAAAGAAGTCCAGTTGCCTTTATTTGAACCCCTTTGGAATTTATAAATACAGAAACTACTTTGTGTAAGTAAATCTTTTTTGCTGAGTTTAGTTAGACTTTTAGTCACTGGCGTAGGGTGTGCCGGGGCAACCGGTGCAATGCACCGGGGCCCACGGGCCCTAGGGGGCCCACGGGCCCTAGGGGGCCCGTGACAGAGAGAGAGAGAGAGAGAGTGATCGTGCGATCGCGTGCCAGCTGGCCACGCAAGAGAGGAGATGAGGAAGCGTCTCAACTCGGACAAGTGAGCGCATTGATATCTTCCATGATGTGTTCTGTGTTGTAACCTAACGTCGCGCTAATGAAACACAACTCGAGTGCATTTGGGCTGTGATCATGTTGGGAGAACCGGTTTAGGGTTCAGTTTTTAGTGCGCACTGCTGCAGAGGAGCGCAGAGATGGACACCAGCTGTCAGGATGATCAGATCATCAGACTCGTCTCCTTTTTAGGGACAGAGAGAAAGTAAAACTTCTATCAACACGGTGCTGCTGTGTCAGAAGTTCTAAACTTTATTCTCTTTCATGGGCCAACTTGATGTTAAATTGTTAAATTCAACTTTAACCTGAGGTCCGAATTCTATTTGGCGTGATTTAAAAGAAAAACATTTCTAGCTATTAGTTTAGTCGACTCAAAAATGTGAACAAAATATTACAGATAAAAATACATTTATATTAAAATGTTGACAAATTTCCCACAAAAAAAGAAAGAACATTTTTAAGTCAGTATCAAGTGTCTCTAAATAATAACAACAAGGTCTAAATTAAAGAGAATAAAATATTATGTATGTATGTGGACACAGAGTCTCTGGATATTAAGACAACTGGAGGAAGCTTTAGGTTTACTTTCAGTTACAGTCGATGATATTCTTGTTTTCCACATCTGCTTCTCTTCAGACACAATCAGGAGTCAAAAGTCCTCCAAAAAAGTCAAAATGTTCCCAAAAGACATTGAAGTTTTTAGTTCGCTGGTTAGTCAAAGAGATCCATCAGCTGGCTGTCATTAAATCCTAATTCAGTCCACAGACACCTGCTGGTATTATTATTATTATCAGCAAATATAAAATAAACATCCAACATTTTTATTGGAAGTTTATTCATTTTTAATGTTTTATATTTTCTGTTTTAAACAGAGCCTGGTTCATGCTTGTACACATGTCTGAAATTCAGATAATGAGATCATTGGGTTAAAAAAGCTATAGGTCAGATTTGCCTTTTTGTGTTATTTATTGATGTTAGTGATAATTTAGTTTGCTTTCAAAGCTCATATTTCACTAGGTACATTAGAAACAATATCATTACAACTCAATAACCTGCTAAAATGTACTAGAAACGACGTCTTCCTCACAAATGTTTTTTAATCAATATCAGTAACCTGCCCCCCCCCATCATAGATCAGATCCATTTACAATCATCACAACTTTTTTCACAGTAGTATTTGGTTATTTGATTCCTCAAGATGTTATTGGGGGGGGGCTAAAGCAACACCTGCACCGGGGCCCAGCTTAACCTTGCTACGCCACTGCTTTTAGTAAAGATCCTGCACAAGGTTTTATAAATGAGGCCCCAGGTAATGACAAGGTCTCATAGAATGAGTACTAAATAAAAGCTGGTAATTATCTCCAGTTCCATCGCTGGTTGAGAGGCAAGGATACTCCTGGGACCAGTCAGCAGTCCAACATCATATCAAACTGTCTCACTGCTTCAATATTTGCATCATTTTGCACCTATAAATTAACATTAGGCTTGCTTGGTTGAAATAAGAGTTGGAATACTAAAACGTAGGGGTGTCAAATTATCACATTAATTAGATTGATTAATCACAGGTCATAATTAATTAATCTAAAACATTTTTATCTCATGACAACACCACTAAAAAGGTTGAGATTGAATATATAAATATGATCTTGAATCAGTTTAGTAGAAAACTTCTTCTCTCTGCTGCTGTGAGAAACATTTTCCAACACTTTTTGTAGGGCAACAAATAAACATCACATGGGAATTATTAGAGTATTTTTCAAACTCCTGGAAAGTCACCAGTTTCTGTTTGTGTCAGAATCCTCCGGAGTGTGATGACGTAAAGCAGAGCTCCATTAAAGACTCGTACTTTCTCTCTCTTACCTCCAGGTGTGGCGTGATGACAGATCTGATCATACATGTAAACTCAGACATGGAACAGTTTCGATGAGATGTTTTTTAGCCACACCGAGATACAATTAGGCTAATCTAATGTTGTCCTCTGTATTTAAATTTCCTTTGACTGCCTTTTCTTAGTAAAAAGACAAATGATTTTTATTTGTGTTGCAGCAGAAAAGAAGAATTTTGTGTTCTTGGTAGGTAGGATGGAAAACAGAACTCCTCCTTTTTATTTTAACCTCACCATGTTCGTGAACATCAGACACTATCGCTTCGTGGCCTTTACGTTCTGTGTGCTGCTGTACAGCTTTATCGTCTCTGCCAACCTGCTGCTGATCCTGGTGATCACACAGCACAGAGCGTTGCACCAGCCCATGTACATGTTCATCGCTCTGCTGTCTCTCAACTCCCTGTATGGCTCTACTGGTTTCTTCCCCAGGTTTCTCATGGACCTGCTGGCTGATGTTCATCTGATTTCATACCCTGCTTGTTTCACTCAGATCTATGTGATTTACACGTACGTTGTCAATGAGCTGACCATCCTCAGTGTCATGGCTTATGATCGATACGTGGCTGTTTGTCATCCTCTACACTATTACGGAAAAATCACTCCTCAAGTGGTGATGGCTTTGTCGGTGTTGGCTTGGATTTTTCCTGCTTTGTTCGTTGCATCAATCATTTCTGCGTCTGCTCAGCTTTCTCTATGTGGCAACGAGATACAGAAAATCTTCTGTGCCAACTGGAATGTGGTTAAATTGTCATGTGTTAGCACAGATGTAATTAATATTTTAGGCATCATTTTAACCATAACTACAGTTTTTCTTCCACTTTCTTACATCTCGTACACCTACTTACGAATTTTCCTGGTTTGCTGGAGACAAACAGCAGAGTTCAAAGGTAAAGTGCTGCAGACGTGTCTGCCACACCTGGTTTCTTTTATTGTTAATTCTGCCACGGGCTTCTGTGACATTATCTTGAGTCGTTTCAGGCTGGAAGAAAATAATCCCTTAGCTGCTGTGATTTTATCTCTGGAGTTTGTCATCATTCCTCCTGTTTTAAATCCTCTGGTGTACGCACTTAATCTGCCAGATATCAGAAGACACATTTTTGGGTTGTTGCTGAGGAATAAACGATGATCGTTTCAGATGAAACAAACACATGAACTAAGTTCATGATGTTGCTGTGGGTCTAGAGCCTCAACTAGAGGGAATACTGTGAAAAATTCAAATTATTCTGAAAAATTAAAAATAAAAAAATGTTAATAAATTACAGAAAAATGTATCTTTTTTATTTTCAATAGAAGAAACAAAAGATAAAATAAACTGAGTCACTGAGGGCATTTAAAATCACCCAGGTTCCAAAGTAGACCTTACCGATGAAAAATGAACATCCTGACTTTGTCTGCAGAAAGTCAACAGGATCTTGTAGGTATTTTGATTTGCATTTTACTATCCATTCTTTTATGCTGACATTATATTATATTAGTTTAATTAATTTATGCATTGCAATAGTATTTGGGGCTGGCTGCATGTTAATTATATCTTTAGAAGATTTTATTAGTTCAATTTTTGCAATAATGAAAAATGTAATCTGCTCCAATTTGAATGAATCTTAACATTTAAGATAGCTATTAGTTGTATATTTCTTTTTGTGGTCAAGTGTGCACATTTAACAAGTGATTCATTATATTTTCTTCAGATATTCGTGCATATTCAAAAAGACATTGTGGTCAAGAACATTTATTAGGCAAAATACAATTAAAAATAGAATATAGTCATATAGAATTGTCTCTTTTTTTACAACATCCCACCAGCTCTTCAGTCATAACTGTACTTCATTCTGAAAAGGATGTTATTTTGTAATATTTTGTCATTTTGTAAAGCTCTGTATGTGACCTCTCTGTTCCTGCTGCTAAAATGGTTTTCATCTATAGACCTTATGGTCTCCTTAACCTCTCCTGCACAGTTGGTTTTTCTTTTAACTGTATATTATTATTGTTTATTATTCTGTTTTTATGCAAATAAATAAACAAAACCTTATAAAACTTAATTGGAGTTGACTGCGTAACAAATATATATTAATTTTTTTGTTTATTATATAAGAAATTGTACAGAATAAAAATGATAAAAGCCATAAAACAATTTTCCATAAACCTTTGTATTTTGAATTGTTTCAGAATTGAGTAATCATTATATTTTAACTGAACTCAGCTAACCTGTCGGTTAAAAGCTTAACATCATCAATGGAAACCTAAATTAAAAGTATTAAAATGATTAGCACATAACACGCTTTCACTATAATTTTGAGCTTATTGTGAAAGATTTCAAACAAAACTATTTCTATTAAGATGGAAAAAAGAAGGAAGATGCAGGAAAGTCAAATTTCATTTTAGTAAAGTTGTGAAAAAGCAACTCTGGAGGTTTTCTATTGTTTTCCTTTGAGTGAAGTGGGTTGATGCATAACGATATTAGGTCATGCAATAAAATGATCAAAACGTGAATCATGAAACACCACACTGGCCTTTAAGGCCAAAAAGTTTATGTAGATCTTGTAAAATAAAGATATAGAGATTGTTTTGCAGAATAGAACAGAGAAGATCCCAGAAAGACACCCTCAGCTTTTATATTCCCGAGGATGAGGAGAAACTCCTCAGCAACATAAGAGAGATGGAAAGGAGCAAGATCCTCCTGACAACTGAAGCTGTGAAAGCAAAGTTCCATTTTCAAATTTAGTAATTTTACAATTTACAACATGGGAACAACCTACTGTGGTGTTACGAGAGAAATTATATCTTTCTATTAATAAAAAATATTACATGAGAAGTACAGATGGATAACAGTTCTAATGAGTTTACTTTTTGTTTACTAAAATTACAAAAATCGCTGAAACATTAAAGAATGTAAAAATAAATTTTCAGATAAACCAAAAGTGAGAAAAATGTCTGAAAAACATCTTAAGGATGTGAAACAACGAAATTCTCAGCGTTTTCTTCTCTGAATGTGTGAACACAAGTTTAAAGCACTAGTTAGTTAGCCTAGTGAACTAGACCAAATTCTTGCTTTGCAGAGTTTGCATATATTCACATATATAGGATGGCTTGCCAGGCTACTAGTTAGTCCTTTTGAAAAGTGAATTGTTTCAGTCAACATTTTTATTTGCTCTCAGTACTTAAAAAGTATTGGAACACTGTCTCTCCTGTACAGGTCTATGTCCCCCTATGGATCTGCCTCCCCAGACTGAAGCCTACTGCACACTGGGGGCATCAGTGGCGTAGAACAGCAGCGAAACGGCACTAGCCTAGTGAACTAGACTAAATTCTTGCCTCACAAGTGAAAAAAATCAAGTTTTTTTATTTGACATAATAATTATAGAACATTAGGGCTAAAGGAGCTGGGACACAATCTAAGCTGCCCCAGATTTTGTTCAGGAAAACAATAATCCCCAGACTGGTATATATATTTTTTTACTTTATTGATAATCACTATAGTGTAGATAATTTATTGATGCCCTGTTTACACCACGTTGCAAATGGGACCCATATAGCATATATGTTGATTGTTTCACCTCCTTTGATCAGTGCATCATTCAGTAGATTTTCACAAAAGAATTTTTTGATTTTCTTTCCTTAAAGCCACAATGTGTAATATTTTTACCTGTTTACTACCAAATTCTGTGTATCCAGTGCACAAACTTGTCCTTTTTCATTAATATTTCTCACCAACATCAATTCTAAATATTCCTCTCAGCTTCAAATTTTACATTTTTAATACATAAATTGTGGTCGACGCTCCATGGTCATCCTCCATCTTGAAATACGGTAGCTATTTAGGGACATACGAGCTCTGAGTTACGCGTTTGCACTATGACTGTAACCTGAAAGAAACAGCAGAGGGCAGCAGTGCGCCGTGGAAGCATGGCGTCTGACAATGCAACTAAGAAGAGACGAGACTAGCTGTTACACTGTTGCTGGACTTTGTTAGTTTGAATAACAAACAATGAAATCAAAAGACACATCAAATATGTCAGGTCTTATTGATTTCCAACACTCAGCAGCCGCATATGATGAGAACCCCGCCCGCAACAGCTAGACACCAGCCTCCAAGTGTTTTTATGACTCACCTCAGCTGATCTTTTCTTCATAATAAAGCTCCCAATCCGGTCCCAACGTATCAGTTCCAAAGTCCTTCTTCAAGAAAGCTCCTTCTATTAAAGTCTCCTCTCTTACCGCAGCCTGCCGTGTCTCTCCCAACGGTGGTCCGCTAGCCGGTAGCCATGTTAGCATTAGTTACCGGTACTTTATTTCCACAGCGTGTCCCCGGCTCCAGCCAAACCTCATCGGCTATCCGATCGCTAAACAGCCAGTGGTTGATGTTAGCTCCATCTCGATCCTCACTGCGGCGCACACCGATCAGCTGATGGCTAACCGGCAGACTCTTGTTTACTCCGCTGCTCTGATCCACATGACACCGGACGCCACAGCTGATGCCACCCCTCCTCCGTGTGTGAATCGGTGACAGGCAGCTATGCTAGCTTCCTTCAGGACTGGTAGGTTGATACAACAGCTAACAGCAGTGTTTCCCCTAGAAATGTTCACAGCCGTGATGTTTGTTGACTAAGGGGGGTGTAGGATAGCGCCGCCTCGTCGCGCGGGGGGAGGGGGGTGC
>SSNS01000027.1:243519-293261 GCA_006937985.1 Aphyosemion australe
TAACAAAGTGCCCCCTTGACTCCCAAGGCTCTAAGTTCGTCCCTGTGAGAAACCCTCCTGCTGCTTGGTTTCTCTCTGTCTCTCTGCCGGAGAGAAACACACACATAGCTCTCTGTGTGTGTGGACGTAAAACAGGTGATTTCTTAACTACACCTTCAGTCTTTTCACAGATTCTTCAACCAATAGGAATTTCAATGTTCAGAGGCGATAATTTAAGGTATCCAATATGCAGTTTCGAAATTAACAGGTAGACTGCAACCTCTAAATCGCCCGGGCTCCGCCTCTCATCACTGAAATGCCTTCTATCATCTTAATTGATTTGTAGGAGGTCTACACTTAATATTTAATCACATTTTGAACTTTGAAAGAAGTCCCAAGTGTATAAGACCTGTTCAGACACACATTAAAGTCTATTAAACTCCGAGGCACACACGGTAACCCTGAGAAGGAATATCTGCATTGTTTGGATTATCAATGACCTTAGAGTTATGTGAAGAGGGTAGCCTGCAGTTCCTATCTAAATGTCCTTTTCTGATTGCAGTTCCAGCATGTCACCATGACGGGACGCTCTATCTCTCCCCCATTCAGTAAAACCTTTACTCGTGATTTTTAGATCAAATCCATGCACCATACAAACTTATAGACTTTACTTTACTTGGCCTTAATTAGAAATGAAACCCAAATTCAAGGATGTGTAACAGGAATTGTACTTCAGTTGTTTAGAAATTAACAGACCTTAACCTTCAGCATGAGAGATTAGATATAAATCTCAGACATCGTGGAACCACTCTGCTTATAATCTTTTATTGTTTTTATCCCAGCTATGATGGAAGCTGACACAATTTGATGACCTTCTGAGAAATTGACCTTTATCATTAGTGAAATAGATATTTCTAATCAAAGACTGCGATTAACCTTCTGTTATAGACCAAATATGTATTATATCAATCTAATTTTCAAATGAATTCCTTAAAACCCGGACACTGTGACTCTGTAGATCAACTTTTTGAATTATCTGTGTCTTTGTCGTTCAAATTAGGATTAGAACTACCGGTCTCCTGCAGTACTTTATATTACTTTATAATTACAAATTATATTTATATTATATATTACGTTAACCATTTAACTGTTCAAAGTCTAACTAATTTCCAAAACTCCTTTATGCTGCTATTTAGGATGTGCGATTGAATTGTCATCCAATTCTGCTCATCTCCAGGGTCATCTAATTTCTTTGTGCTAAAAAATGTTACATATATATATTCATGTAACTATCCATTACTATTCATTAATTCTTCGCTGTTTATTTATCTATTTAGTCCTTTATAGTTCAATTTTATTCATTTCAGGAGTTATCAACCTAATTTAGTAATCCTTTGTGTGCGTTTGTGCTGTTAATTATGCCAAAATAATGTTTTATTATTCACCGTTCATGAGTTTGCCACTGTAGTTATTCTGCTTTGCGTGTGGGACATTTAGTTTGATGTAGATAGCACAAAGTATGAATTTGGGAAAAGCAATTTGGGGCCAAATTAATAAATTGTTGTGCTTTTCATTGCTGCAGCTCAAGCAAACACGCACNTCCACACATAAACAAGAATGTCTCACCAGATCTCCCCAGCTCAGAAGCTTGAGTTCGCTGACCCGGTGGCCCCCTGGCAACGCCAGACCCCAGGCGCCGACCTCCAGCGAAAACAGGGCGCTGCACTGTCCGGCGGATGGCATCTGGCATCGACAGCAAAGACCCCCAGGCACCGCTCGAAGGACCAATTTATGTTAGGGATTTTCCCAATCACCTAACTGTCTGACGCTGAGGAAATAAGGGAGATAGACATAATAAGACACAGACATAGAACCTTTTGCAAAATGGTGACAGACCAACTCAGGACAGAGTACAGTCTGCCCCGAGTGGCTGCCAACACAGTTTATTTAAAGTAGGAGATAAGGAAGTGGGTGTGTTCAGATGTGTGTGTGTGTGTGTGTGGGTGTGTGTGAGATACAGAATGAAATAGAGAAGCGGTACAGGATTCAGAAATCCTATAACAAATGTGATCTGTTATTAGGAACCAGGCAGCAGAGAACTGTAATTGACTTTAAAACATTCGTCTTAACCGTGTTAAAAACCGTCAATTCTTTCATTTATCTGCCCAAAGTCGTGGCTTTTTCACTGATAAGAAACGTGTTAATAAGGCAAATATATTTTAATTTAGCCTCGTCGCTCTTAGTTCTAATCATTTACTTCCTTAACGAGCGGCTGAGCGCTGCGCAGCACAGAGCAGAGCTGAGTGAAGTTAGCTTCCCACCCACAAATGGTTAGTGCTACGTTTGTGCTGAAAGCTGCTGAAGATGGTTTGCTGAGCAGCATGCGCGCTGCAGCTGGAACACAGACAGCAGCAGCGGTTAGGCAGAAATTTGCATTGTTGTCCGGGTGGAAATCGGGAGAAATTCGGGAGAATGGTGGATCCGGGAGATTTTCGGGAGGGGGCGCTGAAGTTCGGGAGTCTCCCGGAAAATTCGGGAGGGTTGGCAAGTATGCTGGGGAGTGTTGCGAAGCAAATGCCTGCCAGGACAACAGAGGGCGTAGTACTTTTGTGGGGTATCTTGTCATGTATCCGGTCCAAAATAGTGCATTTACAATTTATATTTGCAGTTTATATTGTGCTTTTTTGTATTTAAGAGACTTTTTAACACGAACAAACTTGTCCCTCATTCTCCTTTACCTCTTCATGCGCTCGCCACCTCTAAACTCACGTGTCCCGTCATTTCCGTCCACGAAATGCATACTGCGTATCTTTATACTCCTCCAGTCACGGGTGAATAAACGTTCATATTTACCGCGAGGTATTCTTCAGACTGCTCTGTGTTTGCCGCTAGATATCTTCGGCTCTCTTTTTATTTTTTGAGGCAGCAATGGTGGTGCTGGTGACGTATTTAAAGAAGCAGGGTTCTGGCCAATAACAAGCTTGCGCTCTCCGTCTAGTTGGACGGACGTTTAGAAAAGAGAGCTCGACTCCGTCCATCCTTGCAGGCCTGCTGCAGAGCTCTTGCAACGACGGATCATGGCGGTGCGTGCGTCCGTACTGACAAAATGGAGAAGTGTAAATTAGGCTTTACTCTGATTGGTCCTAGCGCTATCCAATTGCGTGCAGACAGTTTGAAAGACAACCGTAGATCCCGCCTCACGACTGAGAGCCATCAATGGGTCGTGGCCAGACTATATATTCACATATATAGGATGGCTTGCCAGGCTAAAACGTCACTGCTTCAAATAGAATCTATTATAGTCTATGAGGGTGATCCAAACCGGCCGTGTCGCGGAACTTTTCAGGTGCGTCCCAGAAGCGGCACGCCGCACTGCTAAAGATGGAATCGGGTTATATTTGTGCAGCGAGCCACTTCGGGGACACGTCAGTTTCCACAGTTAACAAAGGGCTAGGCAGGAAATCACACAATTTCAGAGCAAAACGTTCAGTAATTTTCAAAATAAAACTGTTGCAACGATGCAATTTCATATCTATGTAGATTACATCAATACATGTGACCTCATGGCTTATTTACTCCCAGCATCAGTCGAGAAGTGCAGCGGTGTGTTTTTCATGTCTTTAATCCTGGCAGTAGAGAGGAACAACATTATATATGACGTCAAACAGTGATATCAAACGTGATTTCCTTCTTTTTGGTTTAATGGCAGATGGCACAAACAAAATGTGACCTTCGAAGTCTTGAGGGATTTTGTGATCTTGTGAGTCCGGCGAGGATGGCGGAGAAGCCGCTCGATGGCTGAGACTCTCCCGGTGTGGCGCGCAGCAAAACTTGCGAGGAAACCGTTCCGCCGTTGTTCCGCCCCACTGATGCCTCCAGTGTGAAGAAGGCGTATCATCAGCTCACCACCAAATAGAGTCATGCTTAACAAACTTGCATGTGCATAACGTTGACCATGACTTTTTCAGACATTTTCACGTCTGTTATATGATCTCTGAGTGAACTTGCTCTCATTTGTTAAAACCACAGGGCGCCAGTGTCAGGCCTGCAAATTCTAGAGTCCTCCGGAAAAGGCCGGTCATGAAAGACATTGGGCCCTTCAGGCCACCCTGGTGAAGTCTGTTTCTAATGGTTTGGTCATTAACACTAATAGTCCACATTGGTGCAATAGTCCCTTTTTCTTTTTTGTTTCAAAGCACAGTATTTAGTTTTCATTTAAAAAATGGAATAAGAAATGCATAAATTCCCAAATATCTGTGATGCATCCAAGCTTATAGTAACTGATGTGCTTAAATAAATTAATACAAATTTTTGTTTCTGTGTTTTGGACCCAATCATTTTACTTCCAGGAGTTTAAATGAAAATTTAACCTGTCATGCTGGGGGAAAAACTTATATTTTTCCTAAATGTTTTATATGTTACTCAGATACAAACAGATCCTTTTTTAGTTATTTATGTCACTCAAATATCCACAAGTTTTAGGCTTTTTTGCCGTGAGTAGCAGGCGGCCACATCTCAGGTGGCTCCAGTCATCAATACAAACAAACTAGCAAAACAGTGATGAGTTTTTAGTGGAAAATCTCAGAGAAGATCCTGTTGAAAGGTGTGAAACAGTAACTTCCAATGATGAAATCCAGGTGATGTAACCTCACCCCCACAGATTAAACAGCATGTTTGTTGACCTGCAGTGGAAACATTAGACCTCAGGGAGCTTCGTTCAAATCATGACACTAATGGGTTGGAGATTCAGAGCACGTGCGATGGCTAAAAAAATCAGAAAAAATATAATATATCAAACAACTAGCATAATAGATCCAAAACAATACATAACAAAATTCTGATTTGTTCTTTTAGATAGAATTAAACTTAATATGGTTTAATTTATAGGAAAGAAGCACCTCATGGGGATATTGTAGTCCTTGTGTAACTATTGTAAAAGTGGTCAACAGGTCATTAACTAATTGTCCTCTGAGAGCAATTAATGAAGCAGCACCACTCTGGAGAAACAGTCTGAGTTAGAGACCACACAAACAAAAGTTTCACCTTGTAAAAAGAAAATTTAACATTTTATTATTTAATTATTTTTTTATTTACCTTATTTACCCAACTAGCTGCTGTTAAATCTTTAAAAGTAGTCCACAGTCTATGGCATTAATACCAAATCATGGTGTGTATTATTATGGTGCATCCTTTGCAGGGCATGGGATACACTTCCTAGAAACTATTTGGAATGTAGAGGTTTGAAGTTTCACTAGTCTCACAATTTGATTCAATTATGATTATCGTGTCAAAAATTAAATTAAATTTTATGTTTCGATGCATCATGATTATTTCACATGGTTTTATTTTCATCAATTCTTTTTTATCAAAAACGTGTCTGACACAACATGCTATCCCCCAAAAAGATCTCTCATAGCAAAACGCTTTAGGACAATATAAAAGTGCAAAACATTTTAAACATTTAAAGGCCCACTGTGTAAAAAAATGCGACTCTTTAGCGCCACACAGTTCAGAGTAGGTATTGCAGCTACGGTAGCCCACACGCATCAAAAAGGTAATGTCAACAACTTCCAGCTTTCACTCCAGCAATCAGGTCTATTTTTATAAGTAGCAAGAACTTGATGGTATAATCTTAAAAGTGCAGTTCCACTCTCATCCACTGGGGGTGGATCCAGAAGTGAGCAAATCCCCATTAACTTCCATGTTAAAAATGCCAATTTCACAGCAGAAGTTAAGCTGCTTACAGCCTGGTTCAATTTTCCATTTTGTGTTTAATAGGTCTAGTTTATAGTCCTGACAACTCTGAGGGGGGGATTTTTTTTGTAACTCTTCCATTTAGGTGTAATAAATGCTTGAAATTATGAATAATTAGATGAGCGTCAGAGCTAGCGTAAGCGGCTAGCTCCAGGGAAGGCCTCAGCCTCACGTTAATAGATGTTCGGCCATTTCGACTCTGTCCTCTGTGGGTTCGTGTTCGGATGTTAATCATGGAATTATTTGGACAAAGAGGGAAAGCTGTGGAATTGTTTGCACCAAGAGACAATCCAAGAAGTCTCTGCTTCATTTTTATCAGTAAGTAAAATTATATTTCTGTACTTTATCTCGCTGGTTGAATGGGGGAAGATGCTGTGTGTTTAACATAACACTGCTTGGTCAAAGATGGGTTGAAATATAACATGTTAGTGGGGCTGGCTGGGTACTCAAACTCGAGCTAGGTAAGCTAACCAAGGCTAGCTAGTGGAGGCTTCGGGACTTCACTGGTCCACCACAGTCAAAGATCTGTGAGGTCGCAGCTGCAGAAAGGTTTGCCGAGTTTTGGCAACGTGCCTCTCCTTTTAACAGTGGTAGCCTTGCGATCAGACAGCCGCGAATGTGCCGCTTCATCCTTGCAGACGCACACAGTCCAGCAAGGCGGGCGCCCAGCCTCCCCTGTCTCCTGTCCGGGAAACGCTGCTACACACAGGCAGCCGCACACTCCCTTCTCCTAGAAGGAGCCAGGACGCGTGGCCGTGTGGCTTCCGTCGGAGGCTGTGGTTGTGGTGGTCTCTGAGGGAGACTACAGAAACAATTCAGTTGTTTGAGCTGATCTCGTTATACTTTGGAGTCGCTCAACCGCGTTTCTCTCTCTAAAAGCACCCGAAAATCTCCACTAGCTTCGAGTTAGCATGTAGCTAATGTCCCGCTGACCTCCCCCGAAGCGGAGCGTGAGATCGCTTAAACAGCCAGGGCACCCGGCTCCGATCGCAGCGGTCTGAGGCTCTGCTTGTATTTTTACAGTCCATATTACAGCTCCACATACGACCAATGCTGCTGTTTGAGCTGATGTCGCTACAGTTTCGAATCGCTCAACCGCATTTCTCTTGCTAAAAGCGCCCAAAAAACTCCACTAGCTTCGAGTTAGCATTTAGCTATTGTCCCGCTTAACCCCCTCGGAGCGGAGCGTGAGCTCGCTTAAGCAGCCAGGGCACCCGGTGTCGGTACCAGATCTGCTCGGGTGCCAGATTGGCTCGGGGTCCTTCACCTGCCGATGATGACGTCAAACTACGGCAAATCCACTCGGATTTCACACATACGTTTTGGAAAGAGTTTAGCAGTTTTGTCTTGTTTCTTACCGCCTAAATTTTTGCTTTATAGCTGTTTTTGTTAATAAAACACCATATTGTCGTAGTTTTGTAAAGAATGTGAAACTACATAAAACCAACACCAGACTTCCAAAAAGCACAACAGTTTTTATATGTGGAAAAATTGTAAATGTATTTACAGAATTAGCAGCCATTTCTGTTTTTATGTGGAATTCTGTATATTTTGTTAGTTCTTAAATCCATTCATTCATTCAAAATGTTGCTTGCCATTTGTTCAATAAAGTTATTTTATTTTTATTTTGCCCCTTTTCATCAAAATCAAGAGCTGCTGAGGATCTCTGTTTATCAATTGATATTTTTGCTATTATTTAACGTTTCCTTTGGCAAAACAAACATATTTTCCCCGAAAAGTGTTTGTTTTTGGACTACAGGACTACAACCAAAAGGACTACAACCGCAATTTTGTTCAAACCAATCAAAATCTTCATTGTCAACGTGCTACCGTAACATTTATGAACGTGGTATCGTAACTTCTGTAAGTCTTACGTTCAGCCAATCATCTAGTGTGACGTCACCGGCAGGCGCAGGACCCCGAGCCGATCTAGCACCCGAGCAGATCTGGTACCGACACCGGCTCTGATCGCAGCAGTCTGAGGCTCTGCTTGTATTTTTACAATCCATATTACAGCTCCACAGACAACCAACGCTGCTGCAGCCTCGCACGGAAGCCAGACAGCTGTGTGGTTCGCTGTCTCTGAGCTCCGTTAGCTTTGGCCTTTAACTCAGTTTAGCTAGTAGCTACATTGGTTCATTATCGCCCACCCTCACTGCCCCACCCTCAGCTCCACCTCTTTTCCCATTTATGGATTGTCTGGGCGTGACGAGGCATGTGTCACAGCCAAAATGGAGGTGGTGGGAACCTCCCATTTTTAATAATTTTGGATATTAATGTCCAAAAGGGCGAGCTATGTCCATATATATGTGGATGGATACCACCAAGCCAATAAGCACTTTACATTCCAGCCGGGAAATGCAGCCAATACATGTACTACATTGTCTGTTCTATTTTGAAAAATATGTGAAAAAATTAAGACCATGGTCAAAAAAGGTCACTTCTTCACAACTGTGGACCTTAAACTCCCTGCTAGCTACTAGGAGAGAGTGGGCATTAGTGTTTACAGTCCGGGGGAAGAGAGATCAGGATTCAACACTAACTGGATAGGAAGGAGTGAGGCATGATGCAAATGTGATGCAAATCAGCCCCAATCAGCCGTTTGCAATGGCTTAGCAGAGCTGAAGAGAAACTGGAGTTCAAGCCTTCTTTCCACTGGACGTTTTAGCCACGAGCTCCCTTCCAACCGGGAGCGATTCTGATGCGAAACAGGAGCGAAAGCGTTCTGATCCCGTGAGGTCACAAAATCACGAACGAATTGCAACACCATGTGTGATTTCAGAAGTCCACACAATCAGTGCAGTTACATGTGCAGTATCAACATCTAAGTCGATCCAGGTCGATCTTAGTAGGATGGGAGTCTTATCTATCCGAGTTTACGTGCGCATTAGAAAACTGACCTCAAATGAAGTTTGTTCCACTCCGATACAGTAGGTGGCGACATGTCGGGCATTTTTCCGGTTAGCTTGTAGAAACACAAAGCTTGGCTAACTCATTTACATGCAGAATAATTTCAGATAACTACCGCATTATCTGGGTGCTTCAGCCCGATTACAACCAGTTCACATTCAGCCAGACTAACGCGTTTACATGCATTTAAAAAAAACAACGTCTTTTAAGGGCAATACTTCGGTTTTCTGATGCGCATTAGTGATGGTAAACTCGATTCTTTTTACTGAATCGAGTTTGAATGAGTCATTCACCAAAATGAATCGGGTTTTCGAGTCATTTGAGTCACTGAGTCAGTTGCCCAGAGTGCAAAAATAAAATCTACATTTTCACTCAAACTTAATTTGCTCCTCTTTCTATGTAAATCCTACTGCTAAGATGAGTGATTGAAAAAAACTATCCATTTTATACACTGAAATTCATTTTTTAAAATAGTGGTGGAACTGAAATATTATATTTTTTCTGCTTATTATATTTGCAAAAAGAAAAAGGTGTAGACTGAATATGGCGTCAGTCACACTATCAAAGTTCAGCTCAGGTGAAGGAGCGACTCTTCCCCTGTAACAGCCTGAGTTTCTGCAGCTGACAGCCAGGAGGGAGAGGTGAGTGAGCTTGTAGTACCGCGAGCTTCCACTGGGGGACTCCTATGAGCTGAAACCCGGGTGGGAGTAGTGAGTGATCCATACCGCGAGCTGCGTGAGTCATGACTCACGAGCTGAGCTGGGTTACCCCGAAATTCCACTAGCTGCGCTCCGCTCCGCCCCCGCTTTCCGCCGCCGCTCGCTTCCGAACTCAATTCACACTATACCCGCTCTACAACGGCTCCGCCCCGGTGCGGAGACCTGAGGTGCGCTAAACAGGCATGCGCGGGAATTTCGAGATCTCGCGATACAGTCCGAGCAATAAATGCGGAAGTTAGATCCAAACAAATCATTCTGCGATTAAAATAGTTTTAACACGGTCTTCAAATGTGTAAACACGTAAAAAATGTTTTGAGACATATGTGTATACATGTAATAGTCATTAGATAAAAATACCTGTGCATATGAAACAAAAAACGGTTTTGTTTATAGATTTATTGTGAAAAAACGAAAGTTGTACTTGCTCACTTTCCTGTTGGGCGGTTGTGATTTCTGTAGATTGACTGCGGAGGTTCTCCGGCGTCCGGCAAAAATAGAATCGATCCTATGTTTGCCGGATGGCGGAACGGCGGGCGGCGCACTGCGCCGCACGGCCGCAGTAGTGGAACAGCTCTGATTGACTACAAAGGAACCGTTTTTGCTGCGGAGTTCGTGCCGGAGCGGAGCGGAGATAGTGGAATTTGGGTGTTAGGGGTTAGTGATTCGTATGTAATTACACGAGCTTCCACTGGGGGAATCATACGAGCTGAAACCCGGTTGGGCAGCGTGAGTCATGACTCATGAGCTGAGCCAGGTTAGCGGTACTGCGAGCCTCTAGCCTGGCAAGCCATCCTATATATGTGAATATAAAACTCTGCAAAGCAAGAATTTGGTCTAGTTCACTAGGCTAGCGAGCCTCCACTCCAATGAGTGACTCGTTTGAGCTGAAACCCGCGAGGGAGGGGGTGAGTGACTCTGAGTGAGGCCCGCTACGGAGGAACTGAATGATTCGTTCATGCTACGATTTAGCACCGGACATTTTAAGCTAGCTTTCAGGAAGGGAGGGGGTGAGTGATTCGAACGTGCTGTTAGCAGAGCGATGCTACTGGGAACTAATGAGCTTCCAGGCCAGAGCAGGTAAGAAAATGCTTTTATTAAGAAACTGGCTGTTATTTTTTTCCACAATTTTAATGATAAGCTAGATATATTTGAATTTCTACTAATGAAATTAGTTTGCTAACAGTAACAGGGACGAGTCAGTAAATGAGTCAGTTGGGATTGTGTGACTCGTGATTCGTGAGTCAGTAAAGTGATTCTCGAGTATTGAACGATTCGTTCATGACTCGCACATCACTAATGCGCATGTATACGCACTCAGTAACAAGCAAAGAGAAAGACGGCTTCATGTATCCAAAAAGGTCTGTGGCTTATTTTTTGACTTGTTTACCTCGGCTACAGGGGTTTTAACATGAAATGACGTACGTTTATCTGCACGTGATTTTTATTTAAAAAATTTCTGGATGTTTTACATTGATTTTGTGTTTGATTTCCTGTCTGACCCGATCTAAACTGCAGAGTTTGACGTGTTTTGGAAGCGTACTGCATCAAAATTAGACTCGAAACGTAATGATAGCATCCCTTCACTTCTGGGACACGTCCAAAACGTAACACTTTACTGCTCATGAAAAGGAAACCGTCCACTGTAACGGAGGCTAATGGGCTCTATGCACGCTCCAACTTTCACATTCCACATAAGACCGCACTCCTATTTCCGGTTGTCATACTCATCGGCGAAGCTGTGACATGGCTGAGAATTTGGAGTTCACCCAGTGCTTCCTGGAGATACCAAAAGTCACAATCGGTGATGTACGGCAAATTGTCTCTTTGTTTAGATAAAAAAATTATTAAAGTGGTTCTCTCGCATTTTTCTAATAATCATTCATCAATAACACGTCCGACCGAAAAGCCATAAGCAACTAACTCCAGTAAGCACCGGATGAACTCCAAACTCTCAGCCATTTCACTCAGCTTCGCCTACTATGACAACCGGAAGGAGGAGAGCGGTCATTTGCGGAATGCAGAAGTGGTGCGTGCATATAGCCCATTGCCGCAGTTTGTTTTGCGACTGTTTTGTGACGTTTTCACATCTGGTGGAAAGGAGGCCTTAGAGGCCAGAATGCATGCATGAGGCCCAAAATGCTTTGTGGTGCTTTTCATGAAGAAATAACAATATAACTCGGTCAAACGCTCAAAAAGTGGAGTTTACATGATAAAGTCCCTTTAAACTATTTTTCAAACTCCTGTAAAAGTCACCAAACAAAAATTGTGTTTCTGTTTGTGTCAGAACCCTCCTGAGAAGAAATAAGCGTGATGATGTAATGCCAGGCTCCATTAAAGACCCTTACTTTCTCTCTGTTACTTCCTGGTGTGGTGTGTCTACAGATCTGATCATATATGTAAACTTGTAGAACATAGGACAGACTAACAGACATGTTTTCTTCATCCACACTGAGGTTATGATCAGATTAATGGGATGTTGTCCTTCACTGTGCTTAAATTTCTCTTTCACAGCTTTATTCATTTTAAATCAGAGAACAGGATTTTTTGGTAGGTAGGATGGAAAACATCACTGTTCCTTTTTATTTTAACCTCACCATGTTCGTGAACATCAGACACTATCGCTTCGTGGCCTTTACGTTCTGTGTGCTGCTGTACAGCTTTATCGTCTCTGCCAACCTGCTGCTGATCCTGGTGATCACACAGCACAGAGCGTTGCACCAGCCCATGTACATGTTCATCGCTCTGCTGTCTCTCAACTCCCTGTATGGCTCTACTGGTTTCTTCCCCAGGTTTCTCATGGACCTGCTGGCTGATGTTCATCTGATTTCACATCCTGCTTGTTTCACTCAGATTTATGTGATTTACACGTATACTGTCAATGAGCTGACCATACTCAACGTCATGGCTTATGATCGATACGTGGCTGTTTGTCATCCTCTACACTATTACAGAAAAATCAATCCTAAAGCGGTGATGCTTTTGTCGGTGTTGGCTTGGATTTTCCCAGCTTTCCTTGTTGCAGCAGTCATTTCCCTGTCTGCTCAGCTTCCTCTATGTGGCAACGAGATACAGAAAGTCTTCTGTTCCAACTGGAATGTGGTTAAATTATCATGTGTTAGCACTGATGCTAATAATACTTTAGGAATATTTTTAACCATAACTACAGTTTTCCTTCCAGTTTTATTCTTGTACACCTACTTACGAATTTTACTTGTTTGCTGGAGAAAATCAGCAGAGTTCAAAGGTAAAGTGATGCAGACCTGCCTGCCACACCTCATTTCCTTCATCATTTACTACATCACAAGCTTTTGTGACATTGCCGTCAGTCGAAACTGGCTGAAGGACATAAATCCCCTTGTTGCTTTGATTTTATCTCTGGAGTTTATCATCATTCCTCCGGTTTTAAATCCTCTCGTGTACGCACTCAAACTGCCAGATATCAGAATACACATTTTTAAGTCATTTCTAGGAAATAAAAGATGATCATTTATGGTATATCTTTGATTTTCAGAACCTCAAATAGCGTGAATACTGTGTAATATTAACTTATAAATGTTGTGAACAAACAAAAAACTTTACTTTATGATACGGAAAGTTTGTTTAACAAAAATATATAAAGTTTTCTTGTTGCTTATATAAATGTATATAATAAAAAGTCATTGAATAATTTTCTACACACCTTTGTTTTGAATTATTTTTTAATTGAGCAAAGATCATTTATTCCAACTTGACGCCGTGGCGTCGTCAACAGACATTTATAGAGTTGACTTCTTTGTTGATTTTCTATTTAATTTGTTTGGCTAAACTATTTTTCACTCTTTTGAGGTAAACTAATAGATCCATTCTGCAAGTTAGCCACATTTTTGTGAAAAAATGCCAACGTAATAAACATAAAAGTGCCTCAAGTCAGTTTGACTCAATTCAAACTTTTATGGTTCCGATGGAGACCTGGTTTGTTTTACGTCTGCTTAATGCACAAATCTCTGCGTGACTCATTCAGTCAAAGTGCTCATAACGAACAACATGTTTTATAATGTGTGTGTTTCAGCTGTAAGCTATCTCCCTGTGATTATGATTCTCTATTAAACTGCTGTATGGGTATGAAACTGGAACATCCAGGTTCTAACAGAACACTTCACATATCAGCTGTTTTACCTTGCAAGTTTGCATAACCTGTAAACTACTCCCTTATTCTCTGTGTAATAAAAGACTGCAAGAGAGATGAGTTCAGCAGAGTGTGTGCTAAGGCTTTCCGAGCCTGAACTCGCACTCTCCTCTGCAGAGCATGTAAAACTTATTCACTGGTGTCTGTCTTCTGTTTTCCCAAAGCCTGGTCAATTGTAGGGTAAACGAATAACCCTGACATCTTGGCGCTGTGACCCGGATTCCTGGACACCCCGAAGGTCTCAAGGATCTAGGAAAGGACTGCAAAATCCACGTAGTAAAACTCCAAAGACCTGCGACCTGAAATTGTTTGACAGGCCAGTCTGATTAGGATTTCCTCATCCTCCGGACCTGCGGGGCCACGGAATCCACCAGTCTAACGAACGGGACAGACGACAGACGTTCTGCCATTCCTATGGGAAGTGAGTATGTTCATACTATCGATTCCTAAATAAAAGGGTTTTTTGAATTTACACAGAGAGGGAAGAGTTTGTCACAGTCACAGAATACAGTACTATAAAGAGAGAGAGGCAGATGGCGATTTCTGGGCTCTCCGTGGCCAAGACCGTATGTAAAACTTGAAAATTAAGCAGAGGTACAATTGGGTTTAAATTCCCTCCTACGGCGATTAGGTGAAAATTAGGTTTAAAGTCCTTCCTACGGCGATTAGGTAAAATTGGGTTTAAATTCCCTCCTACGGCGACAAGGTGAAAATTAGGTTTAAAGTCCTTCCTACGGCGATTAGGTAAAATTGGGTTTAAATTCCCTCCTACGGCGACTAGGTGAAAATTAGGTTTAAAGTCCTTCCTACGGCGATTAGGTAAAATTGGGTTTAAATTCCCTCCTACGGCGATTAGATGAAAATTAGGTTTAAAGTCCTTCCTACGGCGATTAGGTAAAATTGGGTTTAAATTCCCTCCTACGGCGATTAGGTGAAAATTAGGTTTAAAGTCCTTCCTACGGCGATTAGGTAAAATAGTGGTTTAAAGCCCATCTTGTGGCACCGAGTAAAATAGAGGTTTTAAGTCCTTCTTGCGGAGTCGAGTAAAAAAACCTGTAATTTTACTACTTTAGTAAAAACAGGAGAGAGTTTATATTAACTGACTGTGACAAACAAAAGGTGAGAGGGAACCTAGGTTCTTCGAAGGTAAATAGACGAGACACATAATCTCATCCAAAAGACGGTCTGGTGGAAACCTGATGGTGCCAACACAAGCCAGACGGCGGTTGAAGTAAATGAGAGGTGTCTCGCTGTTTTTTCTGTGTATAATTTAACATCATTATATGGATCAATAGTAGGCATAAAATAGACATTTGAAAACAAATTACACAAAAACTATAGATCGAAATAGGAGACAAAAAGTACAAAACAAGGCATTAGAATAAAATTTCAAAAAAATTTTTTTAAATGCTTGAAAATGACTGAAGTTGCCTGGTACTAATAGCATTTAACCTGACCTTAATTGTGTGTTGTATTGTTACCCTCCTGGATTATTTTTGGTTATATGGATGATTAAGAAATCACAAAAATCCAAAAAGAATAAAAACGCAAAAATAAAACATAGTGCTCCTTTAAAGGTATTAAAAGACTACCAAAAGTTATAAACGCAAGAGGACAGTACGATTAAGCTTGCATAAATGAGAGGAGACGAGTCAAACAGAGCAGCAGGAAGATTTTTCACAGTGGCGAACCTAGAGCTTTGGGAGTCAAGGGGGCCACTTTGTTTATTAGAAGATAAAAATAAAATAAATAAGTGAGACAGGAGAGAAGTATGATTTAGGGATGGTGTTTTTAGAAAGATTTATGTCAAAGAATTAATGATAATGTTGATAAAAACTTGAATTACATCATAAACAAGTTAATGGATGAGATGGATTTGTAGAGGAAATATTGGTGTGGTTTCTATTTAGAGTACAATAAAGAATAAGGTGCTAAATGTCAAGGACATTTGAGCAAATTAACAGAAATTTTGGTTTGGAATTATATGGATGGTTAACATCACAAATGTGTAATGAATGGAATAAGTGAATAAATCAGTCAATGAAGAATAAAAATGATAAATAAATAGTTAGATGAAGACTTAAGTATAATAGCAGTTTATTTATAAAGTATAAGTTCAATAGATAAATAAATATAAAAAGAAATGGTTAAGTGAATCTCAACTAATGGGAGAACCAACTAGGCAAAAGCCAAAATAAAAATTGTTGAAAAAAATATCAAAATAAAAAGTAAAATGACAGAGGAAATTTCAGTGGACATGAGGTGAGGCCCGGGCTGTAAGAGGTTAGCAGAACCTGTTGGACTCAAAAAACTGCATATTGGATACTTCTAAATTATCACCTCTGAACATTGAAAATCCTATTGTTTGCAAATTTTGTGAAAAGACTAAATGTGTAGTTAAGAAATCGCTTCTGTCACCATACATGGGTGTACAGTGTTGTGTGTGCGTGTGTGTGAATGTCGTCCTGAGGTCAGTTCTGTGTCCAGTGTGATGCAGCGAAAGGCCAGACACAGAGATAGGCAGGTAATATGGGGGATGAATGTGAAATATGTACCTGTAAAACCAGGACTATAGGTCCTGACAATCATTGAGTCTTATTGAAAGAATAAATAACTCCATCCATCCATCCATCCATTGTCTTCCGCTTATCCGGAGTCGGGTCGCGGGGGCAGCAGCCTAAGGAGGGAAGCCCAGACCTCCCTCTCCCCAGCCACTTGGGCCAGCTCCTCCGGGGAAATCCCAAGGCGTTCCCAGGCCAGCCGAGAGACATAATCTCTCCAGCGTGTCCTGGGTCTTCCTTTGGGTCTCCTCCCAGTTGGACGTGCCCGGAAAACCTCACCAGGGAGACGTCCAGGAGGCATCCTAATCAGATGCCCGAGCCACCTCTACTGGCTCCTCTCGATGTGGAGGAGCAGCGGGTCTACTCTGAGCCCCTCCCGGATGACCGAGCTTCTCACCCTATCTCTAAGGGAGAGCCCAGCCACCCTGCGAAGAAAACTCATTTCGGCCGCTTGTATTCGCGATCTCGTTCTTTCGGTCACTACCCAAAGCTCGTGACCATAGGTGAGGGTAGGAATGTAGATCGACCGGTAAATTGAGAGCTTCGCCTTTCGGCTCAGCTCCCTCTTCACCACAACAGACCGGCACAACGCCCGCATCACTGCAGACGCAGCACCAATCCGCCTGTCGATCTCACGCTCCACCCTTCCCTCACTCGTGAACAAGACCCCGAGATACTTGAACTCCTCCACTTGGGGCAGGACCTCGTCCCTGACCTGGAGAAGGCATTCTACCCTTTTCCGACTCAAGACCATGGTCTCGGATTTAGAGGAGCTGATTTTCATCCCAGCTGCTTCACACCCGGCTGCGAACTGCTCCAGCGAAAGCCGGAGATCACGTTCTGATGAAGCCAACAGGACCACATCATCTGCAAAAAGCAGAGACCTGATCCTTAGGTCACCAAAACGGATCCCCTCACCACCTTGGCTGCACCTAGAAATTCTGTCCATAAAAGTTATGAACAGAATCGGTGACAAAGGGCAGCCTTGGCGGAGTCCAACTCTCATCGGAAACAAGCCCGACTTACTGCCGGCAATGCGGACCAAGCTCTGACACTGGTTGTACAGGGACCTAACAGCCCGTATCAAGGGGCCTGGTACCCCATACTCCCAGAGTACCCCCCACAGGGCCCCCCGAGGGACGCGGTCGAACGCCTTCTCCAAATCCACAAAACACATGTAGATTGGTTGG
The DNA here is from genome assembly GCA_006937985.1 of Aphyosemion australe. Taxonomy (NCBI): domain Eukaryota; kingdom Metazoa; phylum Chordata; class Actinopteri; order Cyprinodontiformes; family Nothobranchiidae; genus Aphyosemion; species Aphyosemion australe. The sequence continues at coordinate 260,798 of SSNS01000027.1, forward strand.
GCGAACTCCCACGCACCCTCCAGGACCCCCCCAAGGGTATAGAGCTGGTCCAGTGTTCCACGGCCAGGACGAAAACCACATTGCTCCTCCTGAATCCGAGGTTCGACTATCCGACGGACCCTCCTCTCCAGAACCCCTGAATAGACCTTACCAGGGAGGCTCAGGAGTGTGATCCCCCTGTAGATGGAACACACCCTGCGGTCCCCCTTTTTAAATAGGGGGACCACCACCCCGGTCTGCCAATCCAGTGGAACTGCCCCCGATGTCCACGCGATATTGCAGAGCCGCGTCAACCAACACAGCCCCACAACATCCAGAGCCTTAAGGAAATCCGGGCGGATCTCATCCACCCCCGGAGCCTTGCCACCGAGGAGTTTTTTGACCACCTCAGTGACCTCTGCTCCAGAGATTGGAGAGCCCAACCCAAAACCCCCAGACTCTGCTTCCATCCTGGAAGACGTGCCGGTGGGATTGAGGAGGTCTTCGAAGTACTCGGCCCACCGATTCACAACGTCCCGAGTCGAGGTCAGCAGCACACCCTCCCCACTGTAAACAGTGTTGGTAGTGCACTGCTTTCCCCTCCTGAGGCGCCGGATGGTGGACCAGAATCTCCTCGAAGCCGTACGGAAGTCTTGTTCCATGGTCTCACCGAACTCCTCCCACGCCCGGGTTTTTGCCTCCGCGACCACCCGAGCCGCATTCCGCTTGGACTGCCGGTACCCATCAGCTGCCTCCGGAGTCCCACGGGCCAAAAGGACCCGATAGGACTCTTTCTTCAGCTTGACAGCATCCCTAACCGCCGGTGTCCACCAGCGGGTTCGGGGGTTGCCGCCACGACAGGCACCGGCCACCCTGCGGCCACAGCTACGGTCAGCCGCCTCGACAATGGAGTCACGGAACATGGCCCATTCGGACTCAATGTCCCCCGCCTCCCCCGGGACGTGTTCGAAGTTCTGTCGGAGGTGGGAATTGAAGCTCCTTCTGACAGGAGACTCTGCCAGATGTTCCCAGCAGACCCTCACAACACGTTTGGGTCTGCCAGGTCTGACCGGCATCTTCCCCCACCATCGAAGCCAACTCACCACCAGGTAGTGGTCAGTTGACAGCTCCGCCCCTCTCTTCACCCGAGTGTCCAAGACATGCGGCCGCAGATCAGATGAAACGACAACAAAATCGATCATCGACCTGCGGCCTAAGGTATCCTGGTGCCAAGAGCACATATGGACACCTTTATGCTTGAACATGGTGTTCGTTATGGACAATCCATGACGAGCACAGTCCAATAACAGAACACCACTCGGATTCAGATCAGGGGGGCCGTTCCTCCCAACCACACCTCTCCAGGTCTCACTGTCATTGCCCACATGAACATTGAAGTCCCCCAGCAGAACGAGGGAGTCACTCGAAGGAGCGCTTTCCAGTACCCCCTCCAGGGACTCCAAAAAGGGTGGGTAGTCTGAGCTGCAGTTTGGTGCATAAGCACAAACCACAGTCAGGACCCGTCCCCCCGCCCGAAGACGGAGGGAGGCTACCCTCTCGTTCACCGGGGTAAACCCCAACGTACAGGCACCAAGATGGGGGGCAAGAAGTATGCCCACCCCTGCTCGACGCCTCTCAGTGGGAGCAACTCCAGAGTGGTAGAGAGTCCAACCCCTCTCGAGGAAACTGGTTCCAGAGCCAGAGCCATGCGTTGAGGTGAGTCCAACTATATCTAGTCGGAACCTCTCAACCTCACACACCAACTCCGGCTCTTTCCCCACCAGAGAGGTGACATTCCACGTACCAAGAGCCAGCTTCTGTAGCCGAGGATCAGACCGCCAAGGTCCCCGCCTTCGGCTACCGCCCTTTCCACATTGCACCCGACCCCTTTGGCCCCTCCCATGGGTGGTGGGCCCATGGGAAGGGGGACCCACGTCTCCTCTTCGGGCTATGCCCGGCCGGGCTCCATGGGTGAAAGCCCGGCCACCAGGCGCTCGCCAGCGTGCCCCACCTCCAGGCCTGGCTCCAGAGGGGGGCCCCGGTGACCCGCGTCCGGGCGAGGGAACACTGGTTCCATTTATTGAACTCATCATAAGGGGTATTTTGGGCTGCGCTTTGTCTGATCCCTCACCTAGGACCTGTTTGCCATGGGTGACCCTACCAGAGGCATAAAGCCTCAGACAACTTAGCTCCTAGGATCATTGGGACACTCAAACCCCTCCACCACGATAAGGTGGCAACCCAGGGAGAGGAGAATAAATAACTAAAAAAGTAAATTGTTATAATTCCTTACACTAATTAAAAACCGACAGAGCTAGAGATTTTTATGAAACACCTAAAAGGGAAATATAATAAATGAATAATTAAATTAAGGTCTGATAATAATTTGTAGTGTGGTAAAATTACAACAAAACACAAAAGTGTACATTTTAGTGTTACTAAAATGACAGATTTGAATGTAACTAGATGAATGTAAAACTGATAGCTAAAGATGCCTAAGAAATGCGCTGGAACTGAACCGAATTTAATTGTCAAAGTAACAGAATGGATTGGAGAAATATTAAGTTTTGGCAGAAAAAGCCACTATTATATAGAAACAGAGCATAAAAAAAGTAAAAATGACAATTAGCAGAAAAACCAGTATAATACAAGCTGGAAAAGTAAAAGAAAATAAAGACATGTTTGTCAGGCCTGAAGACAATGAAACCCCAGTCACCTTAGTGGTTAATTCACCAGCGGAACCAGAACCTGAGCAGGGAGCAGCTGCCGCTCAACTACTTACACTCACAGGCCTGGCGACTCCCACACAACAACGCTGCAGCACAGCTTATTTGTTACGTACTGTACTGTTTGATGTTGTTACGCGTGTTACGTTGTGGCGGTGATATTATCAGACGAGCGCTACTGCGGTCGCGTCACTTCCGGAATGCGAGCGTCCACTTGGTTCAGCTTGGCTAACTCGTTTACATGCAGAATGAATTCAGATAACTACCGCATTATCTGGGTGTTTCTGCCCAATTAGAAGAAGTTCACCTTCAGCCAGACTAACGCGTTTACATGCATTTAAAAAAAACAACGTAAGTCTTTCAAGGGCAATACTTCGGTTTTCTGATGCGCATGTAAACGCACTCAGTAACAAGCAAAGAGAAAGACAGCTGCATGTATCCAATAAGGTCTGTGGCTTATTTTTTGTCTTGTTTACCTCGGCTACAGGGGTTTTAACATAAAATGACGTACGTTTATCTGCACGTGATTTTTATTTTGAAAATTTCTGGATGTTTTACATTGATTTTGTGTTTGATTTCCTGTCTGACCCGATCTAAACTGCAGAGTTTGATGTGTTTTGGAAGCGTACTGCATCAAAAATAGACTCAAAACGTAATGACAGCGTCCCTTCACTTCTGGGACACGTCCAAAACATAACACTTTACTGCTCATGAAAAGGAAACCGTCCACTGTAACGGAGGCTAATGGGCTCTATGCACGCTCCAACTTCCACATTCCACATAAGACCGCACTCCTATTTCCGGTTGTCATACTCATCGGCGAAGCTGTGACATGGCTGAGAGTTTGGAGTTTGTCACGTGCGCCGCGGCATCCACCTCATCTACTTCCAGTGACACCGCCAGGCGCCCCGCCATCTACAGAACTCCACTTCCCAGCATCCCTCACCAACGCCTCAGATCCACGTCATCGCTCTGAGACTATATATGGAAGTTTTTTTCTCCGCGCCAGTACTCAGCCATCGCTCATATCGAAACTTGGTCCAGAGTTGCCAGGCCTACCAGCCACTCTAAATTCCAGATCAACCTGAAGACTGTCTACTAAAATAGTAAGTCAGCTTCTTTACCTTTGTTGGAACGCCAGCACGTCCTTGTTTTCTACCAAGTGGCGTGCCGCGTTCCTAGATCAAAGCCGCATGTTCAGATCCTCCCGACGTCAGTATACTCCGCGTCTGGGTTTTCCTGACACGCCACAACCGAACTCCCGGTTCATCCAGTCCAGTTCGAGCCAAATCTGACAGAGTTCACCCGGTGCTTCCTGGAGTTACCAAAAGTCACAATCGGTGATGTACGGCAAATTGTCTCTTTGTTTAGATTAAAAAAAATTAATGAAGTGGTTCTCTCGCATTTTTCTAATAATCCTCCATCAATAACACGTCCGAACGAAAAGCCATAAGCAACTAACTCCAGTAAGCACCGGGTGAACTCCAAGCTCTCAGCCATTTCACTCAGCTTCGCCTACTATGACAACCGGAAGGAGGAGAGCGGTCATTTGCGGAATGCGGAAGTGGAGCGTGCATAAAGCCGATTGCTGCAGAGTTAGTTTTGGGAATGTTTCGTGACGTTTTCACATCTGGTGGAAAGGAGGCTTTAGAGACCAGAATGCATGCATGAGGCCAAAAATGGTTTGTGGTGTTTTAAATGAACGCTCAAAAAGTGGAGTTTACATAATAAAGACCCTTTAAACTTTTTTTCAAACTCCTGTAAAAGTCACCAAACAAAAATCGTGTTTCTGTTTGTGTCAGAACCCTCCTGAGAAGAAATAAGCGTGATGATGTAACGCCAGGCTCCATTAAAGACCCTTACTTTCTCTCTGTTACTTCCTGGTGTGGTGTGTCTACAGATCTGATCATATATGTAAACTCGTAGAACATAGGACAGACTAACAGACATGTTTTCTTCATCCACACTGAGGTTATGATCAGATTAATGGGATGTTGTCCTCCACTGTACTTAAATTTCTCTTTCACAGCTTTATTCATTTTAAATCAGAGAACAGGATTTTTTGGTAGGTAGGATGGAAAACATCACTGTTTCTTTTTATTTTAACCTCACCATGTTCGTGAACATCAGACACTATCGCTTCGTGGCCTTTACGTTCTGTGTGCTGCTGTACAGCTTTATCGTCTCTGCCAACCTGCTGCTGATCCTGGTGATCACACAGCACAGAGCGTTGCACCAGCCCATGTACATGTTCATCGCTCTGCTGTCTCTCAACTCCCTGTATGGCTCTACTGGTTTCTTCCCCAGGTTTTTCATGGACCTGCTGGCTGATGTTCATCTGATTTCACATCCTGCTTGTTTCACTCAGATTTATGTGATTTACACGTATACTGTCAATGAGCTGACCATACTCAACGTCATGGCTTATGATCGATACGTGGCTGTTTGTCATCCTCTACACTATTACAGAAAAATCAATCCTAAAGCGGTGATGCTTTTGTCGGTGTTGGCTTGGATTTTCCCAGCTTTGCTCATTTCAGCAATCATTTCCCTGTCTGCTCAGCTTCCTTTATGTGGCAACGAGATACAGAAAGTCTTCTGTTCCAACTATAACGTGGTTAAATTATCATGTGTTAGCACTGATGCCAATTATACTTTAGGGATAGTTTTAACCATAACTACAGTTTTCCTTCCAGTTTTATTCATGTACACCTACTTACGAATTTTACTTGTTTGCTGGAGAAAATCCGCAGAGTTCAAAGGTAAAGTGATGCAGACCTGCCTGCCACACCTCATTTCCTTCATCATTTACTACATCACAAGCTTTTGTGACACTGCCGTCAGTCGAAACTGGCTGAAGGACATAAATCCCCTTGTTGCTTTGATTTTATCTCTGGAGTTTGTCATCATTCCTCCGGTTTTAAATCCTCTCGTGTACGCACTCAAACTGCCAGATATCAGAAGACACATTTTTAGGTCGTTTCTAGGAAATAAAAGATGATCATTTATGGTATTGCTTTGATTTTCAGAACCTCAAATAGCGTGAATACTGTGTAATATTAACTTATAAATGTTGTGAACAAACAAAAAACTTTACTTTATGATACGGAAAGTTTGTTTAACAAAAATATATAAAGTTTTCTTGTTGCTTATATAAATGTATATAATAAAAAGTCATTGAATAATTTTCTACACACCTTTGTATTGAATTATTTTTTAATTGAGCAAAGATCATTTATTCCAACGTGACTCTGTGTCGTCGTCAACAGACTTTTATAGAGTTGACTTCTTAGTTGGTTTTCTATTTAATTTGTTTGGCTAAACAATTTTTCACTCTTTTGAGGTAAACTAATAGATCCATTCTGCAAGTTAGCCACATTTTTGTGAAAAAATGCCAACGTAATAAACATAAAATGGCGTTTCCTAACTTAGATGGTCTAGTTCATCTGAACTCAGCCCAGTGTGTTACATTTTTATCATATATCCTTTAGGCAAGGCAAGGCAAGGCAGCTTTATTTGTATAGCACATTTCAAACATGGAGGCAATTCAATGTGCTTTACAGAGCAGGAGCAACAAAAGCATTAATCAAAATACACAAAGAAATAATTCAGACAATTAGATAAAAGACATAGTCAAAAAAGTTTAGCAGTAAACAGTGCAGAAGGAGCAGCATAAGAAACATTCAATCATAGGCTAATGAATACATGAAGGCTTTTAATTTTAATTTAAAAGTTACTAGAGTTGGGGCCTGTTTGAGGTCATAAGGAAGCTGATTCCATCTATGAGCAGCATAGTGACTAAAAGCAGCTTCTCCCTGTCTGGTTCTGACCCGAGGTTCTACCAGCTGACTGCTGTCTAGGGATCTGAGAGCTCTGCTAGGTGTATATACAGGAAGGAGATCCAACATGTACTTAGGCCCCATACCATTGAGTGATTTATAGACTAGTAGAAGCACTTTAAAATCGATTCTGTAGTTTACTGGTAACCAGTGCAGAGTTTTTAGAACAGGGGTGATGTGCTCAGTTCTCTTAGTTCTCGTTAGGACCCTAGCAGCAGCATTCTGAATAAGCTGCAGTTGTTTTACGGCTGTTTTGGGAAGAGCAGTCAGGAGACCATTGCAATAATCTAGTCTGCTGGAGATGAACGCATGAATGAGTTTCTCTAGGTCTTGTTTCGACATGAGACCTCTGAGTCTTGCTAATTGATGGAGATGATAAAACGCTGATCTGGTTATAGCCTTTATGTGACCAGTGAAGCTCAGGTCTGAGTCAATGGTAACACCAAGGTTTCTAACCTGAGTCTTAGTCTTTATTCCTCTGGAGCCAAGTTGAGCAATAACTTCCATCCTCGGTTTTTTACTCCCAAAGACAATAACTTCTGTCTTGTCTTTGTTTAACTGAAGGAAACTTGACTTCATCCAGTCATTGACTTGCTCTAGGCACTGACAGAGTGAGTCTAGGGGACCGGATTCATTAGGTGATAGAGCTAGATAGATCTGGGTGTCATCTGCATAACTATGATAGGCAATGTTGTTCTTGTATATGATCTGACCCAGGGCGAGCATGTAGAGGTTGAAGAGCAGTGGCCCAAGAATGGAGCCTTGGGGGACACCACATGTCAGTGATCTGCTTTGATCTATGTTCACCAATAGAAACAACATAACCCCTGTCAGCAAGGTATGATTGGAACCAACTAAGGACTGTACCTGATAGTCCCACCCAGTTTATGAGTCTATCTAATAGTATGTTGTGATCCACAGTATCAAAAGCTGCAGTGAGATCGAGCATCACTAAAACAGATGTTTTGCCTGAATCTGTATTCATACGGATGTCATTTAATACCTTAATCAGTGCTGTCTCAGTGCTGTGGTGTTGTCTAAAGCCTGACTGAAAACCATCCAGGAGGTTGTTTGTCTCCAGGAAGTTGTTCAGCTGGATCATAACTGCTTTTTCAACAATTTTCCCAATGAGGGGAAGACTAGAGATTGGTCTATAATTATTCATCTCTAAGGGATCTAGTTTGCTTTTCTTTAGAAGAGGCTTGACAGCAGCAGTTTTTAATGAAGTAGGAAAAATACCTGATTTTAAGGAGTAATTAGTAATTTTCAGTACATCATCTTTCAAGCAATTAAAAACCTTTTTAAAGAAGTTTGTTGGCAGTATATCAAGACAACAGGTAGATGAGTTTAAGCTATTAACTATGTTTTCCAGTGTTTTAGCATTAATCATGTCAAAGACTGGCATTCTAGCTAAAGTGTTGCTATGTGGTTGTAGGGGTGGTCTTGGTGTGTTGGTTGACAGGGAGGAGTGAATGGCTGATCTGATGTTTAGTATTTTATCATCGAAAAAGGATGCAAACTTTGTTTGTGTAAAAAGAAAGAAAAAAAAAGTGATAGTATTTAGAAAAAAACACAGAATGAACGCTCAAAAGATGTTTAAAGGATGCAAACTCATTACATTTAGTTTGGGACTTGAAATCGGGCTAACTGTGTTGGTTGGTTAGTTAGCCTCTCAATAGTGGCAAACAGAACACGGGAATTGTTGATATTATCACTTATGACTTTGGAGAAAAAGGCTTTAGCATGTGTTTCTGTGTGCGTGTGTGTGTGTGTGTGTGTGTGTGTGTGTGTGTGTGTGTGGGTGTTTGACAATGATTTTAATGAGGGTTTTATTTTCTAAATTCCTCTACATTTCAGGGGAGAGAGGGATTATGGGAATTTGGGGTCATTTTAATTTGTAAAGCACTTTGAGTTACATTTATTGTATGAATTGTGCTATATAAATACATTTTGATTGATTGATTGATTGATAAAAGTGCCTCAAGTCAATTTGACTCAATTCAAACTTTTGTGGTTCAGACGGAGATCTGGTTTGTTTTACGTCTGCAGTGTAACGGTGCACACAGGAACTGGACCCGATACTTGCACCAGACAAACAGCAAGATCAAAAAACACATAAAAACCAGGATGCAGAGCTTAGAAGAGGATCAGGCAAAGAGCTTGGTGAGAGACGGGCAAGGTTCAGACTCAATAATTCACCAGCAGGTATTATCCATCGAGGGCAGAGGCAGGTTGGGTTACTAAATGTGAGGAAATCAGGAAAACATTTAATCACTGGAATGCTGAACAGGAACTCAGACAATTTAATGATTGTGCTAAAAAGTAGAGCTGGTTATATGAGCCAGACACATAATAATGATAATAATCAGCTGATTGCAGAGGCTCAGCTGGGCCTCAATGGTGAAGATCAGACTGAGAACGTGGAGGAACAACAGAATGTGGCAGAACTCGACTAATTCATGACACGAAGAGCTGATTCTCATCCTGTATTTTAAAATGAAACTGTGACAGGGAGACAGATTTTTGTCCAATGTTGTCAATTTGCTCTTTAACCTAAAACTTCCACACCAAAAATAAGCAATGAACATTTTTTTAAATTAGAGATGCACCAATAACTGAGTTTTTCAAACCGAGTACTAGTACTTTAATTTGAGTACTCAGTGACACAGAGTACCAATACGAGTAATAATAAATGTCAATGCACACAATAAAATACAAACATTCATAAAAAGAGAAAGCTATATATAGCAGGCTGAACAAAACACTTAATGTTAGCACAGGTCAATTATGCTGGTAACGTTTTCTTTAGTAAAAACATTTATTTGCTTTCGTCTTGCATATCGATGAGTGGCGTTGCATATGAAATCACATTTTAAGTATGAGGACAACTTCCATACATACCAAACAGCAACATAAACACCAGATAAGAAGAGAGGCACGTGTTTTCTAGCTGGAAATAAAATCACTCTTCTGAGTGTAATATTTTACTTGTTTACTATCAGATTGAGTGTTTCTGTTCACAAACTTGTCCTTTTTCATTAATATTTCTCACCAACGCCTATTCTAAATATTACTATTAGATTAAAATTTAACATTTTTATAAATCTAAACTGTGGTCGACGCTCCATAGTCATGCGCCATCTTGAAAAATCACAGCTGTTTAGGGACATGCAAGATATAATGGTCCGTGTTTCACGTTTGACATGAAAGTTCTCCTTCTCCCTCTAAACACTGGTGCCCGTTCCCTCGATAGCAACCTTGCTGGTTTGGGGAAATTCTGCGTGTGGGCTATTGTAGCTGCAATACCTAGCCAATGCGTGGCACTAAACAGTCTAATGTTTTTACTAGCGATGCCCTGAGCGGATCATGTGATTAGAAATAGGGCCCCATCACGTGATTTTAAAAGGATCGCAATTGAGTGGAAACGATTGGATTTTAGTTTTTAAAACAACAAAGATTAATTTTTAAAATCAGCCTGAGATAGAGAATTTCAAATGGAATAACAATGGTTTAGTTTTAATTTCAACAAGTTCCTCTACATCAATATTCTTTGTTTCTTTGACAAAAACACCGTCACACAATTTACAGCAGGCATAGATTCATACACCATAACATGCAGCTAGCTATCAGGCTAACGCCAAGCTAACGTTTCTCTTCAGGAGAGAGAAAAAGTCTTCATTCTGTTGATATTTTAAACCGGACAGCAAAGGGAGAGTAACAGACACTTATGCATGCAAACTGGACATTTAATGTGGTGGAAAGGGTTGAGATGCGTTCAACAGTCTCCATTAAGTCTCAGCTTCCCACTAATAGTCCTTATTCACAGCGGCAACTTGGACAAAAACGCAGAGCCAGCTGACAATGAAAGATACACTAAGAAACAAAGACAAATTGTCGATGTACAGCTAAACATTGTGGTTTTTCAGTCGCCTGCAGCACCTGAGCCGCCCGCGGTTGTTACAGGTGTTGTGCAGAGAGAAGTGAGCCTGCTGGCCGTGGCACCTCGTGCCTGCCCCCTCACGGGAATGCGCATCACTCAATGCATCTGTATATTGAGGGAATAAACAACTTTAAATATGAGCAATGTCTCTACTTTTAAATATATTAATATTATTAACATGTTTTTTTATCAATACTAAACGAGTGAAAGTGAAACTCAAAGAACAACTTGGATGTGCTTTTCTTTTTTCCTCTTATTTAATGCTTTGCTAAAAAGTATAGGATCAGGACTCGATATTGGCACTCAAAATCAAATGACTCGGACTCGCTGACAAAAAAACATGACTGGAACATCCCTAATTTTTACACATTGTGCCTTTAAAGATGACAATATTAGGGCTAGTTGTATTCTCTAACAAAGTATGATCTAGCTTCAAAAACACTATGTCAGATTTGAAGGAGTGGCATTACAGATGTCATTATTTTATATTTATTGAAATGTTTATTTAGGAAATAGCTTCAAATATCAGTTTAAAATGTCATTTTGACATTACTGCTAAAAAATTACTTCCAATAAAATGAATATTGGCAAAACCAGTAAAAGATGTGGCAAGGCTGTTAGTTAAAATTGGAAACAGTCCTTTGAGCCTTTGTATACATATATATATATATACTTTGTTGGGGCTCAAAACAGCCCAGGAACCCTAATTAATGGCCATATACAACCAGTGTTCATTTCGTTTACGAATTTTTTTTTCTTGATAAATTAAGTTTTTGCGAACAAAAACGAAATGAAAACAAAAATGTATAATTCTGTAAAGACTAATTTATAACGAATATTTATTGACATTTTTGTCAACAAAGAAAATATGACAACGAAAATATACAGTAACAAAAATCCAATCAGAAAATGGAAAAGATGGGAGAACGTAAAAAAGAACCAATCAGCAAACAGGTGGGACTAGATGAGAAAAGAACCAATCAGAGTCCGGAGCCAGCCGCTGTTTGAAAAAGCTAGTTTTGGAGTATAAAGTCCACAAACATTAATAAGTGCTTGGACGATTGATAACGCGAGCACAGATCTGAGGGCATCCATGTTGTAGCGTAAACACAGGTCGCACATGGGCCGTCAGCATTTTTGTCGCAGACAGTGACGTTGTGAAACCTAAAACTCCGGTTATTTCTGTCCACACAGAAACGTTTTAGCCTGGCAAGCCATCCTATATATGTGAATATATAGTCTGGCCACGGCACATTGACGGCTCTCAGTCGTGAGGCGGGATCTACGGTTGTCTTTCAAACTGCCTGCACGCAATTGGATAGCGCTAGGACCAATCAGAGAAACGAACAACTATCACAGCGACGGAAAAGAGGGAGGCAGCAATGGCGTCTAACATCAATGATTTTTGTCGTTTTTGTATGAAAAACATGTGAATATCAGGTGTGCTGGGACATTGCACTACTTTGATAAAAATAAGAAGCTGCTAAGTATAGCCGACAGACTTACGCACGTTGGAGTCTAAATAATCCAATGTTGATGACAAAGCTGTTTCAAACGAATGTGGTTCCTGAGCTGCCGCCATGTTGTTTGTGTTCACGGTCGCAGCTCTGACATCATCGGCTACTCCCGCTCTGTGATTGGCCCACAATATAGAGCGTTGTGATTGGCCCAACCAAGATTATAGTGAGCTTTGATTCGACAGCCACAGCAACAGATGGGGCTGCGAGGGTTCCAATGAAGCGTGCCTAGACCAAACTTTGCAAGGCAAGAATTTGGTCTAGTTCACTAGGCTAGGGACGCTAAAAATGGAAAAAACACAAATCTTCACTTTGGCCGGAGTTTTAAAAAAGATTCGTTTTCGTTACAGAGATCTGCATTTTGGTGTGGATGACAGGCCGAATCATAGAAAAATATCTTCGTTTTGGGAGATACCCGGCTACGTGTGGACAGGGCCTTAGTATCCGAACTCATGGAGCCGCGTATCTTGTTGCCTCATCGTTTTTGTGGCGTTGCCACGGCCGATATCAGCAATCGGTGTTCTAGCGGTGTTTTTGTGAGGAAAAAGCATTCAGGCGGCCCACCTTAGTAAATTAGTGCAGGTAAAACTAATAAATACACCTGAAACCACCTTTAGTTATTAGAGTAACAGTTTTTAATGTTTTGACAGTATGATGTCATTTCCTGTCATGTTTACAAATATTATTGCACATTATGCAGATTTGTTTACTTTATTAATATTGAGAGGCACAACTTCAAACTGTTCATTTTGGTATTTTCATATAATATTTGTTATTAAAACAATACTAATTATAGTTTTATTGATCCAAAGTGTGAAAAGTGAATTTTTAATATTTCTTTACAGTTTCAAGTGTAGTTTACATTTCCTTTACAGAAGTTGAAAATTATTGCATCATGAGATAAATACATAAAAGTTGACTAAAATTGCGACTAAAATTAAACAGAATTTTAGTCAAAAGACTAATACTAAAACTAAATTAAAATTACCACTGTATATAACCTCATCATAAAGCCCTATAATAAAATGACTGGTTAACTCCCCCCCTCCTCTCACCCCCACCCCCGACTCGGTCCTGAGTAGAAACAGAAATGTGATGACATAAAGCGAGGCTCCAATAAAGACTCTTACTTTCTCTCTCTTACCTTCAGGTGTGGCGTGTCTGATCGTAGACGTAAACTCAAATGAAGAACAGATTTACTGAGACATGTCTTCTTTAGCCACACTGAGATTAGATGAATCTGATGTTGTATTTATTTAAATGTCTATTTTTACAGTTTTTTATTATTATTATGAAAGAGAACTGACTTGTTTTTGTGTTGCAGCAGACAGGATGGAAAACATCACTGTTCCTTTTTATTTTAACCTCACCATGTTCGTGAACATCAGACACTATCGCTTCGTGGCCTTTACGTTCTGTGTGCTGCTGTACAGCTTTATCGTCTCTGCCAACCTGCTGCTGATCCTGGTGATCACACAGCACAGAGCGTTGCACCAGCCCATGTACATGTTCATCGCTCTGCTGTCTCTCAACTCCCTGTATGGCTCTACTGGTTTCTTCCCCAGGTTTCTCATGGACCTGCTGGCTGATGTTCATCTGATTTCACATCCTGCTTGTTTCACTCAGATTTATGTGATTTACACGTATGCTTCTAATGAGCTGACCATCCTCAGTGTCATGGCTTATGATCGATACGTGGCTGTTTGTCATCCTCTACACTATTACAGAAGAATCACTCCTAAAGCGGTGATGCTTTTGTCGGTGTTGGCTTGGATTTTCCCAGCCTTGATCCTTTCAGCAGTCATTTCCCTGTCTGCTCAGCTTCCTCTATGTGGAAACGAGATACAGAAAGTCTTCTGTGCCAACTGGAATGTGGTTAAGTTATCATGTGTTAGCACTGATGCAAATAATGTTTTAGGCATGTTTTTAACCATAACTACAGTTTTCCTTCCTTTTTTTTACGTCTTGTACACCTACTTACGAATTTTTGTTATTTGCTGGAAAAGATCAGCAGAGTTCAAAGGTAAAGTGCTGCAGAACTGCCTGCCACACCTCGTTTCCTTCGTCATTTATTCTATCACTGGCTTCTGTGACATCGCTTTGAGTCGTTCCAGGCTGGAAGACTTAAATCCCTTAGCTGCTGTGATTTTATCTCTGGAGTTTGTCGTTATTCCTCCTGTTTTAAATCCTCTTGTTTACGGACTTAAACTTCCGGATATCAGAAGACACATTTTTGGGTTGTTACTAGGGAATAAAAGGTGACCATTTCAGACAGACAAACAGAATTCATGGTATTGCTTTGATGTCCAGAACCTAAAATAGTGTGAATACTGTGTAAAATTAACTTATAAACGTTGTAGAAAAAATAAAGAAAAAAATTTTTAACACTTGAAAAAGTTTGGTTGTTCTCATTTAAGATTTTTCCCAACAAAAATATATTAAGTTAAGTTTTCTTGGTAATTATGTTTAAAAAATTACAGAAAGAAAATGATAATAGACGATACGGTTCATTTTAGGTTGTGCAATAACTTGTTCAAAATGCCACTGTGGCCGTCAGAGGATCATCTCTACGGGTAAACCTGTCATGCAGATGTTGTAAATCAGTAAATACAGACAGAGAAATTCTTTTGCAGGATAAAAAGACACTAAATCCAACTTTTAAAGTCCTGACAGGATGTTGGATTCCCTGTTGGGTCAACGTAAAACTCATGTAAATGTGACTTAATCTCCTTGTGGAAAATAAAAAGAGAACTAGCCTATTTATGATGGATAATGTCTCGGTGATAATCATGTTTACTCTGAAGGGTTTAGTGGCGCCACAGGCTCTGACTTTATTGCAGTACTGTATGAATTGGCTGGTAAATCCGATCATTAAGACGATCATGGATAAAAACCTCAATGAACCCATGTACATCTTCCTCTGTAACCTGTGCATCTATGGGACATCAGGTGTTTACCCAAAATTCCTCAATAATCTGTCAGCTACTAGTTTAATCTCTTCCTGGATGTTGTCTGCAGGGTTTTGTGTTGCATTCTTCAGCCTGATGGCGTAAAACAGATACGTGGCCATTTGTCGGCCTCTAGTGTATCACTCTGTAATGAGCAAACAAAGGGTGTGAGTTTAAGTGCTCATTCCCTTTTACCTGTTGCTTATGAGCTTGATAACATCAGTGAAATCATCTTTAAGGTTTTGTGGGTCATATATACCAAAGATCTACTACGACAACTGGTTAATTTCTACTCGTGTGTCCTCTAGCTCCGTAATCCGTGTCATTATTCCATTTTTAGTTTCAGTTTTATTCTGTCCATGTCGTATTTATTGTTTGCGGACGTGTGTGCCACATCTATTCTCTTTAAGTGTTGTCGCTGGATTGTTGCTTCCTGACATGGTGTACATGAGGTTTGGTTCAGAGTTATCGCAAAATGTTCAGAACTTTTTTGCGATTGAGTTTCTTCCCCTTCCACCGTTTTTCAACCAGTTTAAGAAAAAGAGTATTAAATTTGATATCTTTCAGAAGTTCCATGTTTTAAATTGAAGATATGAACAAGATGTTTCTCTGCTGAAGCGTCATTTTATGCCTGTGGCTTTGAAGGCCTTCAGTAGGTTTTATGTCTCTCTTTCATGAGTAAAATATCATTTCTGCTCCATTTTGTTCTGGTACATGTTGTATTTATCTATAAATACAGCTCACAGAAAATAAAGAAAAAAGTCAGACCTTTATAAACTATGAACCTCACTTTTATTTGAGTTGCTTTGCTCTTTTTTATTTCTTGTTGTGTGTAAAATAATGTTCCTGTAAAACTTTAAACGTATTTCTCTGTGCGAAGACTGTAATGTAATTCTGTTTAATTTAAAACAAAACAATGTTAAATGAACCAACATATAAGTCATTTTTCAAAGGTAAAATAAATGTTTAACAACAATTAGAAGACTATATACTTGGGATTTTTTCTATTAAATAAAAAAATTTTGTTAACATTTTGTTATGCCGATTTAAAGGGGACCTAGAATGTAAACCAACATGTTCCTTGTTGTTGTTGAATAAAGACAGCTTGGGTGGTCAACAGCAGCATGCCAAAAAGTCAAAGCCATGTGTGACCTACTTTTTATGTAAATTAGAAAGTTGAAAAAGGTGAGAAAAACTTCTGTTCTGAGAAAGCCTTCCTTAACACGTCATAAGGGGGAGCCACGCCTCCTCAAACCTGCATGTCTCCAGTGTCTGAGGCCGTCTGGGGAAACCAACCAATCAGCAAGCAGCTCATTATCATATTCATGTCCTGGCCGAGAGGGAGGGGCAAACAGCTCTTTTCACAGCAAGGCTGGTTTAGGGGGTTTAGAATGGCCTGTATCAGGGCTCCTGGGACAGATGAAAGCCTAAAGAACATTTCTGATGCTTTTTAGAGGTTCAAAGCTGTTTTAGATCGTTGATTAACTGCATTCTAGCTCCTCTTTAAATTTAAAACAAGCCACATGTCATATAGGTTATGTGGCTTGTTCTAAATCACCTTTTTTAATAAATGACTGAAAAATGTGTCCTTTTACCAATTGAAAACACACCCACACACACATGAACAGGTATAACACAATAAGTTTTTTAAACCATCACTTTTTTAAAACATACAGGAAAATCAA
Source organism: Aphyosemion australe (assembly GCA_006937985.1). Lineage (NCBI taxonomy): Eukaryota > Metazoa > Chordata > Actinopteri > Cyprinodontiformes > Nothobranchiidae > Aphyosemion > Aphyosemion australe. The sequence continues at coordinate 277,432 of SSNS01000027.1, forward strand.
AATCCTTTAAATCTCACCTGCTCTAAATAAACTTGGAAAAAACTCAGAAAAAACTATAGAATTACCTATATTAATCAAGCCTTGCTGTGTTTGCCTAACAGCTGATTTGTTTTACATTATTAAAAATATTAGAGTTTTATTTTATATTAATGCATCAAGTAAGAATCTAACAAACTCTCACTTTACCGAGCAGCTGCTAACACTCCTGTTTCTACTGGAGTGGTTCGTGCAGCAGAACATCAAAACCACAAAACTTCAAAATCCACAGTAGGTATCAGTCGGTGTTTGGATCAAAAGAAAAATTTAAAAGAAAAATTTCTTTGATGTTTGAGATCATACATTTGGTACTGATGTTTCCTAGCAACAAGGATACTTCACACTTGTGTTAAACGCTTTCAGGCTCGAGGAAAAAACCACAAAACAGCTTAATTCTTTCAGAGCTCCTTATTTATTTTCTTTTTAATCAACAACAATTATCATCTGGTTTGAAAATTTTTAATTATAATTTTTTTGTTTTCAATCAACACACTCTTGCCTTTGATAAAGTATCACAATGGTAACCTTTTAAATTAGCGGAGGGAATTTAATGCATTAATTACGATTAAATAATTAGAAAAAAATAACTCATTAAACATTTACTCCTTTGAGCCTGAGCATCCCCCCCAAAAAAGGCTATATATCAATAAATATCATCAAGCTGCACCTCTAACAAGACTGCAGATCCTGGGCTACAAGACCATATAAACATTTTTTACGTACTCCAAATACAACTAAAACTACAATTAAATAAATCATGATAAATTGCTCTTCATGAAGAAAAGAAAGGAAGAAAATGTTATGTTTCTTAGTTGGTAGAAAGCAGGCAGGCAGTAACTTTATCCATATGAACTTTATTACAGCAGGCGGGACAAGCACACACAGCATTCATCTTGTAACCCTCAGCAGAACTTCCCCTGAACTCTACACTACACCTCTATATATATTAGCAGTGCTCTGCTGCCATCTAGTGTTCAGTTCAGTACACAGCATTTACAATGTTCTATGTCTATTTACACTTCATCAATAACACATATAATAATATTTACACAGCCCAACAAATCCCACAATGGTTACCTTTATAATGAGACCAAAGTAATCAAATAGATCTTGTGGTTATATAAATATACTCTTTAACTCATTCACTGCCATTGACGACTATAGTCATCTTTTCTAATCCAACCGCTCACTGACATTGACGACTTTAGTCGTCAGTTGCATTTTTTTTACGGGGTGGGCGTCGGAACGAGCCCCCGCACCATGAGAGCAAACACCAAGTGTCTAAAGCGGATCTTCATTCGTGTATGTCACACATCACGTGATCAGAAAGCGGAAAATCAATGGATTACGAGTTAGTTTTGGGCCGCTGCTGTGAAAAAAACCATGCGCCAACCGGAAATGCTACTGCAACTCACGGTTCGGCAACAGATCATGAAAAAACGGATAACGCTAGAAATACGGCGATTATTCCTGATGTAAGAAGTGAGTCTACTCTTTCTTTTGGCAGTTTTGGCGTTTACATGATCATAGAGCACAATGTTCTGTGACTCTTCAAAAAACAGTAAATACGCTGGCAGTCAGGGGCTTTCTGATCAGAAAACGGCTGGCAGTGAATGAGTTAAAGTGTGGGTAAGTCATCTGTGCCTCACTAACATTATTTTTGATTTAAAAAAATTGCTTGGGTGCACAGTGTCTTGAATGATTAAAATGTGATTAATCAAGATTAATTATTTACAAAGCCTCAAATTAATTAGATTACCGTAATTTTTTAGAGTCCCACCCCTAATTTAAATGCCACACCAAAATCATTTAAAGCTGTGGTCCGTAACGTGACGTGGCCAAAGAGAGGAGGTGGAGATTTTGAAATTTAAAGCAGGATCAAGACAGCTAATACAAAAGTCTGATGTAATGCAGGGCTGAACGCTACACCAATCACTTAGCTCCAATTTACAAAAGATAAATCCCATTCCGTTCCCCTCCCTCCTCGTCCACAGTTTGCTTGAACTTTACAGGCCGACATTAATTCAATGTAGGTTGAGTCAGCATTCGAGCTAGTGCAAGCCAAATGAAGGAATGAGGCTTTCTAGGCCATGTTTTCACCCAAAGGTTCACTACTGAAGCTTCATTTGGCGCTTTGTTCATTCAATCTTATAAAGTGACACCTGCTGGTGGAGTTGAAACATGACAGCCAAGTCATCATAATAGCAAACATAGTTTCTAACTTCAGCAATAAAAAAGTGAATTATGACTCTGCTGTCCCTTTGAATGCAGCTAAGTGTGGTTTGTGCTTGTGTTCACATCATGGGCTCATTCACTGAAGGAAATAAGATTGGTTTCAAAAGTACGGGGTTACACAAATGACATTAATGGAGGGCACGAAGCTCCCTCCATCCCCTACGTAAATTCTACTCAACAGTCGAAAATGTCTCATGGCAAGTCTTGCAGAAGGACTTATAAACTATAACTTCGGTATTTTTTTATTGCTCCATTGCAAACATCCGGCTTCTTCCAGCGTCACCCCGTAGTGCATGCTGGGTACTGAGTCGCATTCTCATTGATTGATAGTTCCCACCATAGACATAAAGAAAATAACGTTTAAAATAAAAATACTCACATCATCAGGCTGAAGTTGTGGCTGGGAGGTTAAAGTTTCTGGGGCATCTTGAGTGGTCACAGACAGGATCTCTTCAGCTCTTCTGGAGGTAGATGTAGTCCTGCGCTTTGTCTGGCAAAAATGAAGAAGCATAACATTTCAAAATAATATCTCAAGGGCAATCTGGGTTCGTTATTGAATTGATCAAAATAAATTAATTTTTGAGAAACAACATCAAGACAAAGTATGCAGGGATAAGTATTACACTGTGCCTGTGATTGATAAAATAATATGATACACTTACTCTTGGAGGTGAACTGGGAAGCTGAAGATGGATGGAATAAACTCCAACTCTGAGTTTCACAGTCTGACTGCTTCTATCAACAGCATCTAGCATAAATGCTCACTGCAAAGCACAAATGAATCGGCTGCAGGAAGCCTTCTCTCTTCCTCACATCTTTTTTGGGAAAACTTCAAAACAAAATTGGGAGATTTTACACAATGATATTGCACAAACAAGGTCAATCTTATATTCTTCATTTTTTCCCTACTATTTTATTCCTATTTTTCTATCTTCATCCATGGCAAACAGGTCGTAGGTGAGGGATCAGACAAAGTGCAGCCCAAAGACCCCTTATGATGAAAAATATAAATGGAAACAGTGCTCCCTCGCACGAACGCAGGTCACCAGGGCCCCCCTCTGGAACCAGGCCTGGAGGTGGGGCATGATGGCTAGTGCCTGGTGGCCAGGCTTTCACCCATGTAGCCTGGCAGGGCAAAGCCTGACGAGGAGACGTGGGTCCCCCTTCCCATGGGCTCACCACTCGTGGGAGGGGCCAAAGGGGTTGGGTGAATTGTGTGATGGGTGATACCTGAAGGCGGGGATCTTGGCAGTCTGATCCTCGGCTACAGAAGCTGGCTCTTGGCATGTGGAATGTCACCTCTCTGGTGGGGAAAGAGCCTGAGTTGGTGTGTGAAGTTGAGAGGTTCCAACTAGATATAGTCTGACTCATCTCGATGCATGGCTCTGGCTCCGGAACCAGTTTCCTTGAGAGGGGTTGGACTCTCTACCACTCAGGAGTTGCCCCCACTGAGAGGTGCCGAGCAGGGGTGGGCATACTAGCTGTCCCCCATCTTGGTGCCTGTGCGTTGGGGTTTACCCCGGTGAACGAGAGGGTAGCGTCCCTCTGCCTATGTGTGGGGGGACAGGTGCTGACTGTGCTTATGCACCAAACTGCAGGTCAGACTACCCACCCTTTTTGGAGTCCTTGGAGGGGGTGCTGGAGAGCGCTCCTTCTGTTGACTTCCTCATTCTGCTGGGGGAATTTAACACTCGCGTGGGCAACAACAGTGAGACCTGGAGGGGTGTGGTTGGGAGGAACGGCCCCCCTGATCTAAATAAGCAGTATTTTGTTGTTGGACTTCTGCGTTCGTCATGGATTGTCCATAATGAATGTTTAGGCATAAAAGTGTCCATATGTGCTCTTGGCACCAGGATACCTTAGGCCACAGCTCGATGATTGACTTTGTTGTCGTCTCATCTGATATGCGGCCTCTTGTCTTGGACACTCAGGTTAAGAGAGAGGCAGAGCTGTCAACTGACCACTACCTGGTGGTGAGTTGGCTTTGATGGTGGAGGAGGATGCCAGTCAGACCTGGCAGGCCCAAACATATTGTGAGGGTCTGTGGAGCAAGACTTCCATACGGCTTCTGGTCCACCATCCAGCACCTCAGGAGGGGAAAGCAGTGCGCGACCAACATTGTTTAGAGTGGGGACGGTGTGCTGCTGACCTTGACATGGGAAGTTGTGGATCGGTGGGCGGAGTACTTTGAAAATCTCCTCAATACCACCAGCACGTCTTCCAGTGAGGAAGCAGAGTCCATGGACTTTGGGTTGGGCTCTCCAAACTCTGCTGCTGAGGTCACTGAGGTGGTCAAAAAGCTCCTCGGTGGCAAGGCTCCAGGAGTGGATGAGATCTAACCCAGAGTTCCTTAGGGCTCTGGATGCTGTGGGGCTGTGTTGGTTGATGCGGCTCTGCGGTATCAAGTGGACATCAAGGGCAGTTCCACTGGATTGGCAGACCGAGGTGGTATTTAAAAAGAGGGACTGCAGGGTATGTTCCAACTACAGGGGGATCACACACCTGAGTGTCCCTGGTAATGTCTATTCAGGGGTCCTGGAGAGGAGGGTCCGTCGAATAGTCAAACTTCGGATTCAGGAGGAGCAATGTGGTTTTCGTCCTGGTCGTGGAACACTGGACCAGCTCTACCCTTGGGGGGGGGGGGGGGGGGGGGGGGGGGGGGGGGGGGGGGTCCTGGAGGGCATGTGGATGTTCGCCCAACCAATCTACATGTGTTTTGTGAATTTGGAGAAGGTGTTTGACCTTGTCCCTTATGGTACCCCTTAGTATGGGGTACCAGACCGCTTTATACGGGCTGTTAGGCCCCTGTATGACTGGTGTCACAGCGTAGTCCGCATTGTCAGCAGTAAGTCGGGTTCATTCCCGGTGAGAGTTGGACTCCGCCAAGGATGCACTTTGTCAATGATTCTGTTCATAACTTTTATGGACAGGATTTCTAGGTGCAGCCAAGGTGTTGAGGGGATCCGTTTTGGTGGCCTAAGGATCAGGTCTCTGCTTTTTCCAGATGATGTGGTCCTGTTGGCTTCATCAGAACATGATCTCTGGCTTTCGCTGGAGCAGTTTGCAGCCTAGTGTGAAGCAGCTGGGATGAGAATCAGCTCCTCTAAATCCGAGACCATGGTCTTGAATCATAAAAGCGTAGAATGCCTTCTCTAGGTCAGGGACGAGGTCCTGCCCCAAGTGGAGGAGTTTAAGTATCTCTAGGTCTTATTCACAAGTGAGGGAAAGATGGAGCGCGAAATCGATTGGCAGATTGGTGCTGCATCTCAGTGGCGGCTCGTCCATAGGGGGCGCTAGGGCGCCGCCCCACCAGTCTCACAGGAAGAGGAAGAAGAAGAGAGGAATCACAAAATGTATTTAAAAAAACATCAAATTTAAACTAAACGATCTATCCACCTTATGGGCTGTAAGTGCTGTGTGTAATCTGCATTTAATTGTAGTTTAATAAAGTTAATACTTTTAACACGGCCGAAACGTCGACGTACTTCCTGTCACATGTCCTCTCGCGGGCACAGCAATCTTTACCATTGACTTAATACGGGCTAACTGACGCATGCGCGCTGGATCCCCAACGACAAGGAATAGGAGAACTTTTGGGCGCATAGTGTTGCGATCGCAAGCACATGGGGGGAGTCTGCTCAGATCAGGAGGAGGATGCTGATTGGTCAGTTCACCCAGCCCAGACAGAACCGGAAATTTCTCCACAGGCTAGTTCACCGTCCTTTGTTGTTGTGGGGCTGCTGCTAACGTTGACTATGGAGAAAACTAGTAGTTTCATCTTTTTATCATTGGATTCTACGAACCAAGTGGATTTTTTACTATAAGATGGATTATTTTGACCAGCAAGGTAAGACAGAATTTAGCTTTTGACTTCATGAAAATAGCTTTGTTTTGCTTTCATTTAGCAGTCATTGGGTGGTGTTGAAGTAGAAAACGTGGATTCTATCATTTAAAAAGAGCCTCTTCCTGTTTAGTGTGTGTGAGGTTTGCATATATTGGTGAATATGAAGCATGTTTTTGGAACAACTTTGTAGCTAAGTGCTCCTGGACCGGTCCGTAGATTTCAAATTGTGTGACGCATAAGAATGGTAATTTGGCGTTCCCTAGTAGTGATATGTGGTTAGCGCATCTGAAAAACTGACCTGCAAAATGAAGAAAAAAACGACCGTTTATATAGCGCCTCTCAAGATAAAAACCATTCACAAGAACTAACATAAAAAAAATAAAATAAAAAATGCGCCCCACCCAAAAAAAAATTCACCAGCCGCCACTGCTGCATCTGCAGTGATGTGGGCGTTGTACCGGTCTGTTGTGGTGAAGAGAGAGCTAAGCCAGAAGGCAAAGCTCTCATTATACCGGTCGATCTACGTTCCAACCTTCACTTATGCTCACAAGCTTTGGGTAGTGACCGAAAGAATGAGATCACGGATACAAGCGGCTCAAATGAGTTTTCTTCGTAGGGTGGCCGGGCTCTCCCTTAGAGATAGGGAAGCTCGGTCATCTGGGAGGGGCTTGGAGTAGACCCGCTTCTCCTCCACATTGAGAGGAGCCAGTTGAGGTGGCTCGGGCATCTGGTTAGGATGCCTCCTGGATGCCTCCCTGGTGAGGTTTTCCGGGCACATCCAACTGGGAGGAGACCTAAAAGAAGACCCAGGACAACCTGGAGGGACTGTTTCTTGGCTGGCCAGGGAACCTTGGGATCCCCCTGGAGGAGCTGGCCCAAGTGGCTGGGGAGAGGGAAGTCTGGGTCTTTCTGCTTAGGCTGCTGCCCCCGCGACCCAACCACGGATAAGCAGACGAAAATGGATGGATAGCTATATTTACAAAACACAAACAATAACATGCTCAAACTTACTTGTGAAAAGTAATCCCCTGGGCCATAGTCTCAACAGTCCACCAATTTTAACAAAAATACGCCGTACAGCCGATGAGAGACCGGTCCAAGATGGCGGCCGCATTCCCTGCACTCGAGCAGCCAATGAGGTGTCTAGTCTTAGGGCTCCCTCTGGTGGATATGCAAATCTATTGATCAATGCTCTAGGCTTCGTAAATGATTCGTTTTGCTGTAGCGGCCAGGGGAGGGACTTAAGTGAATAATAATGAAAAAATACATAATGTTATATCACAGAAGAAGGGCAGATAGTCACATTTAAACATTTTTAAGTTACTCAAAAATTATAAATTACATATCCCAGCTTTTAAATCCAGTTCTTGACCCAAAACACACATAACTTAAAATCAAATGAAACCAAACGGGCTAAAGGAATCTAACCTTTTTGTGTATAATTTTACTCAATTAAAAGCCCTGCAAAACATTTGAAAATTTACTATATAAATGGCATGCAGTTTTTTTAGATTCAAAGCAGAAAAAAAGTCTAAATTAAATTTTATTAAGACTCTGATTGGCTCCATGAATCAGTAAACAGAGTCTGAGCAGGTATTAACAGGTGATGTAAGCAGAAGAGAGTCAGAGTGAGTGAAACGCTCCACTCTAGACTGAACCATGTCGTAACGCTTCACGGGAAGCATCAGACGCTCTGAATGTTGGAACTCTCCTCTCTGATCATGGAAAATGTTTCTGTAGTCAGAATTTTCACCCTGGCAGGGATAAACGAGACGATGGACTACAGGATCACCATCTTCTCGCTCACTCTGATTTACTACTGTGTGATTTTGTTCCTGAATTTCTCCCTGGTTTTTATCATTGTCTTTGATGAGAACCTGCATGAACCCATGTACATTTTACTCTGCAACGTTTGCATTAATGACATTTACGGCACCACAGGTTTCTACCCTAAATTCCTTTTTGATTTATTGTCATTTTCACAGGAAATCTCCTATGAAGGTTGTTTGCTGCAGGCGTTTGTTATGTATTCATATGCGTGCTGTGACCTGTCCATCCTGGCGGTCATGGCCTATGACCGATATCTGGCCATATGTCACCCGCTGCACTACCACTCCTCCATGACGAGGAGGAAGCTCTCCCAGCTGATCACTTTCTCCTGGCTGACTCCTTTCTGTGTTTTGTCCGTCAGTATTCTGCTCACATCCAGACTGCAGCTGTGCAGCTCAAAGATTAAGAGACTGTTCTGTGTGAACTGGATCATTGTTCAGCTCGCTTGCCCACACAGCAACACCCTTTCAAACACGATAATTTCATATGCAACAATATTCATGTATGTGTCTCATGGCTTTTTCATCGTTTGGACGTACATGCATCTTGTTAAAACATGTACGAGGTCCAAAAATGACAGGGTGAAGTTTATGCAGACATGCGTGCCTCATTTGGTGTCTTTGGTGACGTTCTTGGCTGTGATTCTTTTTGATTTGATGTACATGAGGTTTGGCTCCACAGATTTACCTCAAAGCCTCCAGAACTTCATCGCTTTGGAGTTCCTACTCTTTCCTCCGCTGATGAACCCTCTGATTTATGGATTCAAACTGACCAAAATACGAAACAAAATCCTGAGTTTAGTTCATGTTTGACATCCTGCTTTAGTAAATTCATGCTCTATTGATCCTGACCAGAACAGTGATTTGTTTCCAGAACAGTGATTTGTTTTCAAGGATTTGTTTTTTTGATGCTGGTTTTGTTAAACATTTATTTAGCTGGTTTTGTAAAAAAAATCCGAGAAAAAGTTTGTTAAACTGCAAGAAAAAACAAGAAATTATACCAAATATCAGGAATTGAAGGACCAAGCTGGACTTTTTTAGCTGTTTGCATTGAAACGAAAACCCAAATATCAGGTCATGTAAACGTGTATCGGGATAATCCTTTCAAAAGGTGCGCTCTGCACATGTTCTATTCGCAAGGAATCTTGGTCTTTTGAGTAGATCAACTTCTTGTATGCTGAAAGTGAATATGTAGACTTCAACATGGCGAGACGCAGCACACCACAGAGTAGTGTCAACAAGTGCTGCTGGTGGGTCAGTAACAGCACCAATGCGCAAATAAAGGTGACCACTATTAGTGCCGAACTATCCATTATCTGCGTGCTGCTGCTGTTGTTGTCTCTGGATACAGGAAGAAAAACAGGAAATGACATATTGCGTCTTAACGTAGCCCGTACATCCTGGTCCTGACGCTATCTAATCGGGATATTAGAAGTGCCATGTATACAGGGGTAACTCTCTCTACTTATGTAAACGGGTTATTCCGAATTTTTCAGAAACCCGAATACTGGCTGCATGTAAATGTATTCAGTGATCCAGGTTCTGTTGGAGGTTTCTTGTTAAAGGGGAGTTTTCCTCTCCACTGTCGCTACATGCTTGCTTAGTATGAGGGATTGCTGTAAAGTCAGCAAGCCAGTGACTCGATGCAATTTGCTGTGTTTTCTTACATGGAAAACTTTTAACTAATTGGAATACTGAACTAAAATCTGAATATTTCAGATCAAGCAGCCAGGATTTCTTTTTTCTCTCTGTTCAGAGTAAAATGTGCAGCTTATAAACACCAGAGTTTCATGCAACAATCTTTTTCTGCTCTGCAACACAAAATACGATGAGTGTGATTTTTAATATAGATGCTGTGAATAATCATTGTGGAATTAAATCTGCTCATAAGAAGTATATTTGTGGCTATAGCTTTTTTATTAGTCATTAAACAAATACAAATTGTGGGAATTTCTTCATCTGTCTGTGAACTTTTATTATATTTACAAAACAAAATTGTATATTTTTAGTTTTAATTTGAATTTTTAAATATATTTTAAGAACCTAGCCCAGAAGATTGAGAGTATATCGTATAAAATGTCCTTTAAAACATCTAGATGGTCACTTTACCTGCAATTGAGTCAACTAGTTGGTTTTCTATTGAATTTTTTTGGCTAAACAATTTTTCACTTTTTTGAGGTGAACTAATAAATCCATTCTGCAAGTGAGCCACTTTTTTGTGAAACAATGCCAACAAAATAAATATAAAAGTACATCAAATTGAACTCAATAATTCACCAGCAGGTATGATCCATTGAGGGCAGAGGGAGAAGACTGTCAGAGGCAGGTTGGGTTACTAAATGTGAAGAAAACATTGAATCACTGGAATGCTGGACAGGAACTCAGACACTTTAATGATTGTGCTGAAAAGTAGAGCAGGTTATATGAGCCAGACACAGGTGGCAATAATCAGCTGATTGCAGAGGCTCAGCTGAGCCTCACTGGTGAAGATGAGACTGAGAATGTGGAGGAACAATAGAATGTGGCAGAACTCGAATTAATCATGACATGTAGAGCTGATTCTCATCCTATAAATTAAAACTAAACTGTGACAGAGAGGCAGATTTTTGTCCAATGTTGCCAATTCGCTCTTTAACCCAAAACTTCCACACCAAAACTAAGAAATGACATTTTTTTAAATTAGAGATGCATTGATAACTGATTTTGTCAAACCGAGTACTAGTACTTTCATTTGAGTACTCGCTTACACAGAGTACGATATGAGTACTAATAAATGTCATTGAACGTCTTAAAATACAAACCACATAAAAAGAGAAAGCTACTACTGACGATGTACGATAGCAGGCTGAACAAACCACTTAAAGCTGCAATAGCAAATGAGCTTAAAACATTTTTATGGCTCTTAACGTTCTAACATAATATAGCTATATTGTGAAGATTAAAAAAATAAAAGCGAAAAAAATTAATTAAGTGGTTCTGTCACATTTGTCTAAAAACCTACACCAATAACACATTTCGGATCGAAAGCACCTATTGGACCATCCGGTCGTTGCTCTCGCCAAACTGCCGCACTTCTACACTTCTGCACTTTCCTGGGTCCTCCATTCATTACGCACTTGCGTATTTAGCAACAGAACACCACTGGTGTGAAAGGTTTGCAGCGCAATATCAGAGAAGGAGAAACAGCCGGCTGCTACCACTTCAACTTTAGTCCCAAGAAGAAAAACATCATTTGAAGTCACAGACAACAAAAGACATTTGGACCTAGCGCGCTCTTGTTTCCTCTGGAAATGTGGGTTCTGGCGGACGCCGATCCAGGGGCGATACCCGAGTGGAGGGGTGAGTGTTCCGTGACCGTGTTTGCGTTCAAAACCTAACTTGTTTGCAGATTTGTTATAACAGCTTTAATGGAAGCGTAACTTTCAGTTTCTCAGCCATAGTTTTATGTTTGTACAGGTCAACAGGGGTGGACTGGGGTGACAATTTGGCCCTGGCATTGCTCCGTCAGAGCAGGGGGGCTTGCGGAACTTACTCCATCTTGCCAGCCATCAGAGTGGAGGGGGCGGTTAAGCCTATTTTATACTTGTCCGTCGGCGTCAGTACGGAGTTGGACTGGCCCACATTGGGTAAGCGGCCTACTGAGGTAAGTGGCCCTTCTGGACGATGCCAGATATGCCTGATGGCCAGTTCACCCCTGCAGGTCAATGATCCTGGTAATGTTTTCCTTAGTAAAAGGATTTATTTGCTTTCTTCTTGAATATCGGTGAGTGGCATTGCATATGAAATCACGTTTTCAGTATGAGGACAACTTGCATGTCATACATACCAAGCAGCATGCAACATAAACAACAGAGAAGAAGAGAGACATGTTTTTTCTAGCTGGAAAAAAAGTCAATCTTTTGAGTTTGAGTCAGTGATGTTGTTTGTGTGTGTTTCTGTTCACAAACTTGTTCTTTCCAGTCTACATATTTTAACTCACTTTCAGCCCCTTTATATTTAGGCACCCAAGGTACACCGGGAAAAACTGGCATCATCATGACTTTTTCTGGATTTTGGGTCTGAGTGCTGCCCCCTGCTTGGATCCTGCCAACAATGCCAATATAAAAAAGGAAACATTTTTACTGATTGGCTTAATGAACTGAACTGTATTGGAATGTTTACTTTGTGAAGTGCCTTGAGACGACTCTTGTCGTGATTTGGCGCTATATAAATAAACTGAATTGAATTGAAATTGAAATCTGTCACCAATCACAAAGGTTTGTCCAGCATTGAAAACCAGTCAGCTTTGGTTAAACATGTAAGGGTCTCCTCGATTCAGGACAACAGGTGCAGCCCAGGGATTCTTACTCTCACAAATAACACCTTTATTCAGCATATATGCTAAAAGGGCCTTCATTTCCTTGTACATCAAAAGGGGCAATGGTCAATACCTCTCCTTGATGGGTGCTGCATTACCTGTGCGTATGCTGTGCTGGACCAAGTCTGTTCGGCCAAAGTCTTCCTCATCCACAGCAAATACCTTTGTCCACTTCTGCAGCAAGGCCTGGAACTCCAACTTCTGCTGTGGGAGTAAATCCACACAAGTCAAGAGTCTGCTCACCTCTTTAACGCTGCTTGGTTCTTCCAGGTTCATGGCATCCATGACACCAACTTCAACCACACCATCAGGTCCCACAGTCAGACTGAGGTCACCATGACCCTGGATGTTGGTCTCCTCCACCTGCTGAAGTCTGCCAAGTTCTCATAGTGCCCTATTTTATAGGATACGGATAAGGATTACAGATTCTCATAGGAAGCTGCCCCCTACTAATGACTGACAAGGTTCTGGCTTCCCCCAATGTTCTTTTCTGGGCACCGGCTCCACCAACAGCAAGCTGTCCCATGACCTCATGCCCTGACAAACCCGGCCCCAAATCGTCATTTCACAATTGGGAGGTACCTATACCTTAGTTGCAGCGATCTTCTGGCAGACAGCAAATGCCTCTTCCCAGGCCTGTTGAGACATCCCTTTAACCAAAAATGCATTTCTGTTGATATTGAACCAAAGCTTGTTAGCTAAGTACTCACCAGTCAGAGGGGTGAGTCTGAGACACGAGGGACATCTTATACTCGAAGATTTGTTTTATATTTATATGTCAGCTGACAGTATTTGGAATATATGATAAAGTTTCAGCTTTAGTAAATTCATGCTCTATTGATCCTGACCAGAACAGTGATTCAGCACGATATCACAAGAAAATTTAGTATTTGTTTTTTAATGCTGGTTTTGTTAAACATTTATTTTGTTGGTTTTGTAAGAAATCTGAGAAAAAAGTTTGTTAAACTGCAAGTAAAAACAGGAAATTGTACCAAGCATTGGTAGTTCAAGGACCAAGCTGGACATTTTTAGCTGTTTGCATTGAAATAAAAACACAATTTGATGCATATTACTATATCTAAAAGCCTGGTGCAACTGCCAAATTTAATTTAAATGTACATTTATGTGTCTGAAAAGCATCTCCCTAATAAATGCTATAAAACATAAATGTCAGCTGACATTTCTTTAAATTTAAAGTTTTATCATATTTAATATGCCATCAGTTTATTGATGGCACGGTTTTCTTTTACCCAAAGTCATACGGTTCAATCAGTGAGTGATACAATGTTAATAACCCAGAAGTATTCAGTAGAAACTTGACTTTATATAATACAGCTGTGGCTTTGGCAATTTTCCCTTTTATATAATTTATATGTGACTTCCAAGTAAGATTCTCATCGAACATGACGCCCAAAAATTTCGTTTCTTTAACTTTATGAATTTCCATTCCGTCTATTTTTAAAGATACTTCTGTATTTTGTTTGTTAGTAAACAATATAAAGTTTGTCTTGTTCAGGTTCAGTGACAGTCTATTTATATCAAACCAATTTTTAACTTTAATTAATTCACTATTAATCACTTGAGTTAAGTCATGTATATTTGATCCTGAACAAAAAAATGTAGCATCATCTGCAAACAGAACTGTACCAAGTAGTCTGGATACATTGATAAGGTCATTGATAAACAATATGAACAATTTAGGTCCGAGAACCGACCCTTGTGGCACTCCACAGCTAATGTCACTAAGTTTAGATCTAGCATCATTTATCTGAACAAACTGTTTCCTATTTTCCAAATAACTTTTAACCCATTGATGAGCCACACCTCTTATTCCATATTGATGTAATTTCTGAAGTAACCTCGAATGATCAATGACATCGAATGCTTTCTTTAAGTCAAAGAAAATACTAATGAAGTACTTTTTATTGTCAATTGCTGTTGATATTTTATCTGTTAAATCCATTAATGCCATTGCTGTTGAGTGTTTGGTCCTAAATCCATACTGTTCATGATTTAAAATATTGTTTTCTTCGATGAATTTATCCAACCTTGAAACAAACACTTTTTCTAATATTTTGGAAAACTGTGACACTGGCCTGTAGTTAGTGAAACTGTGTTTATCACCACTCTTAAATAATGGAACCACTTTAGCAGTTTTCATTGAATCAGGGAAGATTCCTGTAGACAGTGACAGATTACAGATGTAAGTGAATGGTTCAATAACAGAGTCAATTATAATTTTTACAGTCATCATGTCCAATTCCTCATAATCAGTTGATCGTTTGTTTCCACAGTTTTTTACAATATTTCTTATTTCTTCTTTTTCTACTTTGTCAAGGAAAATACTATTGACATTACCAGTTACTGTGTTCAATTTATCTTCTATTATTGGTTTGCTATCTACCAGCCTCTTCCCTACATTTACAAAAAATTCATTGAATTCATTGGAGATTTCTTTAACATCATAAATGTCTTTATTATCCTTGACAAAGTAGTTTGGGAGTCTTGACTTAGTAATATTTCTATTAGTCACCTTATTTATTATTCCCCAAGTAGCTTTTGTGCTGTCTTTATTCTTATTCAATAATTCACCATAGTAATTTTTTTTCTGTTTCCTAATTATTGTTACTAATTTATTTTTATATTTTTTATATCTATCTTCTGCTTCTTTTGTTTGTGACTTTAAGAAACTCCTATACAAATGATTTTTTTTAGCACAAGCATTTTTGATTCCTTTAGTCATCCATGGTTGTTTTTCCCTTTTTCCAGTTATTTTGATTAACTTACAACTATTATTAAAAGATTTCATTATTATTTTCATGAAGGATGTATATGCAGTGTTGACATCATTAACATAGACTTCATTCCAGTTCTGCTTTTTAAGATCTTTATTTAGTGCCTCCAGGGTTTTAACTGATTTATTTCTTTTAAAATTTAAAGTATTATTATGCTTTATGTAGTGTTTGTATTTAGATACTACAAAAACAGGTTAATGATCACTGATATCTGTCATCAATATCCCAGTATTAATAACATCCTCCTTTTTATTAGTGAATATATTATCAATTACTGTCGCACTTTGGGATGTGATCCTGGTTGGTTTGTTTATCAAGGGGAATAAATTTAAACTATACATTAAATCAACAAAATCACTTGATGTTCTCTGTCCAGCAGCAGCAGTCATTAGCAAGTCCGCCACTGGCGCCCTGTACTTTTTACAGACGAGAGCAGGTTCACCCTGAGCACCTGTGATAGACGTGAAAGCGTCTGGAGAAGACAAGGAGAACGTTATGCTGCCTGCAACGTCGTTCAACATGACAGGTTTGGTGGTGGGTCAGTGATGGTCTGGGGAGGCATATCCATGGAGGGACGCACAGACCTCTACTGCCTAGGAAATGGTGCTCTGACTGCCATAAGGTATCCAGATGAAATCCTTGAACCCTTTGTCAGACCCTACGCTGATGCAGTAGGTCCTGGTTTTCTCCTAATGCACGACAATGCCCGGCCTCATGTGGCAAGAGTATGCAGG
>SSNS01000027.1:293308-322036 GCA_006937985.1 Aphyosemion australe
CCCTCGTAAGTCCACCTTGCCACAATTGGCGTTGTTGGCAGGATCCATGTAGAACTGTGAAGTTGGTCCATGGATGTGGAATTTGTGGCACCCTGCGCGGGAGCACGGGACGTGCTTGTGGAAAGAGGGGGGAAGATGTGACAGTGTGAGTGTCCTGTCACTGGATCCCGATTGATCGTGCGCCCTGGCTACTTGGCCACGGGGATATCCCTTTGGCTGACTGGTTAGCGCGCGTGACTCTCACCCGGGAGTCTGGGGTTCAAGACCCGCCCGGGCCCTCGTAAGTCCACCTTGCCACACAGGCAGTACCTGGAGGATGAAGGAATTGAAACAATTGAATGGCCTTCACGATCCCCTGACTTAAACCCAATAGAACATCTGTGGGACATTATGTTTCGGTCCATTAGGCGGCGCCAGGTTGCTCCTCAGACTGTACAAGAGCTCAGGGATGCCCTCACACAGATCTGGGAGGAAATGCCACAAGACACCATCCGTTGTCTCATTAGGAGCATGCCCCGACGTTGTCAAGCATGCACACAAGCTCGTGGGGGCCACACAAGATACTGAAAAGCATTTTGAGTTGCAGAAATTAAGTTTTTGAAATAATGGACTAGCCTGCCACATCTTCATTTCACTCTGATTTTAGGGTGTCTACACAATTGAGCCCTCTGTAGGCTGAACACTTTTATTTCCATTAAAAGACTTGGCATCCTTTTGTTCCTAAGACATTGCCCTGTCGTTATTTGTATAGATATCCAACTTCATATTGAGATCTGATGTATCTAATGTGTTTCTTTAAAGTGTTCCTTTCATTTTCGTGAGCAGTGTGTATATATATTTATATATATATATATATAGTTTTTTTGTTTTATTTTCTATTTAAAAATGGAGGAAACGATATCCGATTCTACTGCTCTTTCTCCCGAAGTCATTAACTCAAAAAGTACCGGAGACCTTGGTGCAGGGGCGCAACTACCTACCTTTGGAGTAGGGATGGAGAGATTCACCGATCTGAGCCGGTGGTTCGTTCATGACGTTAGCGATGCGACTGCACCGGTAGCTTCAGTGCGCACCGGTTATAACTGACGGCTGTATCGCAATGTATCTTCCCGTACGTGCCTCTCATCGGTTAAAACCATGCTTACATCGATTACTTCATTGTTTTCCTGCTATGTCCTCGTTTTTTGAGGCGCATTGAACGCACCGTCCTTCTCTTTTAGCGGAGGCCAGGTGGTGCGCAGCCGCAGTTAGAAAAACCATTGTGGGACAATATTAACCGACGTACGTGCTTCCTGTCTTGTCAAAATAAAACTTTCTAAAGTCCGTGTGACCGGTTTCTGCAGCAGCGTATTCTTCCGAGCATTCTTTTTGATCTACACAACTAAAGCTTTGTGTGAGGTAATTTAAGATAATTCCTTATTATTGTAACATTTGTGCAGAACTAAACAACAGACAGAATGACATTTTAGTTCAGAGAAGTTCAATAAACAGCTGAGAGGAACTCACATCTCAGCCTGGACCTTTCTCTTAAAGGAACAGTAACATTAGGCTACAACAGCTTTTAGTATTGCCACATATGGATCATTACCATATTTAGAAGTGTTTTCAAATTTTTACTGTTTCATAATAATTCCAAATAATTGAAAAATGATGAACTCTAATAATTTTCTGATTCGGTTGGTTTATTTTTCTGTCTAAACCTAGTGTCAACCCCCTTATTTCAAGTATTGTAGCAATAATGTTATGTATAATATGTAAAATATCACTGATGAAGTGCATTGTCTTTTAATGTTGAATTTATTGATTAATCAAAAACAATAGAGGATCAAATACACGCTTCACAGAGGAGAGGGAAAATCATTTTGATATTTAAAAATCAGATGTGGGCTGGAAAATCTTTTTAATGTGTTGAATCGTTTAAAATAGCATCATGAAATGTATCGAATCGAAAATCGTTTTCAAATCATTAAAGAATCATCAGCAGGGATGAATCGTATCGAATCGTATCACCAGAGGGTTTACCGTATCGTTAATGTATCGTATCGCCAGTAGCGTATCGAGATACGTATCGAATCGGCCTCAGTGGTGGAGATTCACATCCCTACTTTGGAGGGGTATGCAGATACAAAATGGGCGCCCCCACCCCCCCCCCCCAGCTATTATACCCTACCACAAAGGGTGCACCAGCACCAAAAAGCAGACATGAAAAAAAGGTCAGGGAAGATAAGTCTCAGTAGGGGGTGCGGGGGCATGCCCCTGGAAGAAAATTTTGGACATTTTATATATAAACGCATCAGTCTGGTGCATTTTGAGAAAAAAGTAGAGTTACAGACTGGTGCATGTACACATAGCATTATAATGATATAGTTGAGTTAACAGAGTTATCCTGTCCTTTCTTTAATCCATTGTGAACACCGACTACAGCAAAATCCAGTGATGCATCTGCTCAGTACCACATGAACTGATGTCACCAAAAGAACCAATCAGCTGGCAGAGCTCACTGCTGAATGTGTGAGTGTGCAGAACTTACAAAAGTTCACAACGCTCACGACAATTTAAGGAATCAAGCTGCAGGGCTTTAGGCCCAGGGCAGAGTTTTATGACTCAGATCGACCCACCTTAGATCCTGACCTGTTATTATTATCACGTATCCTTTACACCAATCAGAATATTCTGTTCAGATGTTCACATCCACACCTTAAAAATGAAATGAAATCATTATTAAAATTAAAAATGATTAATATTCCTTTTTCATGAAAAGATTAGTTGTCTGTGAACACCTTTATATTATTATTGTCCAGCTGAAGCAGACATTTGCTTATTTCTAACAGAGCTGAGCTGATGTGGGAGAAAATATTCAGGCTAATTTCATCTTATTTTCTATCACCTGTGTGTTTGGTGTATTTATTAACCTACTATTAACTATAAAATGATAAATAACAGGTCACTATATCATGTGGGCATAGAAAGTGTTTGTAATGAACTAAAGCTTGTTCAGCAGCTCACCTGTTCCTTCCACACTGAGAAATCCTCTCATCAGCAGCAGGTGATCAACAGACTGAACACCGGACCAAAAAAAACAAAAAGACACCGACCTCAGACCGGCCCGCCGGGCCCGGGAGTTTCCCCGGTGGGGGCCTGATTACTCCCGCCGTCCCCGTTAGACAGGAGCTGCTTATCACGTAACGTTACTCTCACGATGACACCAGAGCTTGGCTCCGCTGGAGCTTATTAGCGCGACTAGATTCTACAACGTTTTCATGAATAAACACACAGCTTAATAGATCTGTGGCTTGTGTAGAAAACCGTCCACACCTCCAACCGCGCTCCAGCGCGTAGTGGGAGCGCGCGCGCTGGAGCGCTGAGAGAGAGAGTGTGTGTGTGTGTGTGGGGGGGGGGTGTCCAAATACGGAGGGGCGCCTAATCACCAGCGTGTTTAGTGGATACAGTTCGCAGATACACAGACGGACAAGTACACACCTGTTATTATGCAGACTAAAAATATTTTTTTTGCATTATCGCTTTGGCGCCCCCTCCAGCCTGGCGCCCCTATGCGCCGCATACACTGCATACCCACTTTTTGCGCCACTGCCTTGGTGATGTCAAAAATGTCAGTGTCACAGTGTCACAATCTTGTGTTAGCAAAATAAAATAAATAAAATAGCAAAATAATATATATATATATATATATATATATATATATATATATATATATATATTATTTTGCCTGGGAGCTTGAGGGTTCTGAGCAGTATCTTAGCTGCTCCTTGAACTGCACTCTTCTGGACTGACATTTCTGATGTTTTTCCTGGAATCTGCTTTAGCCACTCCTCCAGTTTAGGGGGTCACTGCCCCAACCATGGGCACCACTGAAGTCTTCACTTTCCAGGTTTTCTCAAGTTCTTTGAGGCCCTGGTGTATGTATATGTGTGTATATATGTTTGTGTATATAGGCTGCCACCTTATCGCGGTGGAGGGGTTTGAGTGTCCCTGTGATGGCCACATCCAGTGCCGTGGGAACATATTTTCCTTTGGGAGTGCTGTGATCAGCCACACACACACACACACACACATGTGCACACATGTTTATATATAGATATATATTTATATGTAGTAGCTATATATAGCCTAGTAGTAGTATACAGTTGCATTTTTATTCTTGGTTTATTCTTCGAAATAACAACAGCTTATTGCCATCAACACTGAGGGAAAACCCCACAACGACATGTCAGAACTTCCAGAATCCACACCGAACCGCTCACTCTGCAGCATCCACCACACCCCTTCACACACACGTTGCCTATGCAACTAACGGACAGATGCTCTGCAGGCTCTTCACTCAGCGGAGCGCACCAGCTGGGCGTACGCTCGGGCTTAACCTTAAGTCCAACGTAGATTTGAAAGTAGCTCGTTAAGACGAGTGCACCACTCAGGCGTAAGCCCTTCAGCCGCTACGCCCAGGTGTAACTTTTACACCTGGTCCAAACCAGGCATAAGTTGGAAGATCTAGCCTAGAGTTATGAGCGTGTAAATAAGAAACAGATATATGTACAGACGGAGAACCTGGCACAGAGACTCACCGAGGATGCAGCTGATTCATTTGTTCTGTGCGTAAAGTGTTCATGAAAGACAGGCTATCACCAGAACTATTTTATTCATTAAACAGCAGAGCGTTGTGTAATGTCTATAATAATAATCCATACGATAGCTGACCTATTCCGATCATTTTCCTGGATGCAGCGTTCTTGCGCTGAGGAAGTGTTGTTGCGCACACGGCAGAGGAAATCTGTGCGTAATGGCACCATCGTCGAACCGTGTCACTGTTAAACAGCTATATAATCACAACATTGTGAAGAAATAGGTGTGTTAAATTTATAGGATTAGTACATATAAAAAAATAAACAAATAACAGTGAATGTGTCATTAAATATAAACATTAACATTAATCGTCTAGTCGATTTGAAACAAACATAACATCAAATTAACATGAACTATGCTTTAAATAGTTTCTGAGAGGAATACGGCCTTTTTGGGAAATCCTCGTGCGTCATTAATGTGCGGCTTCCCTCCTCCGGTCTCTCATTTGAATCTAAAATGTTTAATATTGTTAATAAAACATAGGTGTGGATAATTTAGGACTTCTTCATGAAAGACCTGGCTGTCAGATCGGTCCCTTCCTCAGCGCAGCGCTCATCCTCCCATCTATTTATCAGGTGACATGTCGGAGCTGAACAACGCCATAAAGGCCGACAAAACCAGGAGAATCCGCTCCAAAAATATGCATAATCATAGAGCTGTATGGCAAAGCTTTGGAAGAGGACTCCCGCCAGTCTGGGGATTTTAAGAGCAGACTGGTCTTTTTTGTTCGCGACAGATCTTTCCATTTTCTCACCTTCTCAACTGTACGCACTCAGCCGTCACACTTTTATTGGCAGCTGTGATCATTATCCAAATTTTGTAGAAGGATGCCTCCCTCTTCCACCCTTGCAGCGCTTGGCCTGATGCGTTAAGGCAACGAGCACAGCAACACTTGTATCCTCGTCAGCGCGCACGAGGTGGTGTGTATGACATAAATCAAATGTAAAAAATAAACATTTACATTTTTGGGGAAATAATACTATGTATGTGTAGTAGTGTTCAATTAAATTCAAAATTAAATCAAGTAAAATACTTTGGTTTAATTTTGCCTGCAGAAATTCAACATGCATATCATTTGTCATCCACCAGGGGGTGCTGAAGCACCCTCAGCACCCCTACTTCCCACGGCCTTGGCCACATCCATGTCCACACATTAAAACGTTAGTAGCTCTCATGCACCCTTTTACATTTCAGTTTGTAAGTTTCAATTTCTTTAGATTTATTGTTGACATGGCTTAAACACATTAGTTCTATTTGTAGGCACGCACATTTAGTTAACTGCTGTATTTTATGCCTGTCATTTGTTCTATTCAAGTTAATTTATGTTTTTTCTCTTACCAGTGCTGAGAGGTTCTCCACTTCCTGTTTCTGAGATTGGACAGGCAAACAGTGTTTGAGGGGTTCGCTCAGCTAAATACAGGAGGAGCTGATGGGGCCAAACCAACAGCTCCAGGAAGAGGGGACTGAATGATTTCCTTTAGTTTATTACTTTATGATTTGTTAACTAATTTAAGTTTTAAGTTATATATTTAGGCTTATGGGTTAGGATGTTTAGGTTTTTTAACACTCCAGGTGTACTGATTTGTTAATTTGTTTGTAGTTAGTAAATGTTTGTCTAGTAATCCCCATTGTTCATCTGGTCTGATCAGCCAGTGTGTGTATATATTAGTGATGGTAAACTCGATTCTTTTTACTGAATCGAGTTTGAATGAGTCACTCACCAAAATGAATCGGGTTTTCGAGTCATTTGAGTCACTGAGTCAGTTGCCCAGAGTGCAAAAATAAAATCTACATTTTCACTCAAACTTAATTTGCTCCTCTTTCTATGTAAATCCTACTGCTAAGATGAGTGATTGAAAAAAACTATCCATTTTATACACTGAAATTCGTTTTTTAAAATAGTGGTGGAACTATAATATTATATTTTTTCTGCATATTATATTTGCAAAAAGAAAAAGGTGTAGACTGAATATGGCGTCAGTCACACTATCAAAGTTCAGCTCAGGTGAAGGAGCGACTCTTCCCCTGTAACAGCCTGAGTTTCTGCAGCTGACAGCCAGGAGGGAGAGGTGAGTGAGCTTGTAGTACCGCGAGCTTCCACTGGGGGACTCCTATGAGCTGAAACCCGGGTGGAAGTAGTGAGTGATCCATACCGCGAGCAGCGTGAGTCATGACTCACGAGCTGAGCTGGGTTAGGGGTTAGTGATTCGTATGTAATTACACGAGCTTCCACTGGGGGACTCATACGAGCTGAAACTCGGTTGGGAGTAGTTTGGAGTGACCCTACCGCGAGCTACGTGAGTCATGACTCATGAGCTGAGCAAGGATAGGGGTTAGTGATTCGTATGTAATTACACGAGCTTCCACTGGGGGACTCCTATGAGCTGAAACCCGGTTGGGCAGCGTGAGTCATGAATCATGAGCAGCTGAGCCAGGTTAGCGGTACCATAGATATCATATAAACACTAGATGCCTTAACTGGGAGTCGACAGCGTCCCTACACGGCGGCCATCTTACCTCGGACAGCTTACGTTCCGTTCTCAATGGTAGCAGATGGAAGGTGAGTGAACAACTTAAAGGCCCTATCAGTGATATTCATAGAAATCATGGTAAAAACTGCGACTCTTTAGCGCCATGCAGTTTCGAGTAAGTATTGCAGCTACGGTGGCCCACTCAAAAAGGCAACAACTCCAGCGTTCACTCCAGCTATCTGGTTCGTTTTTTTATAAAAAAGCATGAGATTGATTTATTTCCAGTCTCTGTAGCCTAACCCACACAAAGCATATAACTACTCAAGCAGGTAAAAAACATTTTTTAATGAGTGTTCAGTCTTAATGCATAATGCCACACGTAGCCCCCCCTCCCCCCGCGCGACGAGGCGGCGCTATCCTACACCCCCCTTAGTCAACAAACATCACGGCTGTGAACATTTCTAGGGGAAACACTGCTGTTAGCTGTTGTATCAACCTACCAGTCCTGAAGGAAGCTAGCATAGCTGCCTGTCACCGATTCACACACGGAGGAGGGGTGGCATCAGCTGTGGCGTCCGGTGTCATGTGGATCAGAGCAGCGGAGTAAACAAGAGTCTGCCGGTTAGCCATCAGCTGATCGGTGTGCGCCGCAGTGAGGATCGAGATGGAGCTAACATCAACCACTGGCTGTTTAGCGATCGGATAGCCGATGAGGTTTGGCTGGAGCCGGGGACACGCTGTGGAAATAAAGTACCGGTAACTAATGCTAACATGGCTACCGGCCAGCGGACCACCGTTGGGAGAGACACGGCAGGCTGCGGTAAGAGAGGAGACTTTAATAGAAGGAGCTTTCTTGAAGAAGGACTTTGGAACTGATACGTTGGGACCGGATTGGGAGCTTTATTATGAAGAAAAGATCAGCTGAGGTGAGTCAGAAACCACACTTAGAGGCTGGTGTCTAGCTGTTGCGGGCGGGGTTCTCATCATATGCGGCTGCTGAGTGTTGGAAATCAATAAGACCTGACATATTTGATGTGTCTTTTGATTTCATTGTTTGTTATTCAAACTAACAAAGTCCAGCAACAGTGTAACAGTTAGTCTCGTCTCTTCTTAGTTGCATTGTCAGACGCCATGCTTCCACGACGCACTGCTGCCCTCTGCTGTTCCTTTCAGGTTATAGTCATAGTGCAAACGCGTAACTCAGAGCTCACATGTCCCTAAATAGCTACCGTATTTCAAGATGGAGGATGACCATGGAGCGTCGACCACAATTTATGTATTAAAAATGTAAAATTTGAAGCTGAGAGGAATATTTAGAATTGATGTTGGTGAGAAATATTAATGAAAAGGGACAAGTTTGTGCACTGGATGCACAGAATTTGGTAGTAAACAGGTAAAAATATTACACATTGTGGCTTTAAACAAAAACACTCTTAACTCGATTAAAAATGAACGGATTTACAAGCGGGTTGCATTATTACAAACCTTATAGCACATAGGCTTGATAGGACATACTTTAACATTTTTAAATTAACGGGCCAAATCCATCATATTTTACAGCCACATCTCTGGCGTTTATAACAAACCAAACCGTTTGAAATTCGGTTGAAAATTGAGCAAGTTAGAGTTATTTAAGTAGTACATGCACCATTGACACCAATGTTACGAAAGGGGGCAGCTGTCCGAGGTAAGATGGCCGCTGCGTAGGGACGTCCGTCCAATCGACGAACAGCGCGGGTAAGGCATCTAGTGTTTATATGATATCTATGAGCGGTACTGCGAGCCTCCACTCCAATGAGTGACTCGTTTGAGCTGAAACCCGCGAGGGAGGGGGTGAGTGACTCTGAGTGAGGCCCGCTACGGAGGAACTGAATGATTCGTTCATGCTACGATTTAGCACCGGACATTTTAAGCTAGCTTTCAGGAAGGGAGGGGGTGAGTGATTCGAACGTGCTGTTAGCAAAGCGATGCTACTGGGAACTAATGAGCTTCCAGGCCAGGGCAGGTAAGAAAATGCTTTTATTAAGAAACTGGCTGTTATTTTTTTCCACAATTTTAATGATAAGCTAGATATATTTGAATTTCTACTAATGAAATTAGTTTGCTAACAGTAACAGGGACGAGTCAGTAAATGAGTCAGTTGGGATTGTGATTCGTGAGTCAGTAAAGTGATTCTCGAGTATTGAACGATTCGTTCATGACTCGCACATCACTAGTATATATACCCTTGTGTGTCTTTGTTTGTTAGGTCAGTTATGTTTTCAGTCAGTTGAGATGTTAAATTTGTGATTTTGTTGAGTTTCAGTTTGTTTGTTTTGACCTCTTTTAATGCGCTCGAGCTATTTTGTTAACATTTTGAAAAAAAAAAAAGGAAATTAAAAGAACCTGTATTTTTGGAGATTTCCTGTGTTCCTCCACTTATTCACCATTGGTCCCTCACAGTCCCAATGATCCTAGGAGCTGTTGTCTGAGGCTTTATGCCTCTGGTAGGGTCACCCATGGCAAACAGGTCCTAGGTGAGGGATCAGACAAAGTGCAGACCAAAGACCCCTTATGATGAATACGATAAATGGAAACAGTGTTCCCTCGCCCGGACGCGGGTCACCTGGGCCCCCCTCTGGAGCCAGGCCTGGAGTTGGGGCACGATGGCAAGCACCTGGTGGCCGGGCTTTTACCCATTGAGCCCGGCCGGGCATAGCCCGAAGAGGAGATGTGGGTCCCCCTTCCCATGGGCCCACCACCCGTGGGAGGGGCCAAAGGAGTCGGGTGCAGTGTGGAAAGGGTGGTAGCCGAAGGCGGGGACCTTGGCGGTCTGATCCTCGGCTATAGAAGCTAGCTCTTGGCACGTGGATTGTCACCTCTCTGGTGGGGAAAGAGCCAGAGTTGGTGTTTGAGGTTGAGAGTTTCCGACTATCTATGTGTTTCTTTAAAGTGTTCCTTTAATTTTTGTGAGCAGTATATATATATTTTTTTTGTGTTATATTGAAAAATGGAGGAAACAGATCTGTTCCTGCTGCTCTTTCACCCGAAGTCATAAACTCAAAGTACCGGAGACCTCGGTGATGTCAAAAATGTCACAATCTTTTGTTAGCAAAATAAAATCAATCAATCAATCAATCAATCAATCAATCAATCAGTCAGTCAGTCAGTCAGTCAGTCAGTCAGTCAGTCAGTCAGTCAGTCAGTCAGTCAGTCAGTCAGTCAGTCAGTCTGCCTGCCTGCCTGCCTGCCTGCCTGCCTGTATTTTACAAGGATAAAACCTCTTGAGATGGAGCATCTCGTTTTCAAGAGGGTCCTTGATCAAAAACAACATAAGAATTGAAAGATAACAAGACAGCAGGTAACTATAAAAAACTAATAATAATAAAATAAAATAAGTAAATAAAAACAAATAAACAATAATAATAATAATTTTTCTATCACAGTACAAAACAAATGTAATTCAATTAACCAGATCAGAATAAAGTAACCAAAACCAGATTTCTATCAAATAATAACTTAGAAACAGTTACAAGTGGGAGAGACAAATACATAGTGTCCCTAAATAATCGAAAAGAAGTAATAGATCAAATACCACCTGGAAGATTATTCCAGTCCAATGACACTAAAAGCCATTCTTCCCACTTCTTTCCTAAAATTAGGTACCAAAAAGGACAAATGATCATTAAATCTAACATATCGACCTCTCACTTTTCACCAGGTAACTTTTTAAATACACTGGAAAATCAAAAAATATACATTTAAAAATAAATATTAACCAATCTACGTCTGGCTTTTAACGATAGCCAAGTCAAACTTTCATACATGAAACATGATGTGTTGTAAACGGACAACGCAACACGAAATGACAAATGCTATTATATACAACATCAAGAGGATGAAGACAGGACTCAGTGGTGTTTTGATAGATGATATCTGCATAATCTATTATAGGAAATAAAAGTTGTTTAGCAATATGACTTCTCACTCTAAAATTGAAACAATTAATCGATTGATATAAAGTTTTTAATTGATAATTCACTTTTTTAGTTATTGACTGGATATGCGATTTAAAAGAAAAATCCGACTCAAGCCAAACACCAAGATATTTAACCTTTTCAACATGTTTTACTTTTGAAGAGTCTAAAAAATTTAAACCCAAAGACCCCATGGTACCTAAAGCAGACTTACGCCTTTGAAACAATATTGAATATGACTTGGTTTTATTAAGAATAAGTTTGTTATGGATTAACCAATATTGTAAAGTATCGAAATTAGACTGAAGGCACTCCTGAATTTCTAATATAGTAGATTTAGAGCAATATAAAATTGTGTCGTCAGCATAGAGATGAACAGAGCACGAGGAACAGCACAAGGGAAGATCATTAATAAAAATCGGAAAAAGCAGAGGCCCAAGTGAAGAGCCTTGAGGAACACCCTTGTCAATACCACGTATATTAGATTGTGATCCTTTTAAGGAAACAAATTGTGAACGGTGGTGCAGAAATGAATTAAACCAAAATAGAGCGGGTGCAGTCAGACCAATTGCATTAAGCTTATCCAAAAGCAAATAGTGATCTACCACATCAAATGCTTTGGTAAAGTCTATTAAAATAGCACCAGACAAAAGACTCTCATCAAAACCTGAAAATATGCCATCGGTAAGTTTAGTTAATGCAGTAGTTGTGGAAAAATTCTTTCTAAAACCAGAGTGAAGCGGAGAGAGTAACTTATTGGACTCAAGATATGTATATATATATATATATATATATATATATATATATATATATATATATATATATATATATATATATATATATATATATATATATATATAAATTCCTATCTAACCCTCCACGGGTGGTTTCATCCTTCCAAGCTCGGGTCCTCTACCAGAGGCCTGGGAGCTTGAGGGTTCTGCGCAGTACCTTAGCTGTTCATAGAACTGCACTCTTCTGGACTGAGATGTCTGATGTTTTTCCTGGGATCTGCTTTAGCCACTCCTCCAGTTTGGGGGTTACTGTGCCCCAATGACACTGGGCACCACTGATGTCTTCACCGTCCAGGCTTTCTCTCAAGTTCTTCTTTGAGACCCTGGTATGTACACTGCTAATAAAAATAAAGGGAACACTTAAACAACGCAATGTGACTTCAAGTCAATAACACTTCTGTGAAATCAAACTGTCCACTTTGGAAGAAAAACTTAAGCTAGATTTATACTTGTCCGTCAGCTCCTCGGGCTAGAGACGCATACACGTTGACGGAGACGTTTTATGTTTCTACTTCTCTGTTGGCTGGGGGATGTTGCAAAGCAACCCCCTGCCTGGACAGCAGAGGGCGTAGCACATTTCTGGGGTATCCTGCCACCATTACAGTCACGTATCCGGTCTACGATAGTGTATTTACTACTGTGTTTACATTGTTTTAATGTATTTTAGAGAGTTTTTAACACGGACGAATTTGTCCCTCATTCTCCTCCACCTCTTCATGCGGTCGGCACCTCTAAACCCACGTTCTCGTCATTTCCGTCCACGAATAAAACCCTCGCTGTGTATCTTTGTGCTCCTTCAGTCACGAGTGATTAACTTTCACATTTTCGAACTTTTTCCACGAGAGGCATTCTTCAATCTGCTCCGTGTCTGTCGCTAAAAATCTTCAGCTGCTCTCTTTATTTATTGAGTCGGCAATGGCGGTGCTGGTGACGTATTTCAAGGAAGCGGCGTCCTGACCAATCACAAGCTTGCGCTCTCCATGGCTCTCAACGGACAGTTATTTTTGGGGGCATGTCTCCGTCACCCTCCGCGAGCCCGTCCGAGAGCCCTTGCGTCGACGCAAAATGGCGCTGCGTGTCTCCGTACTGACGCAGATGGACAAGTATAAATTAGGCTTTATGGACATTCAATTTCACCTGCTGTTGTGCAAATGGAATAGACAACAGGTGGAAATTATAGGCAATTAACAGGACATCCCCAATAAGGGAGTGATTTTGCAGATGGTGACCACAGACCACTTTTCAGTTCCTCCGCTTTCTGGCTGATGTTTTGGTCACTTTTGAATGCTGGCGGTGCTTTCACTCTAGTGGTAGCATGAGACGGAGTCTACAACCCACACAAGTGGCTCAGGTAGTGCAGCTCATCCAGGATGGCACATCAATGCGAGCTGTGGCAAAAAGGTTTGCTGTCTGTCAGCGTAGTGTCCAGAGCATGGAGGCGCTACCAGGGGACAGGCCAGTAGATCAGGAGACGCGGAGGAGGCCGTAGGAGGGCAACAACCCAGCAGCAGGACCGCTACCTCCGCCTTTGTGCAAGGAGGAACAGGAAGAGCACTGCCAGAGCCCTGCAACATGACCTCCAGCGGGCCACAAATGTGCATGTGTCTGCTCAAACGATCAGAAACAGACTCCATGAGGGTGGTATGAGGGCCCGACGTCCACAGGTGGGGGTTGTGCTTACAGCCCACCACCTTGCAGGACGTTTGGCATTTGCCAGAGAACACCAAGATTGGCAAATTCACCACTGGCGCCCTGTGCTCTTCACAGATGAAAGCAGGTTCACAATGAGCACGACAGACGTGACTGAGTCTGGAGACGCCGTGGAGAACGTTCTGCTGCCTGCAACATCCTCCAGCATGACCAGTTTGGCAGTGGGTCAGTAATGGTGTGGGGGGGGGGGGGTCACACAGCCCTCCATGTGCTCACCAGAGGTAACCTGACTGCCATTAGGTAACGAGATGAGATCCTCAGACCCCTTGTGAGACCATATGCTGGTGTGGTTGGCCCTGGGTTCCTCCTAATGCAAGACAATGCTAGACCTCATGTGGCTAGAGTCTGTCAGCAGTTCCTGCAAGATGAAGGCATTGATGCTATGGACTGGCCCGCCTGTTCCCCAGACCTGAATCCAATTGAGCACATCTGGGACACCATGTCTCGCTCCATCCACCAATGCCACGTTGCACCACAGACTGTCCAGGAGTTGGCGGATGCTTTAGTTCAGGTCTGGGAGGAGATCCCTCAGGAGACCATCCACCACCTAATCAGGAGCATGCCCAGGTGTTGTAGGGTGGTCATACAGACACGTGGAGCCCACACCCACTACTGAGCCTCATTTTGACTTGTTTTAAGGACATTACATCAAAGTTGGATTAGCGTGTAGTGTGTTTTTCCACTTTAGTTTTGAGTGTGACTCCAAATCCAGACCTCCATGTGTTGATAAATCTGATTTCCATTGATAGTTTTTGTGTGATTTTTTGTCAGCAAATTCAACTATGTAAAAAACAAAGTATTTAATACGAATATTTAATTCATTCAGATCTAGGATGTCTTATTTTTGTGTTCACTATATTTTTTTGAGCAGTGTATTTAGGCACCCAAGGTGCACCACTTACTTGAAAATTCTAATTTACATATCGCAGCTTTTAAGTCCAGTTATTGACCCAAAATTACAAAGAAACACACAGAACATGACTTAAAATCAAATAAAACCAAATGGGATAGAGCAGGGGTCCTCAAATAGATTTGTTCAAGGGCCAGATTTTTTTCCAGCAGTCACTGTGAGGGCCAGATGCACTTCTAAAATAAATAAAAATTCTAAATTGCATTTTAAATATTATGTATATTATGTATATATGTATATATGTATATATATATATATATATATATATATATATATAAAGTAGAACGTGTATTTTCCCTATTCTTGATTCAGTAGTATTTGGGGGCCAGGTTGAAAGGTCTGGCGGACCAGATGTGGCCCATTTATGGTTCACTGGTGTAGCGAGTTGTGAGAAACATGTTCAGCATCTGTAGGATCTGAGCTTCGTCATGGGCAGGGACGTCACTAGGATTGAGAGATAGGGGGGTCTTAGCCCCAGGAGCTTGACATTGAACTTTTTTTGTCACACCCTCCAAAGACTTCGTAAATTAATTCATTATTTGAATAACATTTAACAGAACCTGTAATTTTATCATTTTCTTTTCCTTCCCTGCCTTCTTGCAATTTCTCTCTTCTTTTTTTTTTAATCAAAAAATAACCCTTAATCAGTTCATTAGCAGGGTCTATGTTGAAGAAAGATGTTATATATATATATATTAAAAATTAGATATGTTATATTTCCAAATAAAGCTATTAATTTCAGTCTACTGCTCTTAACAGGGGGAAATGGTGTGGTCATTTATTTAATTAGTTTAATTACAAATAGCTTAGTTCAAAATCCCACTGAAACCTGACAATAAAGAACAAATGAATGTTTGTCAAAACTTTATTCTGCCAAATGAGTTGAGAGTTTTAATATATAATTAACATTAAGTGCAATTTAACTGTTTAAGGAATGGGAAAGGTGTCTTCTCTTTTGGAAGTCGAAACACACACACACACACACACACACACACACACACACACACACACACACACACACACACACACGTTTCAAAGCATCAACCTGGTGAACTTTATGAAAGAAAATAATCAGTAGAGTTGCAGGCTGGTATGAATGTATAATAAAATATCTAAACATGCTCACATTAAGCACTAGCGGAAATAAGACCAACCTCTATACTTTAACAGGGGGGTCAGACCTGGTGCTGGAAGGCCACAGTGGCAGCATGTTTTCTACGTGTCCCTGCTCAGACACACCTGACTCTATATCAAGTTGGGATTCTATTTTAACACAGAGTAGCAGAGCCTTTGTTTACCTTCTGCTAACAAGTTTCTGCTCCTCTTGAGACGAGGACAAGGCTGAGACGTGTTTAACCACATGTCCCAGCTTTGTCCTCAGCTCTGAGGAAGGAGACAGACAGAGGATCTAGGGCAGGGGTCGGCAACCCAAAATGTTCAAAGAGCCATATTGGACCAAAAAAACAAAAAACAAATCTGTCTGGAGCCGCAAAAAATGAAAAGCCTTATATAAGCCGTATATGAAGGCAACACAGGTTGTACGTGTATATTAGCCTATTATCAAAATGACTAAGTAGGCTACAAATACATAATGAGCATTCATGATTAAATGTTTATTTCCTGCAGCATCCTGGAGAGAACGACACACCACGTGACTCTGCTGTAGATATTTGGTGCTTTAAGTTTAACGTCCATTACAATATTAATCAGTGGGATTAATTTGATCATTTCTTCTTGAGCCCATCACAGCTCACATACCTGCATAACAGCGCTGCTTGATATCGATCACATCACATGACTCATCACAGGTAGTTGAGGACGCTGGAGCTGAATTAATGTCTCTGATTTGCTGATTGGTGACGTCGCCTGTCGTTTTAATGGTCCTTGTCTTTGTGGAGAGAGGAATGTCTTTAATTTTCTGGATTATCTCGGTTTTGTTTTTGAAGTCTGAAATAGGTGCTCTGATGAATGAATCCTTCATGTAATCACCATCCGTGAACAGTTTTCCACGCTTTATCATCTCTCAGGTTGCAACAAAACCTGCGGAGTTTGGAGAAGTAATCCACTTCTTAAATCTACTTTTATAACCTGACACACGGGAGGCGACATGCGGCAGCAGCAAAAGCCAGCGGCGTCTCTGTTCCAGCAGGGCGAATAGCGAGTCTTCCCTTGTTTTGATTGGCCGTCAGATTGGAGGGAATTTTGGGTTAATAAAGCAGCTCAGAGTTGAAACAGCGGTAGATATGAAGTCTCACAAGGTTTTGCTGGAGTTAAGTGAAGTCTTGTAAAGCTCTGGGACATCAGACACGGCAAATATTAACTTTTCCTCCATGTTTACCCGGAGATGTACTGAGAAGCATCCTGTCCCCTCATTGGTCAGTCAGTGAAACCTCCGCTGATTTGGTCCTTGTCCGAGCGACAGCGGTGAAAAGTTGAAGTTTTTCCAGATAATCCTTCCGCGTCGACAATGAAAGCAAATAATTCGGTCCATTCTTTCTTGAATCCTCTGTTCTCATCAGCTATCTTTCTCTTTTTCCCTTTGGGATCCACGGCCCTGACACACCCGCTGGTTTGTTTACATCCATCTGCCTGGCACGGCGCCGCCATATGAGCGCCGCACTGAAACGTGTGTCGCAGGCTATGACGCAAATTTTCGTTGACAGAAATGTTAAAATTTAATATTTATTATGTGCATTTTTACAGCATTGGAAAACGTTAAGAATGTTTGTCCTCCTACAGAAACCATATTAAAACAAAAAATATATCCCCCATCCATTTTCATACATTTGTGAAGAAGCTCCAGGGAGCCACTAGGGGTCGCTAAAAGAGCCGCATGCGGCTCCAGAGCCGCATGTTCCCGACCCCTGATCTAGGGTGATGGGGGAGTTGGTCTGGAGGCCACAGAAACATTTTAGTGAAGTAGATGTCATTTCCTGCATTCTAGGGATTTTAAACAGGTTGTTTTATTATATTTAAATGATTGTTTTTAAATGAACAACTTAAACAAGTTGAGCTTTAAAAACTAAACCAGTTATCAATGAAATCAGATCAACATCAGCATAAAATGACAGGTTTGGCCTGGTTTGTTATTTTGTTAGAACCCAATGGTCTCATTCAGAAATGTGATGGAGAATGAACCAAGCTCTGCTGCTGCTGAAGATACTAAAACCATAAAGAATCCTAAACTTCCAATAAAAATGTTGGATGTTTGTTTTGTATTTGCTGATAATAATAATAATAATAATAATAATAATAATAATAATAATAATAATAACACCAGCAGGAGGCTGTGGGCTGAATAAGGGTTTAATGATACCTGGCTGATGGATCTCCTTGACTAACCAGCTAACTAACCCTCCCACCTCCTGTCCTTTGGGGACATTTTGACTTTTATTATCTCCTCATGTCCGTTGTGTCTCTGAGGAGCAGATAAAACAAACAACCATCTAACTCAAAAACCCTCACCCAGTTTTCTTTAAGTTGAATTTAACATCATTTGAAGTCATCCTGGTTCATGAAACAAAATAAAGTTTAGCAAGAACTTCTACAGGCGGACACATCAGAACAATATTGTTATTATTTCTCTTCAGAGCTCTCATCTCCTCTGCGCCATCCCCCACCCCCGTGCACCTCGGAGCAACGCAGTAGATCTCAATAAGCCCCGCCCCAGACTGAAACCGAAATGACCCGACGGACTTTAAGCCCAAAACCAGTTCGCCCGAGATCATTATAGCCACTTTTAGTGTTTATTTACACCCATGGAGGAATAATAATGATTCCACTGTGATTGGTTTGAGGCGCGTCCTCATCTCCTCATGCGGCCCGCAGTCTCTCTCTCTCTGTCTCTCTCTCTCTCCATCTCTGCTGTCCGAGCGCGACTCATCACGCGCAATTATTATCCATCCATCCATCCATTTTCTGAAGCCCCCCTAAAATGGCCCTAACGACATCCATGGTCATGGGTGGATAGAATGTGTGTACAATCTGATTTTAAGCAGCAAAACAGAAAAAAGGCAAAAACACACACGAGGGTTTTCCAGTCACTTATTTGATTGTAGTTTTAGTTGTGTTTGAAGGACATAAAACAGGTAGCCAGGGTTCTGACGTTTCTTTAGAGGTGCAGCTTGGCTATGTTTATTGATATTTGGGGACCCTCAGGCCCAAAGGGTTGGGGGGCCGGGTGGGAAGGTCTGGCGGGCCGGATGTGGCCCGCGGGCCGCCATTTGCAGATCACTGGGATAGAGGAATCTAACCTTTTTTCTGCGTATAATTTTTCTCGATTAAAAAGGCCTGCAAAACATTTAAAGATATTGGCCAGAGGCAAATATCCTTTGAATCACATGTGTAAAAATGTATTAAAACCTCAAGTCAATTTCTATTTCGGATTTTCACAGCTGGATTTTCAAGAAAATCCAGTGTTTTTAAACGGCGCGGGAAAAAACAGAGGAAGGCTTCCGGTCTGAGGTTAAGCCGGCGATGACGTTTTACAAGGAGCTCCTCAGAAAACTATAGTGTAAAACAGTGAGCAGCTCGGTATTTCTGCGTTAGCTTTATAGCACACAACAAATGTTTTATCAGTCAGATGTAGCTTCCAGTGGCGGCTGGTGAATTTTTTTTTGGGTGGGGTGCATTTTTTTATTTTTATTTTTTATGTTAGTTCTTGTGAATGGTTTTTATCTTGAGAGGCGCTATATAAACGATCGTTATTTTCTTTATTTGCAGGTCAGTTTTTCAGATGCGCTAACCACATATCACCACTAGGGAGCGCCAAATTACCATTCTTATGCGTCACACAACTTGAAATTGACGGACTTTGTTGCTAAGTTAGCAACAAAGTTGTTCCAAAAACATGCTTCATATTCACCAATATATGCAAACCTCACACACTAAACAGGAAGAGGCTCTTTTAAACGATAGAATCCACGTTTTCTACCTCAACACCACCCAATGACTGCTAATGAAAAGCAAAACAAAGCTATTTTCATGAAGTCAAAAGCTAAATTCTGTCTTACCTTGCTGGTCAAAATAATCCATCTAATAGTAAAAAATCCACTTGGTTCGTAGAATCCAATGATAAAAAGATGAAACTACTAGTTTTCTCCATAGTCAACGTTAGCAGCAGCCCCACAACAACAAAGGACGGAACTAGCCTTTGGAGAAATTTCCGGTTCTGTCTGGGCTGGGTGAGCTGACCAATCAGCATCCTCCTCCTGATCTGAGCAGACTCCCCCCGTTTGCTTATCGCAACCATATGCGCCCAACAGCTCTCCTATTCCTTGTCGTTGGGGATCCAGCGCGCATGCGCCAGTTAGCCCGTATTAAGTCAATGGTAAAGATTGCTGCGACCGCGAGAGGACACGTGACAGGAAGTACGTCGACGTTTCGGCCGTGTTAAAAGTATTAACTTTATTAAACTACAATTAAATGCAGATTACACACAGAACTTACAGCCCATAAGGTGTATAGATCGTTTAGCTTAAATTTGATGTTTTTTTAAATACATTTTGTGATTCCTCTCTTCTTCTTCCTCGTCCTGTGAGACTGGTGGGGCGGCGCCCTAGCGCCCCCTATGGACGAGCCGCCAATGGTAGCTTCTGAAACCTCTGCTAGTTGGTCAGATTGTTTTTTTCTGGATTACGACGAGGAGAATGGATCGGAGCGCACGAAGAGTTCAACCGGAGTTCGACCGGAGTTTGACTCCTAACGCAGCAAGCGACGGTGCACACGTTTGATACTGTTTAACTCAGAAGACTCGTGAGTTGATCTGGACACCGCTGGCGAAACTATTCTGGAGGATGATGATGATGAACGTCTTCAGAACTAAAATTGGTGCAGTTTTTTTTACTTTTATTGAATATTTAATTCCTGTGTTCGAAGCTGCAACCGGGACCTCTCAGCTGATGAGATCATCATTCTGTCCCAATATATTTCAATAATCTAATATAACTCCGAAAAAAATTAATTGATAGCTTACCAGAATAACTTTTCCTGACGCTGCGGCCCCTCCATAACTCGCAGCTGCTAGTTAATTAACTAGCAACTGTCGCTCGTTAACTCGGCTGTTGTTTTGGCTGTAATCCAGGATGGCACGAAGGTTCTACTGGTCTCAGGATGATCTGTTGTTAAAATATGTGGATCATCTCTTAAGATCCAACCTCTGTGTGTGTCGTAGCTTTCCCAAATTACCTATTTTTTCCTTACCAGAGCTAACACTGTTAGCCGTGCAGCTACCGTCATGCTAACGGGACTTGAGTCCAAAAGGACCGGTAGCGGTTCCAAATGGATTTATAGTTGTAATATATAGATTATTATTTTAGATCAAACCTCTGAGTGAGCAGCCCTGACCAGCCCCTGCCTGCAGTCTGTGCATCAGCTGTGTTGTAATGGTCATGCAGGTCTGACTGAAGCTAGCGTTGTGCTTACAGCTCGCTAAGATTCTCCTCACAAACAGTAAATGACTTTAATGTTGCTACGTTAGTTAGAAAAATGCGTGTAGGACTCTTACATATGGCTCAGACCTTTTGCTGCAGGCAGCTGTAAACTTGATTATCCGTAAGCATTGAGAGCACAAAGTAGAGCAAAACACAACTAATCTCCTAGTAAGTAGCAGGAGCAGTGCCTTCTTACACAATTTTGAGTGACGTGTGCAGAACCAGCGCTTTTCAGTGTTTAGAGGACAGAATTTTGATTTTCTATAATGATTTATGACAAAACTGCTGAACAAAATGAAAAACTGAACCCAGTTTATTTTTTGTATAGATGCTAAAATGTAGTTACAATGAAATTTTACAATTTTCATGCTGAGTCTGGCCAATGCCTTTAAAGGAGCTATGTGGGATATTCATCGAAATCATGGTAAAAAATTGCGACTCTTTAGCGCCATGCAGTTCAGAGTAAGTATTGCAGCTACGGTGGCCCACTCAAAAAGGCAACAACTCCAGCATTCACTCCAGCCACCTGGTTCGTTTTTTTATAAAAAGCATGAGATTGATTTATTTCCAGTGTCTGTAGCCTAACCCACACAAAGCATATAACTACTCAAGCAGGTAAAAAACATTTTTTAATGAGTGTTCAGTCATAATGCATAATGCCAAACGTAGCCCCCCCTCCCCCGACGAGACGATGCGCACCCACCCCCCACCCCCCCGCGACGAGGCGGCGCGATCCGCCACCCCCCGCAGTCAACAAGCATCACGGCTGTAAACATTTCTAGGGGAAACACTGCTGTTAGCTGTTGTATCAACCTACCAGTCCTGAAGGAAGCTAGTATTGCTGCCTGTCACCGATTCACACATGGAGGAGGGGTGGCATCAGCTGTGGCATCCGGTGTCATGTGGATCAGAGCAGCAGAGTAAACAAGCTTCTGCCGGTTAGCCATCAGCTGATCGTAGCACACGGTGTGAGCCGCAGTGAAGATTGAGATGGAGCTAACATCAACCACTGGCTGTTTAGCGATCGGATAGCCGATGAGGTTTGGCTGGAGCCGGGGACACGCTGTGGAAATAAAGTACCGGTAACTAATGCTAATGTGGCTACCAGCTAGCGGACCACCGCTGAAGCGTGTTGGGAGAGACACGGCAGGCTGCGGTAAGAGAGGAGGCTTTAATAGAAGGAACTTTCTTGAAGAAGGACTTTGGAACTGATACTTTGGGACCGGATTGGGAGCTTTATTATGAAGAAAAGAAATGATCAGCTGAGGTGAGTCAGGAACAACACTATTATGCTGGTGTCTAGCTGTTGCGGGCGGGGTTCTCATCATATGCAGCTGCTGAGTGTTGGAAATCAATAAGACCTGACATATTTGATGTGTCTTTTGATTTCATTGTTTGTTATTCAAACTAACAAAGTTACAGCAACGGTGTAGCAGCTAGTCTCGTCTCTTCTTAGTTGCATTGTCAGACGCCATGCTTCCACGGCGCACTGCTGCCCTCTGCTGTTTCTTTCAGGTTACAGTCATAGTGCAAACGCGTAACTCAGAGCTCGTATGTCCCTAAATAGCTACCGTATTTCAAGATGGAGGATGACCATGGAGCGTCGACCACAATTTATGGATTAAAAATGTAAAATTTGAAGCTGAGAGGAATATTTAGAATTGATGTTGGTGAGAAATATTAATGAAAAAGGACAAGTTTGTGCACTGGATGCACAGAATTTGGTAGTAAACAGGTAAAAATATTACACATTGTGGCTTTAAACAAAAACACTCTTAACTCGATTAAAAATGAACGGATTTACAAGCGGGTTGCATTATTACAAACCTTATAGCACATAGGCTTGATAGGACATACTTTAACATTTTTAAATTAACGGGCCAAATCCATCATATTTTACAGCCACATCTCTGGCGTTTATAACAAACCAAACCGTTTGAAATTCGGTTGAAAATTGAGCAAGTTAGAGTTATTTAAGTAGTACATGCACCATTGACACCAATGTTACGAAAGGGGGCAGCTGTCCGAGGTAAGATGGCCGCTGCGTAGGGACGTCTGTCCAATCGACGAAGTTTGTGCACTGGATGCACAGAATTTGGTAGAAAACAGGTAAAAATATTACACACTGGGGCTTTAAAAATGTACTATATAAATGGTATGCAGTTTTTTTAGATTCAAAGCAGAAAAAAAGTCAAAATTAAATTTTAAGAAGAGTTTATTTAAAATATCAATTTAAATACAAATATAAAGGCACTGTACAAGTACAAAAAACCCCTTAAAGATTTCAAATGCTGTAAATAATTAACTGTTGTTCAAAGTTAACTGAAATGTTTTTAACAACCTAAAGAAAACATAAAATTATGATTTAGAGCATCAAAGTGGAAAATGTGGATAAATATGCAGTAATTTTTCATTATTTAATCTACTAATTTTATTTTTCTAATATTTCTACTGTTAACAGTTTTTACAGTCCCTTTGGCGTAATGAAGCATCGTGTTTATGCTGCTTTGTGTCATTTTGACAGCACATGTGATCGTTAATTAGTTTTGCTGATCGTGACTCTGATTGGCTCCATGAATCAGTAAACAGAGTCTGAGCAGGTATTAACAGGTGATGTAAGCAGAAGAGAGTCAGAGTGAGTGAAACTCTCCACTCTAGACTGAACCATGTCGTAACGCTTCACGGGAAGCATCAG
Source organism: Aphyosemion australe (assembly GCA_006937985.1). NCBI lineage: Eukaryota > Metazoa > Chordata > Actinopteri > Cyprinodontiformes > Nothobranchiidae > Aphyosemion > Aphyosemion australe. The sequence goes on from SSNS01000027.1 coordinate 316,914, forward strand.
ACGCTCTGAATGTTGGAACTCTCCTCTCTGATCATGGAAAATGTTTCTGTTGTCAGAATTTTCACCCTGGCAGGGATAAACGAGACGATGGACTACAGGATCACCATCTTCTCGCTCACTCTGACTTACTATTGTGTGATTTTGTTCCTGAATTTCTCCCTGGTGGTTATCATTGTCTATGATGAGAATCTGCATGAACCCATGTACATTTTACTCTGCAACGTTTGCATTAATGACATTTACGGCACCACATGTTTCTACCCTAAACTCCTTTTTGATTTATTGTCATTTTCACAGGAAATCTCCTATGAAGGTTGTGTGCTGCAGGCGTTTGTTATGTATTCATATGCGTGCTGTGACCTGTCCATCCTGGCGGTCATGGCCTATGACCGATATCTGGCTATATGTCACCCGCTGCACTACCACTCCTCCATGACGAGGAGGAGGCTCTCCCAGCTGATCACTTTCTCCTGGCTGACTCCTTTCTGTGTTTTGTCCCTCAATATTCCACTCACATCCAGACTGCAGCTGTGCAGCTCAAAGATTAAGAGACTGTTCTGTGTGAACTGGGTCATTGTTCAGCTCGCTTGCCCACACAGCAACACCCTTTCAAACACAATAATTTCATATGCAACAATCATTATTTACGTGTCTCATGGCTTTTTCATCATTTGGACTTACATGCATCTTGTTAAGACATGTACGAGGTCCAAAAATGACAGGATGAAGTTTATGCAGACGTGTGTGCCTCATTTGGTGTGTTTGGTGACTGTGTTGTCTGTCATTCTTTTTGATTTGATGCACATGAGGTTTGGCTCCACAGATTTACCTCAAAGTCTCCAGAACTTCATCGCTTTGGAGTTCCTACTCCTTCCTCCGCTGATGAACCCTCTGATTTATGGATTCAAACTGACCAAAATACGAAACAAAATCCTGAGTTTAGTTCATGTTTGACATCCTGCTTTAGTACATTCATGCTCTATTGATCCTGACCAGAACAGTGATTTGTTTTCAGCACGATACCGCAAGAACATTTTGGTTTTTTTTATGCTGGTTTTGTTAAACATTTATTTAGTTGGTTTTGTAAGAAATACGAGAAAAACTTTGTTAAACTGCAAGTAAAAACAGGAAATTATACCAAACATCAGGAATTCAAGGACCAAGCTGGACTTTTTTAGCTGTTTGCATTGAAATAAAAACACAATTTGATGCTACTATATCTAAAAGCCTGGTGCTGCTGCTACATTTAATTTAAATGTACATTTATGTTTCTGAAAAGTATCTCCTTAATAAATGCTATAAAACATAAATGTCAGCTGACATTTCTTTATATGTAACATTTTATCATAAATGCCATCAGCTTATTGATTTGTTTAATTACCGTTGGTTGTGTCATCAGGGGTGTAGCAAGCTTTTCTAAAGTGTGGGGGATGTTGAGATTTCTCGAATATATGTATAGAGATATATATATCTATATCTAGATATAGATATATATCTATATATTGTTTTATTTTCTATTTAAAAAGGGAGGAAACAATATCCGATTCTACTGCTCTTCCACCCGAAGTCATTAACTCAAAAATTACCGGAGACCTCGGTGATGTCAAAAATGTCAGTGTCACAGTGTCACAATCTTAGCAAAATAAAATAGCAAAATAATATATATATATATATATATATATATATATATATATATATATATATATATATATATATATATATATATATATATAAATTCCTATCTCACCCTGGTGGTCTCATTTTTCCAAACTCTGGTCCTCTAACAGAGGCCTGGGAGCTTGAGGGTTCTGAGCAGTATCTTAGCTGCTCCTTGAACTGCACTCTTCTGGACTGACATTACTGATGTTTTTCCTGGGATCTGCTTTAGCCACTCCTCCAGTTTAGTGGGTCACTTCCCCCGACCATGGGCACCACTGATGTCTTCACTTTCCAGGTTTTCTCAAGTTCTTTGAGGCCCTGGTGTATGTATGCATGTGTGTGTATATATGTGTCTGTATAGGCTGCCACCTTATCGCGGTGGAGGGGTTTGAGTGTCCCAATGATCCTAGGAGCTGTTGCCTGAGGCTTTATGCCTCTGGTAGGGTCACGGTCACCCATGGCAAACAGGTCCTAGGTGAGGGATCAGACAAAGTGCAGACCAAAGACCCCTTATGATGAATACGATAAATGGAAACAGTGTTCCCTCGCCCGGACGCGGGTCACCGGGGCCCCCCTCTGGAGCCAAGCCTGGAGTTGGGGCACGATGGCAAGCGCCTGGTGGCCGGGCTTTTACCCATGGAGCCCGGCCGGGCATAGCCCGAAGAGGAGGCGTGGGTCTCCCTTCCCATGGGCCCACCACCCGTGGGAGGGGCCAAAGGGGTCGGGTGAAGTGTGGAAAGGGTGGTAGCCAAAGGCGGGGACCTTGGCGGTCTGATCCTCGGCTATAGAAGCTAGCTAGATTGTCACCTCTCTGGTGGGGAAAGAGCCAGAGTTAGTGTGTGAGGTTGAGAGTTTCCGACTACATATAGTCGAACTCACCTCAACGCATGGCTCTGGCTCTGGAACCAGTTTCCTCGAGAGGGGTTGGACTCTCTGCGACTCTGGAGTTGCTCCCACTGAGAGGCGCCGAGCAGGGGTGGGCATACTTCTTGCCCCCCATCTTGGTGCCTGTACGTTGGGGTTTACCCCGGTGAGCGAGAGGGTAGCCTCCCTCCGTCTTCGGGTGGGGGGACGGGTCCTGACTGTGGTTTGTGCTTATGCACCAAACTGCAGCTCAGACTACCCACCCTTTTTGGAGTCTTTGGAGGGGGTACTGGAAAGCGCTCCTTCGGGTGACTCCCTCATTCTACTGGGGGACTTCAATGCTCACGTGGGCAACGACAGTGAGACCTGGAGAGGTGTGGTTGGGAGGAACGGCCCCCCTGATCTGAATCCGAGTGGTGTTTTGTTATTGGTCTTCTGTGCTCGTCATGGATTGTCCATAATGAACACCATGTTCAAGCATAAAGGTGTCCATATGTGCTCTTGGCACCAGGACACCTTAGGCCACAGGTCGATGATCGATTTTGTTGTCGTTTCATCTGATCTGCGGCCGCATGTCAACTGACCACTACCTGGTGGTGAGTTGGCTTCGATGGTGGGGGAAGATGCTGGTCAGACCTGGCAGATCCAAACGTGCTGTGAGGGTCTGCTGGGAACGTCTGGCAGAGTCTCCTGTCAGAAGGAGCTTCAATTCCCATCTCCGACAGAACTTTGAACGCTTCCTGGGAGAGGCGAGGGACATTGAGTCTGAATGGGCCATGTTCCGTCACTCCATTGTTGAGGCGGCTGACCACAGCTGTGGCGGCAGGGTGGTCGGTGCCTGTCGTGGCGGCAATCCCTGAACCCGCTGGTGGACACCGGCGGTTAGGGATGCTGTCAAGCTGAAGAAAGAGTCCTATCGAGTCCTTTTGCCTGTGGGACTCCGGAAGCAGCTGATAGGTACCGGCAGTCCAAGTGGAATGCGGCTCGGGTGGTTGCGGAGGCAAAAACCCGGGCGTGGGAGGAGTTTGGTGAGACCAGTAGCGGTTTTAGGCACGGGCAGACCGGGTGGCATTTTTTCATGACACAGAGGGGGCGCACAATCGCTGAGTAAAAAAAAAAAAAAAAAAGAAACCTGCGCCGCAACATGGTTTTCTATTACGTGTCTTATCTGTGTCTGGATTGGAACCAGCACGTTGGCGCCCCCTGCAGCTGCAGGCGCTCCTGCTGACTGAGAGGGTTCAGGCGAGCGCGGTGTGTGTGAAGAAGAGGGAGGGGCGCGGGGGATTTCACCTCTGGGTCTCTCCCAAATGAAACGAACGGGGGGTGGGGGGGTCTGAATCAACTGTGTAAGATGGCTAAAGTCAATCACACCTTGATGTTCTTCCATATAATGCACGTTTAATTCATATTATAAATACAGGCTTATAATTCCTTCACGTTGTTCTGAATTGTGTGAAATGGCCAAAAAAAGTGGAAAAACAAAAGGATTTTGTGGTCTCCCACCAAGGTCAACTGGTTTAGTCTTGACTCCTGGTTGGTGATTGGAAACTTGTTTATTGAGTTGAGTGCCAAACGAGATGGACAGAAAAGGCCTAAACCATCAGGTGCCCAATTCAGGAAAAGAAGAAGAGGAGAAACGGGCTAAAGATAAAGGTAGGTAGTACGTTCTCATGCTAGGATGCACGTTTTCAATTTGTTTAAAACCGGTTAACTGGGGATATTAACGGTTAAATTCGGTCAACTAATTGCTAACAGAGCTAATAGGGCTGAAAGTTTGAAACAAATGGTTGGAATAAATTCCTTGAATCCTTTTTTAATGATTCAAGCGCGCCGCGAGGACTCGTTAAATGCGCACTGCAGCCTGCCTCCTGAACAACAACAAAAACACGTTGGTCATGATTCATGTTCACATAGCCTAATAATGAATAAACTCTACAAGCAGAAAAAAGTCCCCAGTCCTCACTAACTATCCATTTATTAGCATCTCCAGCACTACTGAACATGTTAATGAAATACATTACTGATCTAGTGGTCTTAGTGTAACTGGATATATTTAGATGTGTTATTTTGACTAGGATGATCAGTGATATTAATACCACCTTAAATGTTACTGAAATATAGGTGAATATTGTTCTATAAAATATTAATTAACTATAAATATCAAATGGGAAAGAGGGACGTAGACAACACCCATTGATTTAATACATATTATTTAGGCTTTTATAAGAAGAGTCTGACATCACAGCTTCATCATTTAGTTGTTTTATTGCACATCTTTAGTAGCAGACCACAGTCTTGTTTGGACAGATTTGTCAGAAGTGTGGCTCCTTCACTGCATTTGTTACACTGATTATTTTTCACATGCTTTGTTCAGTAATTAAAGGTGGCCTTTCTGGTAGTCTACAGTTTTTTTTATGTCAGTTTAAATTGCAATTTCAGGGGCAATTCTAAAATATTTTGGATCATTATCTGCCACTGGTCAGGATGAGCCACCCACCTCCCCTGCTGGACAAGACCTGCCACCTATCTTATCGGCCACATCAGTCACAGCCTTGACCCTTGAGGAAGAGTTACTGTGTGCATGTGTGTGTGTGTGGGGG